>JAJNNX010000066.1:0-309149 GCA_023159155.1 Ustulina deusta
AACCCTAACCCTAACCCTAACCCTAACCCTAACCCTAACCCTAACCCTAACCCTAACCCTAACCCTAACCCTAACCCTAACCCTAACCCTAACCCTAACCCTAACCCTAACCCTAACCCTAACCCTAACCCTAACCCTAACCCTAACCCTAACCCTAACCCTAACCCTAACCCTAACCCTAACCCTAACCCTAACCCTAACCCTAACCCTAACCCTAACCCTAACCCTAACCCTAACCCTAACCCTAACCCTAACCCTAACCCTAACCCTAACCCTAACCCTAACCCTAACCCTAACCCTAACCCTATATATTTTTTAAAAATGTATTATAATTTAAAATTAAACATTTTAATAAAAATAACTTATTAAGTTAATACTACGCTAAGTAATATAAAAAATCTATTATTTAGCTAAATAATTAATATTTTTATATTTATTTCTAAATAAAATCTAATTTTATATAAATAGTTTTATAATTAGCAAAAAGCTTTAATAACTTTTAAGTAAATTTTTTTTATTATATTATAATTTAATTTAAGTTTTTTTTAAATTTCTAATTTATATTTAAATAAATATATTTTATTTTTAATTAGTTAAAAAAAAATTTTTTTTTTTTTTTAAACATTAATTTTTAGCTAGATTCTTTTAGTTTCATAATCTAAAATACTTAAATAAAAAATAATTATTAAAGCTTATTATAATATTATTATTGCTTACTTTTAATTATTTTTTTAAATAAACTTAATATTATACTAAAAAATATAATTAATAAAAATATTATTATAATATATATTTTTATAATATTACTATATATTATTTATTTTAAAATTTTAAATATTTTAGTTTTTATAAATTTATATCTATTAGTTTTATAAAAATATTTAACTAGTATTATTATTAATTTATACTATTTATTTTTAATATATTTAAAAATAAATTTTTAATTATTATAACAAGTAATATGCTTTTTAATTTTTATATTATTAAAAAAGAATTTATATTTTTTAAATATTATATTATATAATATTTAGCTAATTATTTCAAAAAAATAATTTATTATATTTGTTATATTTTAAAAAAAAACTTATTTATAAAATTTTAAATAATATAAAAAAAACTATTAATACTTAAGTAAAAAAATATATATATATATATTTAATTATATTAAAAAAAAATTTAATTATTAATAAAATTTTATAGATAACAAATTTTTTAATAAATTTATTATAGCTTTTTAATAAAGAATTATTTTAAATTATAACTATGTTTAATTTAGTAAGAAAATTAATTAGTTTAAACTTTATATAATATTATTTAGATTTTATATAATAATATAAAGTTATTTTATATTTATATAATATTTTAACTAAAAGCTTTTTTTTAATTAATAAGTTTTAATTTTTTAAAAATATTTTTTAGGTTATATAATAAAATATAAATAAATCTTTAAATAAATCTTTTCTTTTTTAGATATTTTATTTAGTTCGTACTAATTATTTATTTTTATTAAAGCTTTTTTTTTTTAATTAATTAACTTTAAAAGTATAAAATTATTATATTTTATATTATTAACTAAATAATTCTTTTTAATTTAAGTTTATATATTATAAATATTAAAAAAAAAAAAACTCTGTTTATTTAGTTTTTAAAATTTTTGTTTTTTTGCTTTTTTTATAGCTTTATAAATAATAGTCCTAAAAACTATTAAAAATTTACTATTTAATAAAGCATTTATAAAAAAAGTATTATTATTTAGCTTTAATATTTAGTTTATATAGTTTATAAATAGATAATTAGTATTACAAAAATATTTTTATATAATTTTATTATTTAAGTTTAGTATTAAATTAAAAGTTATTTTAGTAGTATATAATAAAAATAAAATTTAAATATTAATTAGAAATTAATTATATCTATTTATAATAATTCTTTATATATAAATAACTATTAGTTTTTTATAGCTCTAATTATTAATTTATTATAAAAATATAATTAAATAAGCAAGGTTATAAAAACAATGATATATATATTACTAAAAGTAAATATAGTTTATAATTTTTAAAAAGTTTATTTTTAAAAATAAAAAAGCAACTATTTTTTTATTTAGAACTATATATATAAAAATAATTTATATACACTTTTTAGCAATCTATATTAGCTAAATAATAATTTTTTTATATAATTATAAAAATACTTTTAATTTAGTAAAATATTTATTTTAAATTACTTAAGTATTAATTATAGAAAATTAGTTATTTTTAATATAATTCTTTATCAAAATATATAATTAATCGTTAATATTAAAAGGTTTAGTAATTAGTAAACTTTTTAATAATTTTTTAATTTTTATTATAATTTTATATATAGCTTTTATATAACTTTTTATATTTTATAAAAATATATTTATTTAGAAAGTTTTATAGATTTCTTTTATAGATTTTTATAGTATTATATATATATTGTTAATTTTTAAAATAAATATATCTAATATTTATTAATTATTTATTTTAAACTTAGGTTTATTTAGTTAATTTAATCTAATTGTTTTTTTTGTTTAATATTTGTTCTATTTTAAGGGCCTATGCTATAAATAATTCTAATATATTATATAACAGTTAGTATAGTCTTAGCGAAACCCGCAAAGATTCCAGACCTATATAGGAATAAGATAGGAGGTCTATGTACGGACCAACCCATAACTCTGTAGCCACACATATAAAGTCTATATCTACCTATTTTATAAACTCTAACTTTTTTTTTTTTTTTTTAGCTTAAAGTTTTTGTTTATAGTATTAATAAACTAGCTATAAAAGTTTTATTTAACTAATTATAATACTACTTTAAACTTACTAATTATTTATTAATAAGCGTTTAATAAATATATATTTTTTATTTTGCTATAATTAACAAAATATAAATAAAATTTTTTTTTAATTATATATATAGCTATATAGGCCTGCAACCCTATATTAGTTCTGGCAGAACTTCTTTAATAAATAAAAAAAATAAAGCACTAATTACTTAATACGCTTACTTTAGTACTTTTAAAAAACAACTATAATTTAATAATAAAAAGCGTATTTAAAAATACTAACTTTAAACTTTTTAGTTTTGCTGCTTTATTTGTTTTTTAATCCGTTAGCTTATTTTTTAGCGCTTTAAACCCTAATTATATTAAACCCTATTTATATTAAAAAAGCTAAAATATAAAAAACGAATTTTAATAAGTTTATAAAAAATAAAGCCTTGTTTAATAACTAGGTTTATAAACTAATAAAAAAGCTAAATAAAAATATATTTCTATTTAATTAAAAAACTATTTAATAATATTACTAAAATAATTGAAGCTTTATTAATAATTTATTATAATTTTAATTAAGCAGCTACTATTTATAAAATATTTTAAATTTATATATATAAAACTAATAAAAATATTAATAAGTTTATTTTTATATTTAATAGTTTAGTTTAAAAGTATTAATTTGCTAAGTTATAATAAAAACATAAATTATAGAACTATTTTTATATAAACTTAAGAAAAAATCTATATAAAGCTTTTATAAATCTAAATATTTTTTATAAATTGTTTACTAATAAAATTATTAAATTAGTATATAATACTAAGCAAGCTTATAACAACTATTAATAAACTAAACTTATTAATTTAACTAAATAAAATCTAATTTAAATAACTAAACTTTTAGTAAACCTGCTTACTAATTTTTAGCTAACTTTAAAAGTTCTAAAATATTTACTTTAAAACAGTTAAAACAAGCGCTAACTATAAAAAAAAAAAAGCCTATTAAAATAATAAAACCTGCTTTATATAACAGTTAGTATAGTCTTAGCAAGACCTCCAAAAATTCTAGACCTATATAGCAATAAAATAAAAAGTTTATGCACGGACCAACCTATAACTTTATAGCTCTATATATAAAGTTTATATCTATTTATTTTATAAATTCTAATTTTTTTTTTTTTTTTTTTTTTTTTTTTAGTTTAAAATCTTTATTTATAGTATTAATAAACTAGCTATAAAAACTTTATTTAACTAATTATAATACTACTTTAAGTTTATTGATTATTTATTAATAAGTATTTAATAAATATATATTTTTTATTTTGTTATAATTAGTAAAATATAAATAAAATTTTTTTTTTAATTATATATTTAATATAAAAAATTATATATTTTATAATATAAACCTAATTTTAATATAACTTTAATAAAAATTTTAATTTTTATACTATTTAAAGATTAATAACTTATAAAAAACTTAACTTTAAATATTTTTATTTTATTTTTAGTTTTTAAACAATTAAAACAATTTTAATTTTTAAGTGTAGCTAGCTTTTTATTATTAAATAATTTAAAAAAAAAAATTTTTATAAAAAAAAAGAAAGATTAAGTAGTAAACTTTTTTATAAACGTTTTAAGCGAACTAATATTTAAAGAAAAATTTAAAAAAAATAAAAAGTTAGGACTTAAAAAAGCAAAATTTAAACTAGAACAACTTAAAATAAATAATATATTTAAAAATATATTAGTAAACATTATAGCTATATAGGTTTATAATTTTGTATTAGTTCTAATAGAACTTGTTTAATAAATTAAAAAAATAGAGCGCTAATTGTTTAATATGTTTATTTTAATACTTTTAAGAAATAACTACAATTTAATAATAAAAAATATATTTAAAAATACTAATTTTAAACTTTCTAGTTTTATTATTTTATTTGTTTTTTAATTTATTAGTTTATTTTTTAGCGCTTTAAACCTTATTTATACTAAAAAAACTAAAATATAAAAATTTAATTTTAGTAAGTTTGCAAAAAATAAAGCTTTATTTAATAACTAGGTTTATAAACTAATAAAAAAGCTAAATAAAGATATTATTATATATTAAACTAAGAATAGCTAATTTTAGTATATTATAGGCTAATTAAAAAAATATATTAAAAAATTAATAAAAATATATTTTTATTTAATTAAAAAACTATTTAGTAATATTATTAAAATAATCTAAGCTTTATTAATAATTTATTATAATTTTAATTAAATAGCTATTATTTATAAGATTTTTTAAACTTATATATATAAAACTAATAAAAATATTAATAAATTTATTTTTATATTTAATAGTTTAGCTTAAAAGTATTAATTTGCTAAGTTATAATAAAAATATAAATTATAGAACTATGTTTATATAAATTTTAAAAAAGATTTATATAAAATTTTTATAAATTTAAATATTTTTTATAAATTATTTATAAATAAAATTATTAAATTAGTATATAATATTAAATAAGTTTATAAAAACTATTAATAAACTAAACCTGCTAGTTTAACTAAGCAAAAATCTAATTTAAGTAACTAAGCTTTTAATAAACCTGTTTACTAATTTTTAGCTAATGAAGAAGGACGGGGCAACTCAACACCAAAAACAACTAAAAAATAACAAAAACAAACTAGAGCGCCTGCTACTAGAAAACTGGTATGAATTGCTATGCGTATGAAGTAAGTGTTGCTCTGAGAAGTTCGAAGGCCTTTATAGCTATTCGAACCCCTGAATACAGCCGAAGATCAGCCGGTTCGGGCCGCGGGCGGCCCGAATACGGCTAACAATTGATGTGCAGCCATATTCGCAGCTGCTAGCGGGCCGCTAGCACCAGCCCTGCTGCAAACTTCCCTTATTCGGAGCCTTATTCTCTAGATGGCTTCGAATCCAACTGCAGGGCTGAAAATACCAAAAAAAACAACACAACATAACACCTACTCGAACCCCTAGGCCTTAACGGCCTAAAAAAAAAAAAGAACCAGCCCTAACCTACTAGGCCACCAAGCCCTTGATCAGCCGATTGCTAAACCGGTCACAATTATACTAATAGATTTCCTTTAGTCCATAGCTTCTTCCCTTGGTCCGTATACTGTATGCTTTCTGGCTAGGTATACCTTCTAGTATAACCCTTTCGGCATAACCCTTTAGCCTTTCAAATGCCCTATTCTTTTGTATTCTTTCGATATATTCCCATACAAAACGTGTGTAATTCTGTCCAGACTTGACGTATGTAGCGGTATTTGCCAGTATTTCGTATTAGAACCTAGGTAGGTGCCACGGTTGGCCACCACTTCGAACCTAAGCTAAATCTCCGTGCGAAAAGTTACGCCATAGCCCTTACTACTCTTAATATATATAAATCTTTATATAACTACAGTAACATTTTCTAATAGTATATATATAGGTCGGAGTTCGTAGAATAGGCACTGATTAGCTTTATAAATGGATTTTATAAATAACTTTAAAAAAAATGCAAGTATAAGCGTGTTCCTATATAAATTAGTATGGGCGGCCGCTCGTACGCACATTTAGCCAAGAAAAATCGATTAGTAGCGCTGTGCTGTACGCGTAGCAATGACGAATTGACTGATCGGCAGTGTTGCAATAACCATATAATACGTATGCCACAAGCAAGCTTCCGTACAAAATAGTATAGAAAGTTACTTGTATGCAACAAACTGATTAGCGTAGCAATAATAATTCGTTAGTGCTGTGCGTCCCAATTAGCAGTGCGGCTAACTATATAATTTGTATGCTACAAGCAAGTTCATATATAAAATAATATAAGAGGTTGCTTGTATATAATAAATTAACTAGTTAGTGTAGCAATAACGATTTGGTTAATCAGCGCAGCAATAACGAACCAACTAATCAGCAGTACTACAATAACTATATAACATATATAGTACAAATAAATTTACATACAAATAATATAGGGAGTTATTTATATATAACAAAATAACTAATTAACATAGCAATAACGAACTAATCAGCAGTGCTGTGCTATACGTGTACGCAATACTAAACTAATCGCTAGTGCGGCTAGCCATGCAATATATGCTACAAATAAGTTCATATATAAAATAGTATAAAAGGTTGCTTATATATAACAGATTAATTGGTTAGTGTAGCAATAACGATTTGGCTAACTGATTATTGCAGTGCTACGCTGCATGCGTATTGCTATATATATAAGGCGTACAATATATAGGTTATATAGGTAAGAGCAGATTGCCATACAATTTGTATGGGCAATTGTTTATATGCCTATATCCTTTATATAACATACTGATTGATTAGTATTAATAGTATAGGGCTAATCGAAAGGCCTTCGCATAGGTAAATAATATATGTACAAGCAGGTTCGTATAAAAAACTATATGTACGCCTGCTTGTACGTAACTAAAACGTGGTAAACTTATTAATCAACAGTGAATAACTAAAAATCGCATAAAACGTAGTGAACTCGCTAATTAATACGTATGTAACAAAATCGCCAATCAATAGCGAACAAGGTATAACGTATTAATACAAGCATACACATATACAAATTAATATGGGTAGTTGCTTATATATGTATATAATAGCTAAGTTGCTAATCAATCGTACGTATAACGGCTAAACTAGCTAACGTGTATATATAACTAATTAACGCATATATAATTAAATTGGCTAATCGGCAGCATGGCAGTCCGTTAATTGGCTAATAAACAATAGTTTTTTTTGGACCATAGGTATAAAAGCATATTTACATATAAATTATATAGGGATCTGTTTGTACAGCTATAAAACGCGGGGACTAAACATATAACTACTAAAATAAAGAACTAGCTAATTAATAGTATAGCAATTTGTTAATTAAAACTATAAACAAATACTCCTCTATAAGCCACAAATATGCTCTTATATAATTTAGTATATAAATATATTTATAAGCTATTAAACATAAATAGCTTAGCTAATTAACAATATATATAGCTAACTAATAACACGAACGGCACGAAAAGCAATATATAGCGCTAACACTATAACAAAAATAACGCTTTTAAAACAAAGCTTTAAAATAAAGTTTAAACAGCGCTTCCCTTGGACTATATGTATTCAAGCTAATTTTTATATAAAACTCTATAGGTATTTGTTTGTACGGCGACTTATATAGGAACTAACTAATTAACGGCTTAAAAGCTTAAAAACAACAAAAAATAACAAAAATATTAAATATGCTAAAAAAACGCCGGAAATGCTGAAAATGCTAAATAATAAAATTAATAAAAATTAAGGTATACGTATGGCTAATAAAGGCTTGGAGCGGACCTTTTTATAGGCTATAGCAGCACGAGCGTATTTTTATACAAATATATATAAGGATCTGTTTATATAACTATTTGTAACAAGGGATCTAGCTAATCGCTAATAAAACGCTAACTAAAGAACTAAACAAAGGATTTGGAGCAACGGCTTCTTATAAACAATATAAGTACAAGCAGGTTTATATATTAACTTATATAGCAATTTACTTGTATAAGTATTCGAATATAGACTTAACTAATTAATGTAGCAGTAATATATATAGCTGGCTAACAAGGCAACTTAGCTAATCAACGCAGCTAGAGATAGGCTAATTGTAAACTAGAACAAAAGTTTTTTTAATAGCTATATATCTGCAAGCTAGTTTATATAATAACTTATATAGGACTTGGCTTATAAGTATATTTGGATAGGGAATTTGTAAAACAACTGGTTAATTAACTAGCTGACTAGTTAATTAATCGGCAGCTTAGAACAAAGAACTTTTTTTGGACTAGAAGGTATACAAGCATATTTATATATAAAATAGTATATAGGTCTGCTCAAACAACTTTTTAATAAAGGGACTAACTAACTAACTAATTTAGCAATATATATAGCTGGCTAACAAGGCAATAAGCTGATTGGGCTGATTAACGCGTATATAATTAGCCTAGCTAACAAGGCTTAGAAAATAAAGGTAATTGGCTGATTGGTGTATTATACGTATAACGTATGGGTAAAAGCGCGTTTATATATAAATTTATATAGCGGATTGCTTAAACGTATATATAAACGTGCGAACTAACTAATTAACACAAACTAAGCTAAATTGGCTAATTAATATATATTGCTAGCTTAGCTAACCGGAATAGCTACCTAGACTAATAGACCGAAGGCTCCCTATAAGTTATACAACTATAAACAAGTTTATATACAAAATAATATAGCGGGTTGTTTGTAGGTGTATTCTAGCAAAGGACTTGGCGGTAAGTACGTATAGCTAAGGCAGTAAAAGCAGTAAGGCTGATTAATGTGGCTAAGCTAGCTTGGTTAGTTGTACGGACATATAAATAAACTAATTAATACAAACTAGGTTTCCTGGAAAGTATATAGCCATAAGCAGACTTGTATGTGGATTTATATGGGTAGGTGCTTGTAGGTATATTTGTATAGGGCTTAGCTGATTAGGCTATATAGGCTAGGTTGGTTTTCTAACTAGGTTGTTTTTGCACAGAGCTGGTATTAAGGCAATTAACGGGTTATGGATATATTTGTATAGTAATTTATATAGGAGAGCGTTAAGCATTAGTTTCCGATTACAGGTTGCGTTCTAAAAAGCAATAAGTATGTGCGAGCATTGTTACATATAAATTTATATAGCGGACTGTTCTATTATAGCTTTACCGGGGATACTATTAAAGAAGGACGGGGCAACTTAATACCAAAAATAACTAAAAAACAACAAAAATAAACTAGAGCGCCTACTACTAGAAAACTAGTATAAATTGCTATACGTATGAAATAAGTGTTGCTCTGAGAAGTTCGAAGGCCTTTATAGCTATTTGAACCCCTGAATACAGCCGAAGATCAGCCGGTTCGGGCCGCTAGCACCAGCCCTGCTGCACTAATTCTAGAAGTTTTAAAATATTTACATTAAAATAATTAAAATAAGCGCTAATTATAAAAAAAAAAAAAGTTTATTAAAATAATAAGACCTGTTTTATTTATAGCAAAAAAAAGTATTTATTAGTTAACTGCTTTAATTAAAAGCTTAAAGTTTTAAGCGTTTAATTAGCAAAGAAAATCTATAATAAGAATAGTTTTAATAGTTTATTTAATTTAAAAAATAAATAGGATTAATAAAAGTTTTTTTATTAGTTTTTTTACTTATTTTAATTAAAATATATAACTAAAACAAATTAATTATTTTTAAAATATTTATTTAATTATAAATTAATAATATTAAAATAAAAACTTTAATTTTATATAATATTAAAACTTATATTTTTTTAATAATTAGTTATAAGTTTATATAATAAATTAAATAATAATTAAAAATAAAAATAGTTTGTTTAGCTAAACTTTAAAAGCTTTATAACTATTAAAATAAAGTAGTTAGTAAAATTTATAAATATTTAATATATATTATAAAAATTAATAGTTAATAATTAAAAAATTAAATATTTTAAATTATTAATTTTAGTTATAATATTATTATTAATATTAAATAGTTAATAAAACAAAATATTGTAATAAAAACCTAAAAATAATAATTAATCTAATTAAATAATTTATTTTTATTAGTTTAATTTTTGCTAATAATTATAATTAAACTTTTTAGCTATAAATAATAAAATATAAACCTAAAAATATAAAAAAATACTAATTAATATAATTAAGCATTAAAAAAATATTATTAAATATTAAAATAATTTTTTAAAAATAAAATAATTATTCTAGAAATAACTAAAATTAAAAAAATAAAAAAAAGATTTAGGACTTTTAAACTTAAAACAAAAAAAGTTTATATAATAATTTTTAAAAAAAAAAAAAACCAAGCTATTATTAAAAAAATTATATAAAACTTTTAGAATTATTTCTATTAAAATAAATAAAAATAACTAGCTAAAAAGATTTTAAAAAAGTTTATTATAATTAAGGTTATAATAATTAAAAATAACTATACTAAACTATTTGAAAAAAACTTAAAAGTAATTAATATTTTATAAAAAAAATAGATTTAGATTAACTAAATAGTTTTATAAAAGATTTTTAATAATAAACCGATTTTATTTTTAAAAAAAAAAACTTTAAGTATATAAAATTAGTACAAAGCTTTTTGCTTTTTTAGTTATTATATTTAAAAAAATTCTTTTTAAAAAAAAATTCTAAAACTTTATTATTATTATAATTAAAATTTAATATATTACTAGAACTTAATAATAAAAAATATATTTTTAAGCTTTATTAATATTAAATATTTATATAGTTTATTTTATTTAAAAAAAGTTTATAAATAAACTACTAGTTATAAATTTTATTAAATAAAATATAAACTTAAATATTGTTTTTATTTTATTTATATTTAAACTTAAATTAATTAAATATAAGTTTATAATTAATTATTAATAAAAAAATATATATTTAAAAAATTAAATTATATTAGTTTTAAATATTAATAATATTATATTTAATTATTATAATATTATCTGCTTTATAAAACTAAATATTATTAAAACCTTTTATTAATTATTATTAATTATAAAATTATATTATATTATTTTTTTTAAACCTATAAAAAAATGTTTTAATAAAAGATTTTACTATTTAGTTTAAAAATAAAACCTATTTAGTAATAAGTTTTTATTAATATATAAATTTAAAACATTTTAAATAAGTTTGCAAATGTTTATATAAATAATATTTTAATTTATTTTAAAACTAAAAAATAATATTAAATCTATTATAAAAAAATAATTTATTGCTTATATTAAGCTAAATATTAAAAAAATATTAAAAAGCTTTGTTTTAATATATTTATTATTAATTATTTAAAAATTTAAACAATTCTAAATTAAGATTTTAATAATTTAAAAAATACTAAGTTAATCTAGTTATTTTTTAACTTTTATAATTATATTTATAAGTTTATTTATTATACTAATAAAATTACTACTTTTTTAAATTAATTATTAAAAAAAAATAAACTATTTATAATAGAACTAAAACAAAAATAAACTTTTAAATATATAAAACTACTAATATATAAAATATTTATTTTAGTTTTTTTTAAGCCTAGCTAATTAATATAAATAAAAATAAATATTTTATATAATATAACAAAAAAAGTTATTTAGTAATAATAAAAAAATATAACTTAAAAACTTATAAAATATTTTTTTAAAACAATAATACTAACTAAGCAAACTTACTTAATTTAAAACTATAAACTTTTAATAATAATATAAATTTTAGAATATGATTATTTAGAGCTTTTTAGAACTAAGTTTTTTATAATAACTAATTATTAAATTTTATTATATTTTTTAAATAAATAAATTTTATTAATATAATAAGTATGCTAAGCTAACTTTTTATTAAACTTTAATATTATTTTTTAATATTAACTAAAATAAAAAAACATAGTAGCTAATATTTTATTAAAAAAAATAGCTAAGTTTTTTATAGTTAAAACTAAAAAAGCTAAAAAATAAACAATAATATTAATTTTATTTAATAAAATATTAAGTTTTATATTAATTATAGATTTTTTATTTAATATTTCCTAAAGAGCTAACCTAGTAAACCTAATTAAACAAAAAAACTAGCTATAAAATCTAAGAAATAAAAATAAAAAACTGTATATATTTAAGATTATTTTAAATAAGATTGTTTTTTTTTATATAGCTTTAATTTAAAAAGTTTATATATTTTTAATTACTATATATTAAAATAAATATAAAATAATCAAAATATTAAAACAAAAATATTATTAGTTTTGTTTAAAACATAATTATAAATAATATATAGTTATATAATTATTATAACTATAAAAAAAATAAAATATTATAAAATAAAACTTTTAGTTTTTTTTACTTATTATTTATATTAGCTATAATATAGCAATATATAATAATAAATAGCAAAAATATGCTACCTAACTAATAGAGTTATAACTATATATAAATATTTATAAATAAGTTTAGCTATTTAATTGCAACTTTATTTAATAAAAAAACAGATATTATAAAGTTACTAGTTATATAATACTATAAAAATTTATATAGATTTTTTAGTATACTAAATATATAAATATTAAATAATATAATATAGGACACAAACTAATTGCTAACATAAGTCAATTGCCAACTTTTTTGCACTTTTGTACGCTCTTTTTTTAATTACTATTTTTATAACCAATAATAATAGTATTTTTTTAGAACAAAGCAAACTTACAGCTTATATTAAAAGCTTTTAATTGCAACAAAAAATTAATTATTAATTATATAGTACAAATCTATAATATTTTTTGTATAACTTTTTATAATTGGTGCGCTAATAAATAAACTTAATAAATATTTATTATATAATACTAAGAATTACTTAAACTTAAAAAAAATACTATTATATAATATATTATAGATTTAGTTTTATAATTATTTCTACTTTAGATAAATAGTATTAAAAATATAGCTAATTAATTGTTATATAAATATAACATATTTAAAGTTAGTATTAACTAAGCTTTAAACTTTATATAATAATATTTTATATTTAAAATATATTTTAATTAAAAAATTAATTATTAGCAAATTTTTTATAAAAATTTTATTATATATAACAAATAGTTTAAGTTTATATAAAATATAATAACTAAATATAATATTTTAAAAAAAAATATTTATAATTTTAATAAAATAAGCTTTATAATAAGCTAAATCTTGTTTAAAATAATTATAACAATGTTTAACTAGCATAAATAACTAAAAGCTGTTTAATTAAACAATTATAAATAGTTAACTATTATTTAAAATATTAATTTATATAATTATATAGTTTTGCTATATATTATTTTAATAAATAAAACTTACTTTTTGTTTTAATATATTAATAGCTAACTATTATATAACTAAAGAATTATAATTATAAAAAATAGCTAAATAATAAATAAACAAAGTCTAGATTAGATTAATTATTTTAATTTATATATAGCTGGTTATATAAAAAGTATTTATTGCTTATTAATTTTTAATAGCTATAAAAGTTACTATTTAACTAATTTTAAACTATATTATAAAAATTATAATATTATTACTTTTTATATACTTGTTTATTTATTATATTAATTTTAATTTTTGAATATTAGTTATTTTAGTTTATTAAAATATTTATATATAAAAAAAATTAATAATTTAATATAGATATATATTACTTATATTATTAAAAAGGATTTTTTTATTATATTTTATAAAATATATAAAGTTTTTATAATAAAATCTAATATTTAAAAAAGTTTTAAAAATACTAAATTAGTGCTATATAATCTAAAATATATATTTTTTTAATTTAAAGTCTAATTACTAACTAAAATACTTTTTAAATTATCTAATAGATTTTTAGTTCTTTAGTAATTAAAGATTTTATATAATATAACTAATATATAATTATAAATTAAATATATTAAAAATAAAGTTATATAATATTAAAATAATTTGTTAAGTATTATTTTAAATATTATTGATTATATTATAAAAAATATAATATTGCTTATATATAAGGTTATATTATTAAAAAGAAAAGTTGCTAAACTTTATATAGCAAATAAAATATTTAACTAACGCTGCTATACAAAAAAAAAACATATATAAAATAAAAAGTTATTTATTATATAGAAAAAATAAGATTTTAAAACTAAAAGGGCTATTAAAAAACAAATAATAAAAGAAGTGTAATAAAGTAGTTGTTATATAAAAAGGGGTGTATTATACATATAATAATATAGAACATGCGGCAAGCCTAGGTATAACTTACGTACTTATTAAAATGCTATAAAAATATTTAGTAATAATATTTCTAATTAGATCTAATTAATTTTTTGTGTTATAATTGAATTATTTGACTTATATATATAAAAATGCAAAAAAGTTAGCAATTGACTTGTGTTGGCAATTAGCTTGTGTCCTATGTTAGAACTATTTATTTTTAAGTTTATAGTAATAATTAATAATTTTATAAGTATTAAGTACTATTTTAATAATACTTACTACTTTTAGACCTAAAAAGCAATAAAATTAACTAATTAAAAACTAGACTAATAATTTTATTTTTATATTAATAAATACTAGAACAATTAGAATATTTATTTTTTTATTTTAAACTTTATATATAATTTTTTATAATATTTATTAATTAATATATTATTACTAAAAATAGCAATAAAAATTAAAACATAAAACTTTTTAATAGTAGATATTAGCAAAACTATTATAAATTTTAATACTAAGTAATAAATATTTAAACTAGTTTATTAAATTTAAAACGTTTAAAAAATAATATAAGCTATATGTTGGTTGGCTCTATCCGGGATAGTATGTGCGTACATAGTGCCGTACGCAAGAGCAGATCTAGTGAGGCGAACACCATACAATCTATATTGTACTATGTTCGAATGCCTATCGAAAGGAAGAAGAAGGAAAGGAATCAGAAGGTGTGGGAGGGCCTGGTATACCCCTTCGTACGAAGGGGTCCACCATGGCCCCTTAGCCATGGGCTAGCCATGGGCTAACCACCTGACTTGGCCACCTTAGGTGGCCAAGGTGAGTGACCCATAAATAGCGTACGATTGACCTGGAATACTATTCCAACACTATAAGCTAATAAAAAAAAAAGTTTAATAGATGTTAAAATAAAAAATAAGATTTTTTAAAAAAAAAAAGTTTTATAATATAAGTATTAATTATTAGATTAGATTTTTAGTTAGTTAGATCTTTTAAGATTTTAAAAAAATAAAAATTTGTTTTATACTAACTAATTATAAAAAATAAGCAATAATTTTTTATTTTAATAAATCTAATTATTGCTTTTAGTTAAAAATATTAATAACAAAACAGAATTTGAAATTAATTAAATTAAATAATTAAAAATATATAAAAAAACAAAAAGTTATAATATTAGGTTGTTTAAAAAAGCTATAATTCTAATAATACTTAATATATAGCTTAAAATTTTAAAAATATACTAATTAAACTTAACTAATTTTATAAAACTTATAAAAATAAATATATATAATAATAGCTAACAAATTTATAAATAATTATAAAAATAATAATAAGGTAATATAATATAAAAAAACTATATAAATTTAATATTATTAATAATTTTGAATTAAAATTATATTTAAACTTTTGGTTTTAAAAAAAACTAGTATAATAGTTAGGATAGTTTTAGTAAGACCTATAAAAATTTTAGACCTATATAGCAATAAAATAGGAAGTCTATATATAAACTAATCTATAACTCTATAGCTATATATATAGAGTTTATATTTATTTACTTTATAAACTTTGACTTTTTTTTTTTTTTTTTTTTTTTTTTTTTAGCTTAGAATCTTTGTTTATAGTATTAATAAACTAGCTATAAAAGCTTTACTTGATTGATTATGACACTTTGTTTATAGTAAAAAAAAGCATATATTAATTAATTGTTTTAATTAAAAGCTTAAAGTTTTAGGCGTTTAACTAGTAAAAAAAAGCTATAATAAAAATAGCTCTAGTAGTTTATTTAACTTAAAAAACAAATGGAACTAACAAAAATCTTTTTATTAGTTCTTTTATTTATTTTAGGTAAAATATATAGCTAAAACAAATTAATTATTTTTAAAATATTTACTTAATTATAAATTAATAGTATTAAAATAAAAACTTTAGTTTTATATAATATTAAAGCTTATATTTTTTTAATAATTAATTATAAGTTTACGTAACAAATTAAACAATAGTTAAAAATAAAAATAGTTTGTTTAGCTAAACTTTAAAAGTTTTATAACTATTAAAGCAAAATAGTTAGCAAAATTTATAAATATTTAATATATATTATAAAAATTAATAATTAATAATTGAAAAACTAAATATTTTAAATTATTAATTTTAGTTATAATATTATTATTAATATTAAATAATTAATAAAACAAAATGTTTTAATAAAAACCTAAAAATAATAATTAATCTAATTAAATAATTTATTTTTATTAGTTTAATTTTTACTAATAATTATAGTTAAACTTTTTAGCTATAAATAATAAAATATAAACCTAGAAATATAAAAGAATACTAATTAATACAATTAAGTGTTAGAAAAATATTATTAAATATTAAAACAATTTTTTAAAAATAAAATAATTATTTTAAGAACAACTAAAACTAAAAAAACATAAAAAAAACCTAAAATTTTTAAACTTAAAATAAAAAAAGTTTGTATAGTAATTCGTAAAAAAAAAAAACTAAGCTACTATTAAAAAAATTATATAAAACTTTTAGAATTATTTCTATTAAAATAAATAAAAATAACTAGCTAAAAGAACTTTAAAAAAACTTATTATAATTAAGTTTGTAATAACTAAAAATAATTATATTAAACTATTTAAAAAAAACTTAAAAATAATTAATATTTTATAAAAAAAATAGATTTAAATTAATTAAGTAGTATTATAAAAGATTTTTAATAATAAACCGATTTTATTTTAAAAAAAAAAAAAACTTTAAATATATAAAATTAATGCAAAGCTTTTTATTTTTTTAATTATTATACCTAAAAAGATTTTTTTTTTAAAAAAATTTTAAAACTTTACTACTATTATAACTAAGATTTAATATAGTACTAGAACTTAATAATAAAAAATATACTTTTAGTTTTTATTAATATTAAATATTTATATAGTTTATTTTATTTAAAAAAAAATTTATAAATAAGTTGCTAATTATAAATTTTATTAAATAAAATATAAATTTAAATATTATTTTTATTCTATTTATACTTAAATTTAAATTAACTAAATATAAA
Organism: Ustulina deusta; assembly: GCA_023159155.1. NCBI lineage: Eukaryota > Fungi > Ascomycota > Sordariomycetes > Xylariales > Xylariaceae > Ustulina > Ustulina deusta. The sequence continues at coordinate 17,688 of JAJNNX010000066.1, forward strand.
TTTATAATTAATTATTAATAAAAAAATATATATTTAAAAAACTAAATTATACTAATTTTAAATATTAATAATACTATATTTAATTATTATAATATTACTTGTTTTATAAAACTAAATATTATTAAAACTTTTTGTTGATTATTATTAACTATAAAATTATGCTAATTTTTTTTTTTAAACTTGCAAAAAAATGTTTTAATAAAAAGTTTTATTATTTAGTTTAAAAATAAAACCTGCCTAGTAGCAAGCTTTTATTAATACGCAAATCTAAAAACTTTTAAATAAATTTATAAGTATTTATATAAATAATATTTTAATTTATTTTAAAACTAAAAAATAGCACTAGATTTATTATAAAAAAATAATCTATTACTTATATTAAGCTAAATATTAAAAAAATGTTAAAAAGTTTTATTTTAATATATTTATTATTAATTATTTAAAAATAATTATAAAAGCTAAAATAAAAATAAAAATTAATTTTATAAAAATTTAAACAATTTTAAATTAGAATTTTAATAATTTTAAAAGTACTAAATCGATTTAGTTATTTTTTAGGTTTTATAATTATATTTATATATTTATTTATTATACTAGTAAAATTACTATCTTTTTAAATTAACTATTAAAAAAAATAAACTATTTATAATAGAACTAAAATAAAAATAAGCTTTTAAATATATAAAACTACTAATATTATAGCAGGGCTAGTGCTAGCGGCCCGCTGGCAGCTGCGAATGTGGCTGTACGTTAATTGTTAGCCGTATTTGGGCCGCCTGCGGCCCGAACCGGCTGATCTTTAGCTGCATTCAGAGGTTCGAATAGCTATAAAAGCCTTCGAACTTCTTAAAGCAATACTTATTTTATATATATAGTATTTTATATTAATTTTTTAATAGTAAGCGCTTTAGTTTATTTTTATTATTTTTAGTTATTTTTAGTATTAAGTTGCTTTATTTTTCTTTAATAGTATCTTTAGTAAAGCTATAATAAAGTAGTCCGCTATATAAATTTATATATAATAATGCTTACATATGTTTATTGCTCCTTGGAGCACAACCTATAATTAGAAACCAATATTTAACACTTTTCTATATAAATTACTATATAAATATATCCATAACACGTTAATAGACTTAATGCCAGCTGCGCAAAAACTAACCTAGCTAACCTAGTTAGACTAACCAACTTAGCTAACCTATAAACAGCTAGATCCCCTGTACAAATATACCTATAAGCAGCCCTCCATATAAATCCACATATAAATCTGCTTATGGCTATACATTTTCTAAGAAGCCTAGTTTATATTAATTAGTCCGTTCATATATCCGTACAACTAACCAAGCTAGCTTAGCCACGTTAATCAGCCTTACTGCCCTTGCTGCTTTAGTTATACGCATTTACTGCTAAGTCCCTTGCCAGAATATACCTACGAACAACCCGCCATATAACTTTATATATAAACTTGTTTATAGCTGTATAACCTATAGGGAGCCCTCGGTCCGTTAGTCTAGGTGGCTATTCTGGTTAGCTAGGCTAGCTATATATATTAATTAGCCGATTTAGCCTAGTTCTGCGTTAATTAGTCAGTTCGTACGTTTATATACGCGTTCGAGCAGTTCGCCATACAAATTACTATGCGAACATGCTTTTACTTGCTTTATTAGCTAGGCTAGTCATATATGTATTGATTAGCCCAATCGGCCTATTGCTTTGTTGGCTAGCTATTGTGTTGTTTAGTTAGTTAACTAGTTAGTCCTTTTGTTAAAAAGTTGTTAGAGCAGACCTATATATAATTTGTATGTAAATATGCTTGTATGCCTTTTAGTCCAAGGGAAGTCTTTGTTCCAAGCCGCCGATCAGTTAATTAGTCAGCCAGTCGATCAGCTAATTGCCCTTGCAAATCATGCCCCGACCCAAATATACTTACGAGCCAAGTCCTATACAAGTTACTATACAAACTAGCTCGCAAATGTATAGCTTTTAAGAAAGCCTTGTTTTAAGTCTGCAATTAGCCTATTACTGCTGTATTAATTAGTCAAGTTTATATTTGAATACTTGTACGAATAAGTTGCTATATAAGTTAATATATAAACCTGCTTGTACTTATATCGCCTATAGGAAGCTATTGCTTTAAGCTATGCATTTGTTCTAAGTTTTTGTTAGTTATACGTATACTTCTATTTTTATTAATTTTGTTATTTAGTATTTTTAGCATTTCTAGCGTTTTTTAGCATATTTAGCATTTTTGTTATTTTTTGTTATTTTTAAGCTTTTATACTATTAATTAGCTAGTTCTCTTATATAAGTTGCTATACAAACAAGTATTTATATAGTTTATATAGGAATTAGTTTGAATATATATAGTTTAAAAGAAGTACTGTTTAGACTTTATTTTTAGAAACCTTGTTTTAGAAGCGTTGTTTTTGTTGCGGTATTAGTACTATATATTGTATTACTTTTTGGGTTGTTAATTAATTAAACTTACTATGTTTAGTAGTATATAAATATATTTATATATTAATTTATATATAAATATGTTTATAGTTTATAAAGGAGCGTTTGTGTATAATTTTAATTAATAAATTGCTATACTATTAATTAGCTAGTTTTTTATTTAGCCCTTTATTTAATAGTTATATAAGCAGATCCCTATATAATTTATATATAAATATGTTTTTATACCTATAGTTTAAAAAAAACTATTGTTTAGCTAGCTAATTAATGGACTGCTACGCTGCTAATCGGCTAATTTAGCTATATATATATTGATTAGTTATATATACGTTAGCTAGTTTAAGTATTATATATATACGCTGCTAATTAGCTAGTTTAGCTGTTATATATACGATTAATTAGCAACTTAGCTATTATATATATATATAAATAGCTACTTATACTAATTTATATGTGTATATGTTTATATTAATACGTTATATTTTTGTTTACTATTAATTAGCAATTTTATTATTTATGCGTTAATTAGCAAGTTTATTACATTTTATGCAATTTTTAATTATTTGCTATTAATTAGCAAGTTTACCCTAGTTTTATTTGCATATAAATAAGTCTATATAGTGTTTTATATAAACAAATATTTTTATAAATATTACGTTTGCTATTAATTAGCAATTTTTAGCTATATTTATTATTGATTAGCAAGTTTACTACGTTTTTATTTATGTACGAGCAAGTATATATATAATTTTTTATATAAACTTGCTTATATATTAATTACTTATGCAAGGGCTTTCCGATTAGCTTTACACTTTCTGTACTAATTAGTTTATTTGCTTGCTATGCCGATCAGTTAGTCTGTGTAAAAGATATAGGCGTACAAGCAATTGCTTATATAATTTATATAGGAATTTGTTTATACTTATGTATTTTATATATATTGCTACCTATATAGCATAGCACTGCTAATTAGTTAATATATTATTGCTGTACTGATCAGTTAGAATTATTATTGCTATACTAACTAGTTAATTTGTTATGTACGAGCAACCTCTTATATTATTTTGTATATAAACTTGCTTATAGTATGTTTATATTATATAGTTAGCCGTACTGCCGATTGGGATATATATAGCACTACGGATATAGCATAGCACTGACAAATTGTTATTGCTGCGCTGATCAGGTATTTGGTTGCATACGAACAACTCCTTATACTATTTTGTATATGGATTTGTTTGTACTATATATGTTACATGGTCATTGCAGCATTGCTGATTAATTTGTTATTGCTGCGCTAATCAGTCAGTTTGTTGCTACGCGTATAGCATAGCACTGACGAATTGTTATTGCTGCGCTGATCAGTTATTTGGTTACGTACGAACAACTCCCCATACTATTTTGTATGTGAACCTGTTCGTACTATACATGTTACATGGCTATTGCAGCACTGCCGATTAGTCAATTCGTTATTGCTGCACTACTGATCAACGATTTTCTTTTTATGTACGAGCGGCCACCCATACTGATTTGCATAGGGTTGCGTTTATACTTGTAATTTTTAGAGTTATTTATAAAAGTCTATTTATAAAGCCGATTAAGGCCTATTTTACAAACTCCAACCTATATATATACTATTAAAAAATATTATTACAGTTATATAAAGATTTATATATATAAAAAGTAGTAAAAGCTATAGCGTAACTTTTTGTATAGAGATTTAGTTTAGGTTCGAAGTAGTAGTTAACTATAGTACTTATTTAAGGTCTAATACAAAAGTACTAATAAATATTGCTATATATATTAAGTTTAAATAAAATTATATATGTTTTATATAAGAATATATCAAAAGAATATAAAAAAATAGGACATTTAAAGGGCTAAAAAGTTATACTTGCGGGCATACGGACCAAAAAAAGAAGCTATGGACCAAGGGAAATTAATTATAATATGTAACCGGTTTAGCAATCGGCTGATTAAGGGCTTAGTAGCCTAGTAGGTTAGGGCTAGTTCTTTTTTTTAGGCCGTTAAAACCTAGGGGTTTAAGTAAGTATTATATTATATTGTCTTTTTTAGTGTTTTTAGCCCTGCATTTTTAGATTTAAAGCTATTTAAAAAATAAAGCTTTAAATAAAAAAAGTTTGCAGTAGGGCTAGTGCTAGCGGCCTGAACCGGCTGATCTTTAGCTACATTTAGAGGTTCGAATGGCTATAAAAGCCTTCGAACTTCTTAAAGCAATACTTACTTTATATATATAGTATTTTATACTAGTTTTCTAATAGCAGGCGCTTTAGTTTGTTTTTGTTGTTTTTAGTTATTTTTAGTATTGAGTTGCCCTGTCCTTCTTTAATATATAAAACATTTGTTTTAGCTTTTTTTAAGCCCGGCTAACTAATATAAATAAAATTAAATATTTTATATAATATAACAAAAAAAGTTATTTAATAGTAATAAAAAAATATAATTTAAAAGCTTATAAAATATTTTTTTAAAATAATAACGCTAACTAAGCAAACTTATTTAATTTAAAACTATAAACTTTTAGTAATAATATAAACTTTAAAATATTACTACTTAAAGCTTTTTAAAACTAAGTTTTTTATAATAACTAATTATTAAGCTTTATTATATTTTTAAAAAAAATAAATTTTATTAATATAATAAGTATATTAAGCTAACTTTTTATTAAACTTTAATATTATTTTTTAATATTAATTAGAACAAAAAAATAGCTAGGCTTTTTATAGTTAAAGCTAAAAAAACTAAAAAAAAAACAATAATATTAGTTCTGCTTAATAAAATACTAAGTTTTATATTAACTATAGACTTTTTATTTAATATTTTTTAAAAAGCTAACCTAATAAACCTAATTAAACAAAAAAACTAGCTATAAGATCTAGAAAATAAAAATAAAAAGCTATATATACTTAAAATTATTTTAAATAGAACTATTTTTTTTTATATAGCTTTAATTTAAAAAGTTTATATATTTTTAATTATTATATACTAAAGTTAATATAAAATAATTAAAATATTAAAACAAAATTATTATTAGTTTTATTTAAAATATAATTATAAATAATATATATATAATTATTATAACTATAAAAAAAACAAAATATTATAAAATAAAACTTTTAGTTTTTTTTATTTATTGTTTATATTAACTATAGTATAGCAATATATAATAATAAATAATAAAAATATATTATTTAATTAATAAAGTTATAACTATATATAAATATTTATAAATAAGTTTAATTATTTAAATATAACTTTACTTAATAATAAAAAAATATTATAAAATTACTAACTATATAATATTATAAAAGTTTATATAAATTTTTTAGTATACTAAACATATAAATATTAAATAATATAAGATTATTTATTTTTAAATTTATAACAATAATTAATAGTTTTATAAATATTAAGCACTGCTTTAGTAGTATTTATTATTTTTAAACCTAAAAAGCAATAAAATTAATTAATTAAGAACTAGCCTAATAATTCTATTTTTATATTAATAAATACTAAAATAATTAAAATATTTATTTTTTTATTTTAAACTTTATATATAATTTTTTATAATATTTATTAATTAATATATTACTTTTAAAAGTCATAATAAAAATTAAAGCATAAAACTTTCTAATAATAAATATTAACAAAACTATAATAAATTTTAATACTAAACAACAAGCGCTCGAACTAGTCTACTAAACCTAAAACATTTAAAAAATAATATATAATATAATAACTTTTATATAAAAATAATATAAACTATATATTAACAAAAAAAAATATTTAATAGATTTTAAAATAAAAAATAAAGTTTTTAAAAAAAAAAAAAAGCTTTATAACCTAAGTACTAACTACTAGATTGGACTTCTAATTAGTTAAACCTTTTAAAATCCTAAAAAAACAAAAATTTAGCTATATTTTTAATTTGCCTAAATCTTATAAAATAAAAAACTGGTTTTATATTAACTAATTATAAAAAATAAGCAATAACTTTTTATTTTAACAAATCTAGTTATTATTTTTAGCTAAAAATATTAATAATAAAACAAAATTCAAAATTAAATAAATTAAACAATTAAAAGTATATAAAAAAAATAAAAAGCTATAATACTAAGTTGTCTAAAAAAACTACAATCTTAATAATACTTAATATATAGCCTAGAATTTTAAAAATATACTAATTAAGCTTAACTAATTTTATAAAACTTATAAAAAAGCTTTTAAACTTCTTATAAAATTATAAAAATAAATATATATAATAATAATTAATAAATTTACAAACAATTACAAAAATAATAATAAAGCAGTACAATATAAAAAAGCTATATAAACCTAATATTATTAATAACCTTAAGTTAAAACTATATCTAAACTTTTAGTTTTAAAAAAAAGTAGTATAATAGTTAGTATAGTCTTGGCAAGACTTGCAAAAATTTTAGACCTATATAGCAATAAAATAGAAAATCTATATATAAACCAACCTATAATTCTATAGCTATATATATAAAGTCTATATCTACCCACTTTATAAACTCTGATTTTTTTTTTTTTTTTTTTTTTAGCTTAGAGTCTTTGTTTATAGTATTAATAAACTAGCTATAGAAGCTTTACTTAACTAATCGTGACATATTAAAAAATAAACCTAATAGCTTTCTTTAAATTAACCTTATTTTAGTTTTAAACAAATTATTAATTTTATTAAAAAATACCTAGTATTTTTTTATTCTTAAAACAAATAAAAGTACTTGCTAATTAGTATTTATACCTATTATAATATTAGTTATTTTATAAAGTTAAATAATGTTATAAGTTTTAAGCATAATATTGTTTTTTTATTTAAGCATTTTTTTTTTGTTATTATAGCTTTTATATAAGCTTATATATTAAATATACTAATAGGGTCTAAAACTATAAGTACTAATAGATTATTTAAAAAAGCAACTTAATTAATTATTTTTAGTACTATAAATCTTTGCTTATTTTAGTATTTTTATTATTTATTATATTAGAATTTTAAATAGTTTTTTTTAGCTAAAATATTAAGTTTTTATTATTTTATAAAAATGAAAATAGTTTAAAATCTTATTTTAAAGTTAGGCTAATTAGTTATAATTAGTTATTTAAGTATTAAAATAAGTAGTTAGGCTAGGTTATTTAAACTATTTCTATTTTTGCTAGGTTCTAGGTTTTATAATTAAGTTTTGTTTTTAAAATTTAGATTTTTTAAAATATAATTAAATTTATATAAAGCTTTATAAGTTACTAGAGCTACTAAAAATATTTATTAAAGTTGTTGCAATAAATCTATATTAAAGCTAAAAGTATAAATTTAATTTTTTTTTAATATTTTATTTAACTTAATTATAAATAAACAAATATACTAAAATATATATAATAAACTAATATACTAAGCTCTAAAGTTATATTTTTTATATAAAGCTTTAAAAATCTTTACTTTTTTTTTAATTCATAGTTTTATTATATATGATTTTTAGCTTTATTAAACTAGTATTTATATAAATTATTACTAATATTTCTAAAATTATTTTAGTTATTTAATTAGTTATATTTCTAAAAGTTTAATTGTTATATTTAGGTAGTATAAGCTTTAAATTAGCTATTTTTATATTACTGCTTGTTTTGCTAGGTAACTTTTTAGTAAACCATCCAATTAAAAAAAATATAATATTAATTTTAGTTAATTAATAACTATATTATTTTAATTATTATTTTGGTTATTTAAGTATTATAAATAGAAAAGTTTTTTATTTTAGCTATTAATTGCTTAATTACTAGGTTTATATATATATGGACTATTAGAAATATAATTAAAAAAATAACTAGTAAAGCTTAGAACAGTTATATTTATATAGCTTATTAAATAAAATAAAAAAATATATTTAGTAATAGTTCTAGGCTAGTAGTATTATTTAAAAAATTTAATATTGCTATTTATAGTTAAAAAAAAGATTTTAAATTAGCTTATTGTTTAAAAATATTTATAATATTAATATATTTTTTTTATTATAAATTATTTTTAATAATTCTATATTTATTAAAAATAATTTTAAAATAATTAAAAATCATTAATTTAACTAAGTTATATAAATAAAACTTTTTAAGTATTAAAAAGATTTTTTAGCTAAGTTTATTAACTAAAGCTATATATTTAAAAAAAAATTAAGCATAATTTTAAAAAATTGTTTTAGTATTTAAAAAAAGCTTAATAAGTTATTTTTTTTATAATTAAGTTTGTTTAGGATTAATTATTTTATATTTTTATTTTAAGTTTATAATAGTTTAATCTTAATTAGTACAAAAACTAATAATATATTAAACTATATATTTTTTAATTATAGTTTTTATTTAGTATAATAATTAATTAATCTATTTAGCTTATAAAAATTTATATAACTTAAAAAGTTTTTTTATTTTATAAGGCTATTTAGTTATATTTTTTTTATTAAATTAGTTCTAAAAACAAAATATAAAATTAAAAATAAATTAACTAATAAACTATAGAACTATAGTATTTTTAAAAACTAATTATATAAATATTAAAAATTTAACTAGCTAGTATTTATTAGTTTAATTATTAATTAGTATAATATTAGAAATAAATATATTTATAATTAGAATATTTAGAATAAACCTTATTAAAAAAAGCCTAAAGTTTTATAGTTATTTTAAAACATTTAGGTTATTTATTTTAAATTACTAATTAGAACTATTAATATATAAAAGTAATAAAATAATAATTTTTAAGTTTTAATAATATTTTTTGTTTAATATTTTGTAGTTTTTATTATTATATAAATATATATAATTAATATAATATTTTTATAGGTTTTTTATTAAAAGCTTATATATATTTAAGTTTAGTAAATATATTAGCTTTTTTAACAAAATTATAGTTAAGTTTTATATTTCTTTTATAAATTTAATAAAAGCAGTGTAGTACTATTAGCATTTTTATAACTAGTTGTTTTAAAAATAATAGTTCTATTAATGCTTTATATTTATTTAATTTTTATTATAATTAATTTTTTATTATTTTTAGATTATATTATTAAATTATATTAAAAGTTTAGTTTTATATAAAAATTTATTAAAAAAAATATAACTAATTACTATAATTAGTAGTTAGTTTTTATATATTAAGTATATTAGTGAAAAATATTAATTTCTAATTATAGGTTGTGCTTTAAAAAGCATTAAGTAATATTAATTTTTATTGCTTTACTAAAAATACTAATAAAATAAAACAAAGCTTTTAATTAGTATATTATATACTAAAACTAACTAAATTTGTTTAATCTTTTTATATTAAATTATATTTTCCGGCTTATAGATTTTTATATATATTAAGTTAAGATTTAATATATAAATATAAATAAAAACATGATAATTAATTGATAAAACAAATATTTAACTCTTATTTAGTATTTTGTAATAATTGTTTATTCTTTTTTTATATAAAAAAAAAAAGATCTTTTATAGCCTTAAATAAAAGCGTATGTTTATTATATTTTTTGTTTTGTAATTTCGAAAGTTTCTAAAAATATATTCTATTTTATGACTAAAGACCTGTTTTTTGTACCTGCGCAGTAGCTTTACTGCAGTATTTTTAAAATTATTTAAATTTTAGCAAAGTTAATTCTAATTTTTATTTTAGTTTTTATAATTATTTTTAAATAATTAATAATAAATATATTAAAATAAAACTTTTTAATATTTTTTTAATATTTAGTTTAATATAAATAATAAATTATTTTTTTATAATAAGTTTAGTACTATTTTTTTAATATTTAGTTTAATATAAATAATAAATTATTTTTTTATAATAAGTTTAGTACTATTTTTTAGTTTTAAAATAAATTAGAATATTATTTATATAAATGTTTATAAATTCATTTAAAAGTTTTTAGATTTGTAAATTAATAAAAACTTGCTACTAGACAGGTTTTATTTTTAAACTAAATAGTAAAACTTTTTATTAAAATATGTTTTTATAAGTTTAAAAAAAAAAAAAAAATTTAAAATTAATAATAATTAAATATAATACTATTAATATTTAAAACTAGTATAATTTTATTTTTGAAATATACATATTTTTATTAATAATTAATTATAAATTTAAATATAAATAAAATAAAAATAATATTTAAGTTTATATTTTATTTAATAAAATTTATAGCTAGTAGTTTATTTATAAATTTTTTTTAAATAAAATAAACTATATAAATATTTAATATTAATAAAGTTTTAAAGCATATTTTTTATTATTATGTTTTAGTATTATATTAAATTTTAGTTATAATAATAATAAAGTTTTAGATTTTTTTTTTAAAAAGAACTTTTTTAAATATAATAATTACAAAAATAAAAAGTTTTGCACTAATTTTATATATTTAAGGGTTTTTTTTTTAAAATAGAATTAGTTTATTATTAAAAGTTTTTTATAGTATTATTTAATTATTTTTAAGTTTTTTTTAAATAGTTTAGTATAATTATTTTTAGTTATTATAAATTTAATTATAATAAGTTTTTTTAAAGTTTTTTTAGCTAGTTATTTTTATTTATTTTAGTAGAAATAATTTTAAAAGTTTTATATAATTTTCTTAATAGTAGTTTGGTTTTTTTTTTATAGAAGTTATTATATAAACTTTTTTTATTTTAAGTTTAAAAGTTTTAGGTTTTTTGATGTTTTTTTAGTTTTAGTTATTTTTAAAAGGTTGTTTTAATATTTAATAATATTTTTTAAATGCTTAATTATATTAGTTAGTATTTTTTTATATTTTTAAGTTTATATTTTATTATTTATAATTAAACAGAATTAAACTAATAAAAATAAATTATTTAGCTAGATTAGCTATTATTTTTAAGTTTTTATAAAAATATTTTGTTTTATTAATTATTTAATATTAATAATAATATTATAACTAAAGTTAATAACCTAAAATATTTAATTTTTAAATTATTAATTATTAATTTTTATTATATATATTAAATATTTATAAATTTTATTAATTATTTTATTTTAATAGTTATAAAGTTTTTAAAGTTTAGCTAAACAAACTATTTTTATTTTTAATTATTGTTTAATATAAAATAAAAATTTTAGTATTATATAAAGCTAAAATTTCTATTTTAATATTATTACTTTATAATTAAATAAATATTTTAAAAATAATTAATTTGTTTTAGTTATATATTTTAATTAAAATAAATAAAAAAACTAATAAAAAAACTTTTATTAATTCTATTTATTTTTTAAATTAAATAAACTATTAAAGCTATTTTTATTATATGCTTTTTTTGCTAGTTAAATATTTAAAACTTTAAGCTTTTAGTTAAAACAATTAACTAATATATATATATATATATTTTTATAAATAAAGCAAGTTTTATTATTTTAATAAGTCTTTTTTTTTTATAACTAAAGCTTGTTTTAATTGGTTTAAAATAAATATTTTAAAAATTTTAAAGTTTGCTAAAAATTAGTAGTTAGATTTACTAAAAGTTTAATTATTTAAATTAGATTTTTATTTAGTTAAATTTATAAGTTTAGATTATTAATAGTTTTTATAAGTTTATTTAGTATTATATATTAATTTAATAAATTTATTAATAAATAATTTATAAAAAATATTTAAATTTATATTTTTATTATAATTTAGCAAATTAATATTTTTATTAGTTTTATATATATAAACTTAAAGTATTTTATAAATAATAATTGTTTAATTAGAATTATAATAAATTATTAATAAAGTTTAGATTATTTCAGTAATATTATTAAGTAGTTTTTTAATTAAATAAAAAAATATTTTTATAAATTTTTGAATATATTTTTTTAATTTAAAAAATAGTAATATTTTTGTTTAATTCTTTTATTATTTTATAAATCTAGTTATTAAATAAAGCTTTATTTTTTATAAATTTGCTAGAATTAGTTCTTTATATTTTAGTTTTTTTAATATAAGTAAGGTTTAAAATATTAAAAAATAAACCAATAAAATAAAAAATAAATAAAGTAATAAAACTAAAACATTTAAAGTTAATATTTCTAAATATATTTTTTATTATTAAATTATAGTTATTTTTTTATTAAAAAAGTTCTATTAGAACTAATATAAAGTTATAAACTTATATAGTTTTAATATTTTTTAATATATTTTTAAATATATTATTTATTTTAAGTTATTGTTGGGACGAATTGCCGAGCGTTACTATTGCGCCAAAAGACCAAGGGACTGCAAGTGTTGCAGCTTCTGCGTGTATTAGCCTTATTATGCCATTACGGCATAATAGTTATTTTAATTCTAGTTTAGATTTTATTTTTTTAAGTTTTAATTTTTTGTTTTTTTTAAGATTTTTTTATAAATATTAGTTTTTTTAAAACGATTATAAAAAAATCTAGCATAAAAATTTTAAAATTATTTAAAAATAATAAGCTAGTTATATTAAATAACTAAAGTTATTCTAATTATTTAAGAACTAAAAATAAATTTAAAATATTTAAAGTCAGATTTTTTATAAGCTATTAGTTTTTAAGTAGTATAAAAATTAAAGATTTTTTTAAAATTATATTAAAGTTAGGTTTATATTATAAAATATATAATTTTTTATATTAAATATATAACTAAAAAAAAAAGTTTATTTATATTTTATTAATTATAGCAAAATAAAAAATATATATTTATTAAATATTTATTAATAAATAATTAATAACCTTAAAATAATTTTATAATTAATTAAATAAAACTTTTATAGTTAGTTTATTAATACTATAAATAAAAACTTTAAGCTAAAAAAAAAAAAAAAAGAAAGAAAAAATTAAAGTTTATAAAGTAAATAAATATAAACTTTATATATATAGCTATAAAGTTATAGGTTAGTTTATATATAGATTTCTTATTTTATTGCTATATAGGTTTAGAGTTTTTATAAGTTTTGCTAGGACTATACTAACTATTATACAAAATAAGCTTTTATAAATAAATTATAGCAATTTGCTAACTATTAAAATATTAATAAGAATTTATTTAAAAACAAAATATTTAATAATAACATAAAAGTTATATTTAATAAAAATACTTTAGTATTTATAGGTTTTTTTAATAGTTTAATATTTGCTAATAAATAAATATTTAGCGGTTTATTAAGCTTTTTTAAATATATTTTTCAAATAATTATTAATTAGTTTATAATAGTTCTATATTAATATATATTAATTTAATTTTTTAATTTATATATAATACTTAGTTTTTACGCTTAATTTAATAGTATTAGTAATTTTATATACTATAAACTAAAATAGATTTTTTAACTTTATATTAAAAGTTTTTTTTTACTAAGATTATTAATAATATTTTTTTATTACTAGTTGCTATTAATATACTAAAAAAAGCTATTTATTAGTAGGTTTTTTTTTTAAATAAAATAAACTTTTATAGCTTTTTGTTTTAAAAAAATACTTTTATATAAATAGCAATCTAGTATAGCTTTTATTTAAAACTTGTACTTTTTTAATTTTATTAATTATATTAATAAGTTTTTATTATTTAAATTATAAGAAAATATGTTTTTTAGTATAGCTAAGCTTATAAATAAACTTAAATATTTTTAATAGTCTATTATATAAGCTTTTTTTATTTGAATAATTTTAAAAAAGTTTGTTTATTATTTTATAGTTACTTTATTTTTATTTTATTTTATTTAGTATTATTACTATAGTAATAACTGTTTGTTTTATTATTTTTATTTTATAAACTTAAAGCTTATAAATTATTATAGCTAGGTATATAAAGTTTAAAAGAACTAATATTTTAAAAACAATTATACTAGTTATAAAATATAAAAATATAATAAGGTTATATTTTGAGTTAAACTTTTTGTTTTTTTTAGTAGTACTATAGTTAGTTTATATCAGTTCGAAGATTACTTTAAAAAAGTTTTTAAAAAGAAATACTTAAAAATAAATAATTTTTAGGTAAAAATTAATAAATATTTATTTAAAAAAATTATGTATTTAGTTTTTTAAATTTTATTTATATTAATTATGTTTTTAGTAGCTTAATTAAACTAGTTTATAATTATTAACTAAATAATGTTTAGTTTTAGGTTTGGCGTAAGTTAAATGCTATATTAGTACGGTTTTTTTTTATCATAAGAACTACCTTAATAAAAAATAAGGTTAAAATTTAAAAGTTTTTATAAAAAGCGCTAGTTTGTTTTTTTAACTAAAAGAATATTAATATGTTTTATATTTTTTTAGTGTTTTTTATAAATAGTTTTAGACTATATTATATAATATATAAGTATATTATAAATATTTATTATTTTATTGCTATATTTAAGTAGCGCTATTATTTATGTTAGATAAATATTATATTATTTATATTTAGTTTTTATGTTTTTAATAATAAAAATATTTAGAAATAAATAAGTATTAAGCTATAAAAACTTAAAAAAGATTTTTTTGTTATAATTAATAGTAAAGTTTTGTTTATTTTAAATTATATTTTTGTTTTAGCTAATAATTTTTTATACTAATAAAAAAACTCTAGTTTTTGCTAATTAATAATTAAGCAAAATTATTAAATATATAAAATAATATTAATTAATTATAGTAATTTAAAATATAATTTGATTAGTAGTAAGTATTAGTAATATTACTATTAGATTTAGTTTTATTACTAAAGCTTTATTTTTATTATTAATTTTTTTTGTATTTAATATTATTAAAACTTGTTTTATTAATACTGCTTATTTTAAATTTAGCAGTTTAATTAAAATATTATATTTATTTATTATTAATTAAGTTATAATTTTTATAAAATATAATAAATATTTTTAAAATAACTTTATTAAAACGTTTTTTAGTTGTTTTATTATATTTTATAATATTTATTATTTAAATATAATTATCAGTTAGTTATAGTTTTATTTTTATTTTATTTATAACTTAAAAATAAGCTTTATTATATCAAGGTTTTTTTTTTTGTTATTATAGCAGTTTTTAAATCTAAATTAAATTTTTTTTTAGAAATTTTTTTAATATTAGCTTTATTAATATTATTATTAAAATTCTAATTAAAAATGTTTATATTAATATTTTGCTAACTATAGATCGCTTTTTTATAAAAAAAAGATTTTATATATTATTTAAGCAATAAGTTAAGCATAGTTAATAATTTTTTTTAAATATTTATTAATTTAGTTTTTTGTACTGCTACTAGTTAATATAGCTATTTAATTAATTTTATCTTTTTGTAGTTTTTTTTATAGTTATTTTAAGTACTATAAAACTTATAAGTAGCTAAAGCACTATTAGTTATACTATTACTATTTAGCTATAAAATTAATAAAACTATTAATTATTAAATTATTTAAATATAAATTATAAATATTTAAACTAAATATATATATTAGTTTATATTATAGTAATATTATAAATAAGTATAAATTTCTTTTAATAGTTATAATTATTGTTTTTAAGCTAAAATATAAGTTTTAAAAAAAAGGTATTTATATAACTAATTTTTTTTTTTTAAAAAAGACTTTTTTATTTAAAAAAACTTTATTTAAATTATAAAATTTATACTATTTAATATATATAAAAATAGCTACTTTAATTTAACTTAATAAATTAAAATATTATATTAAATAATACTGGTATTTTTTTTCAATATTTAAAAACAAAAAAAAAGTATTTAGTATTAATAATAATTTTTTAGAGTTAATTTTTAATAATATAACTAAGCTAGTTAATAATAATAAGTATTGCAATATTTATGTTCTTAAATATTTAAAATCCAATATTATTATTAATTTTTAATTATTAATTAAAAAATTTAAAATATAAGCTATATTTTATTAAACTATAGTATTAGTATATAAAGTTATATATAGTTATAAAATAACTATTATAAAATTTATATAATTATTAAAATAGTAAAAAAAAATCTTTTAAAAAAATAAATAAATATTTTTAATACTAACTATTATATTTTTAAATTTTATATTATACTATATTTATTATTTTATATATAAAGTTTATACTATTCTATTTTATATTATATTAGTTTAACGCTTATTATACTACTAATAATATAAATAATATAAATTCTAACCTAAATTAAACTAAAAATTTAAATTTATATATTATTAAGTAATAAAGCTAGTATATCTAATAGTAAAATAACTTTATTATTTCATATCATTATTTAAATTATATATTTATATATAATGCTATATAAAATATATTAAGTATTTATATATTTATTTATAATCTATTTTCTAATTATATAAATAGTGTTTTTTTAATTACTTAAATATAATATTTATTTAATAAATATTTTAAACCCTTTTTTTTTTTAAATAATATTATATAAAAATTAGAGCTAACTAATATTTAAGTTTAAATAACCTGCATATTTTTTTAGTTATTATATTTATTAATAAAAAATAAAATAATATTAAGCCCTAAATTAATAACCTAACTAGCTTTATAATTTTTTAATATTATAAACTAATTATTTTAAGCTTTTTTTAGCTTAGAGCGCTAGTTTAATATATAGTTTTTTTTATAAAAATAAAAATAAAAACTAAATATATATTTTTAGCAATTCAGCTTTTAAAGATAGCTAGGTTTTATTTATAAATTAAAAAGTTAGTTTTATATAATATAGTTATAATTTAATGTTTAATTATATTTTAGTATTTAAAGTCAAAATTAAAATTCATTAGGATTAAATTTAATATTAATACTTAGGCTTAGTACTTATTTATAGTATTAAAAATAAATTTATATAATAGCTTTAATTAGATTTTTTTATTTAAACTAGCAAATAATATATATTTGTTTACTTAAGCTTTAAATTATAGCATATTTTATAATAAGCTTAAATAGTTTAGTGCTTTTTAATATTTAAATTTTTTAATGTTTATATTTTTTAATATAAAAAAAAAAAATTTTTTAAATTTTAATATTTATATTACTTAGCATTAAAAAAAACTAAACGTTAAACTTTTTAAATATTTATATTTTTTAATATTTAAAAAAAACTTAGCATGAAAGATTTTAAATATTTATATTTATTACTATTAAAATTTTTTTAAACGTTTATAAAGCTTTAATAATTTATTTTTATTAATAGTTACTTAAGTGATTATTTTTTTTAATGCATTAAAAATTTTCAACTGTTAATTAACTATAAATCAACGGTTTACTAAACCCTGCAGGGCTTGGTACGGTAACTCACTTTACTACTCCCTAGGTACTATGTGCTAAATCTAACAGTAGCAGTCTATTACCACAACGGTCCCATATACAATTTCTTAACAAGTCTTCAGGGGGCCCCGTGGTGGATCATAGCGACGCGACAGATATCGTTGTTACCGGGGAGGCTGTGACTACCGCTGTTGTTGTGCCCCAGTCTATCGGCACGTAGCTATGAGGCCCGTTCACCGGCTGCATCGCCTGGTAGAACTCCGTGAATTCTTCCAGCTGCGTAGTGTTGTAAGGGGATGCCTTGCGATCGTAGGTGCGATTAACGCACGAGAGCTTGGGCCCGCCAGCTGAGACGATGGCGCGCTCGACGCAGCCGGACGCGATGAACAGGGGCAGGTTGAAGACGGCGTACATCCCGTTGTCATCGGCATCGAAGATCCACCCCGTCAGGGCGCCGCACCCGCTTTCCTCGGACTTGAGCTCCTTACCGCCGTCGGTCGCCCAGCCGTTGATCTCCAAGATGTTGAACACCCAGAAGAAAAATCCGTCGTAGAAGTTGCAGATAGCGTGCGGCGTTGGGGTTGGTGTGCTTGTTGTTGTTGTTGTTGTTGTTGTTGTTGTTGTTGGTTTGCTCGTTGTTGTTGTCGTGCTGGCGATGCCGAAGGCTGTGCTAGCGCCGGATAAGATGTCCGAAAAGATGGAATTCACGTCGGCGTCTGCGAGAAATGCGGTGGGGAAGGTGTCCGCGGACACCGCATCGAATACGATGGTGTGCATAGGATCGTCGGGGTCGTCGTCGTCGTCATCATCGTTGTCGTCAGGGTCTCCACTGCTATCGCCACCTGCGCCGCTATTGGGGCCAAACACGCCAGGGGGACAGAATGGACACCCAGGATCGCAGAACAGGATACCTGTTTGGTGAGAACCAGTTTTTGTCATGTGTGATTTAAAGGGGAAACTAATAAATAGACAGTGACTTACAAGGCAAACCACAGCCAATACAACCGGGGGAGACGGTCGGGTGAGCAGTTGCTCCGGACGTCCAGGAAGGCTTGTGGGAGTTGAGAACGGGATCTGTCGTTCCTGGATCGGGGGTAGTCGTCGGATGTGGGTTGGGCGTGATGGTTATTACTGCCGGCGGTAAGACCAGCCCGCCAATGACTGTAGTGGTTCCACCAAGAGTCTCCGTTTGTACAGGCGGGCTCCAGGTCATGGTGCCCCAGATGACGGGATATCCAGAACTAGTCGATGTTGTGGTGGCGCCGATGATGGAGGTCTCGCCGCTGAGAGTTCTGAATTTCAAAAACAAGAGTTAGCTCATTGCACTTGCAGCACCTACATGTAGATGCAGGGTCGGTGAGGTTGGGTTGGCCTTACGGAGTCACAGTGATCGTAAAAGGGGGTGGCTGCACCGAGCTCGTTAGCGTGATTACACCGGCTGTAGAGCTAGTGTCGATAATGACTCCCCAGACAGGGATTTCTGTCGTCGTTACTGAGATGAACGTGTTGGTGTCAGTCAAGCCTCCACGAGAACATGAAAAGGAGATGAGACTCACCAGGGGGGATCGTCAGTACTGTAAGCCATGATGCCCACACCAACCATGGAATGATCGTCGTAGATCCATCATTACGAGTGCTTGTGGTTGATGAGACGCTGGAGTAAGAGACTGTAGTAGTCCATGGGGGGAAGGTGATGGTTGTTGGGCTAGCCAGTGGCATTGGGGGCCAAATAAGTGTCACACCAGGGGGAGCAGTCACTAGGGGCGCTACGGAACTCCAAATATCCGGGTCTATATAAACATTTCCACTAGATGAGTTGCCGTTGTTTGATCCGGATCTTCCACTTTCGGACTGTAAGTCCACTGCCCAGTCTGCTGATCCAAGAAAGCGAAGAGCCGGAAAGAGAGCTTTGCGGGTGCCTTTGTTCGTATCATTCATGTAAGCTACCCATTGGGTGTTGTTGAAGACTACAATGTCCGAGAAGGAACTGTCGTCTCGGAATATCTGAGCCGTGGGGTTGTGGCGGAGAATCTGCTCGATCTCATAGTTGGCGAGGTAGCCGGGGGTTGTTGTGCAGAGCCCCGGATACGCTCCCGAGTCCGGTCCAGTGTAGGTACACTGCTCGGTCCAACAGCCGGCGGTGGTCATTTGGAACGAGCGGCCATAGCTACTTACGCCCACCGCAATGATATTAGACGGCACCCCGGCTTTTGTAATCATAGACAATGCATTTATCGTCTCGGTTAAGTTGACATGGGATCGAAGGCAGTTTCCAAGTCCTTGGTCGAATGAAACACAACCGGGATCAGCGTACTTGTTTGAGTAGTCCCATTGCCCGTGTAGATCGTAAGTCAGATACACTAGGTAGTCGACAACGAGAGCGATGGCTTGGATAGGGAAATGTTGCAGGTACCAGAATGAAGCCGGGGCGGTCACCGAGACTGTCTTCCCCGCCGGCATCTGCTGCTTTAGTTCATCGAGCAGCAGGAAATACCCGCTGGCCTCGTCTTCGGTACCTGCAGGGATTCCTGGGATATCAGGCTCGTCGGGATACTCCCAGTCCCAATCGATGCCATCAAGATTATAATCATTGAGGAAATTGACAACATTGGTAATCATGGTCTGGCGGTTTACCTCGGAAGCCACGGCGTTGCGGAAGATGGTGTAAGTGCTAGGATCCGTCGAGAAGGTCCAGCCACCCACTGAGACGATCTTCTTGGCCCCGGACATTCCCCTGAAGAGCGATAGCTGACTACCAACGTCGTCTGCGTTGATGGAAAAGTCCTCGTTAAAGGTTATGAAAGAGAAGTGGATGTGGGTGTAAAGTGATGTGTCAATGTCTGTCACCGACATTCTCAGACACGGTCGCTGCCAGTCAAAGGCCTCGAAGTAGGCAATGTCGTACGTTTCGCTGGGAGCATCGGACACTATGATGTCGGTGCCACAATTGGATATGCATCCATTCTCGCCTGGTGCAGCTGTCCCCGGCGCCCCCGACGGAGACTGGGAAGGGGTGCAGAACTCTTCCGTCGTCCCGCACTGGCCGTAGATATTACAGCATGCATTCAAGGGGCATTGGTTCAAGGTGGCTAGGTCTGTTCCGGGCGGCGCTTTAACTGTTCCATTGACCTGAGGACCACATACAGCGTTAGCAACCGGGGCCGGCATGGGAGGGTAGCCACTGCTGAGACAGATGTTGTAGTCAGCGAATATTTTCTGACAGCCGTTCCATCCCCAGGTGTTCTCATTATACTCCTCAATCTTAGCATTAGTCAGGCTGTAGGTAGCAGCGAGTGTAGCACAGGAATCTCCTGTCTTGACCAAGTACGAATAGCAGTAACCATCCTCGTCCGGTTTAGGCGAGAAGTCTGGCAGAGATCCTGCAGTGCAGCAGACGTGCTGACCAGGACTGAGACTACTGCACAAATCCGGGTCGGAGTTATACTCAGTGAACTGAGCCGCGGTGATGCCACATTCAGCTGCTAGAGAGGCGCAAGAGTCTCCAAATTCCACCTGGATAGTGTCACAAGTGTCGGCTCGACCCACGACCGGGACGTCAAGGTTGCGTAGAGATGGACGGTGCAGATCCGTCGAATTAGTAGTTGAATTGCCCACCGAATTGTTACCGTGTAGCAGGGATGGAGCGAGGTAGGTGACTTGATTCCAATCCGCCTTAATAGTGGCGGCGGTGTCCAGGGCTGCGCAACTCCCGTTCCTCATCGACAGTAGTCCGCGCTGGACTACACCGAGGTCACCTTTGGTGCTAGCCATGATGCCTAGCGAGTATCGTGTCGAACTATTGCTACACAGCTGAACTGATAATGTTTCTGCCACGCTCCCTTGGCTTTGAATTTGCGTGCTGAGCATTGCCACAGAGGATTCGAGCACGCCTTGGTGGGCGAGGCCTGACCCAGCATAGACACCTATGGCGACATTTCTGGAATAGGCATACTTGATGGTCTCATTACAGCCTGAATCTGAGAGCGCTAGGAGAGCTTGAATTTGGTGTAGTGTGGTGATGATTTCCGAGACATTTGCTGAAGAAGAAGTACTGCCCAAGGTCACGAGACGTAGCGACGAGGTCAACTGAGTCTGCTTGTTGTCCTCTGACACACAAGTTGCTGAAGAACTTGAGGGCGACAGTCTCTCGTCGGCGGCAGGCAATTCTAGATCAGCCGTGCATGCAGAGATGGAGACATGTGATTTCGGCCCGTCAACTGGGTTAAGAAGGGCAAAGTCCAGCAACATAGTCTTGTCGCAAGCTCTGTCGAGGCTTTTTAGACCTCCGTACACATACCAGGCACTGCTTTTCGTTCCGGCGGCCGTGCATTTTGACGGACAGCGGTCTCTACCCTGATGATGCAGCCGAGAGGTATAGTTTCCGGCGAGTACGGCGGCTCTGGCACTGGCAATATCTGTTGGTGCACCGGGGACAGGACCAGACGCTGTGCGAACTGCAATTGATTCCACCAAGGCGCTCGCTGCTTGATCAGCCTTGCCGCTGATAGCTGAGACACGCGGGTTGTGCCAGATGATCGCCAGTGAGGTGGCGATCAGCAATGGAAGAATTCTCATCTTCGAAACACTCGGAAAGGTGGAAGACAGAACTGATTATTGCCAGTGTTTGATATAGAAAAGAGTCACTATGATAAGAGAACATGACCCTCGAAGACCCAGAGGCTACATTTAATACTGCGAAAATCAATTTACTGTTGGCAGAATTTCTACCATGGTGCTAGGTCACAACATGCAGACACTCAGTACTAACTTCCAATACCTTCGAGTCCGCCGCAATAACTGACATGAGATACAAGGATGTCAATCTTGCAGCCAACAATGAGCATCGTCACCCATGTGACAATTCAATTTTTGGCCTTGTGGGTAATTATGGTGATCTGCTTACCCCTGCAATAGGCATTTGTCATTCTCATCTTTCAGGTTTTCTCCGTAACTGTTGGTTCGCATGCATTTATTGAATCTCACCATGACTTCAACTCTCACCGACAAAATCGGTTATATTCTAAATCTAGCGTGAACGTAATTTCAATCGGCCCCACGGAACCACGATAATGGACATAGGAAATAGGCCTGCCTCGACAACTGGCGCAGTAGATTCTCTAATTTCGGTTACACACACAACGTTACCATCCGAAGCCAAACCGCGAATACTGGCGAAGGTCGCTTACACTGGTCAGCATTGAAGGATCTACATGTAGCTCTTTCTGCCTAGTAGGTGCCCGAAGCCGACATTCTTGTTGAATACAATCTGCTTCACACAGCCCCTATTCACTTTTGAACGTACGAAGGATGATGAGGTGTTGGCTGTTTCATTTGGTATAGCTGGGACACTGAACTTCGCACTAGAGAAATTCAAGCATCAAATCTAATGCACAATAATTGTCTTGGGTTGAAACTTAGTACACTGCTAGGCGTGGAATAAGTGCTGTATGAGTGGAAGTAATTTTGAGTTTACTTGCTTAACTGCCTACGAAACAACGTGGCCTTGATAAAGCGCTTGTCACGAAGACACAGAAAACATAGGACATTTAGGCTAGGAAAAGCCAAGCATCTATTCACGAGCAAAAACAACTACCTCCGGTCTTCGAAAATGTACAACTTAGAATCTTCACTCTTCGCTGTTTGTTCGAGTCCGGTATTCTAGCTCCTACGTACACAACTAACCCCTGGTGGATGTTTATCAATCTTGTCCTACACATGTTGGGATCCTCCTTCTATGATGAGTGGCGCTAGAGCTATGGTTTCCATCTCACCGAGCCCACGGATCAGAGTCCCTCACAAACCCTGGGCCCAGGTACAAAATGGGTTCTTTGCCCTGTGGTGGATTTTGAACCATGTATGCTGCCATTGCCAGATATACGTATGATTGCGGGTTATGGGCATTTTGTAGCCTTCTCGCATTATCTGCCCGGGTAGCCGTGCCGCCCGGACCCGTGTTGACCGTGTTGGCTCTGATTTCTTCTAAGGTGGCTGGTGGTTGATGAGTTAGTCTATTAAAACACAAGGAGTGAAGAAATTAATGTGTGAGAAAATGGTAAACATACGACCTCCATCATTGGTATTGTTTTCGTCTGTGAGATGATACAACTCGTGGTATAGTGTAGCACTGAAGGTAAGAAACTTGTCGAGAGCCTTGCTTGGGTCATTTTGCCCGTAGACAGGATATTCCCCAGCCGAAACAGCCTGTGCAAGAGATGGGTAGGAATGCGAGCCTTGGCTGGCAGAGAACGCGGTGGGACAAAGCAAGATGTGCCTATTGGCTTGGCCAAATCTTGCATATTGGCTGTTCTCGGGCAAGAGATATTCCGAAAATGGTTTTGCAGTTACCGCGTAACGTCTCTTGCCATCGTCAGGAAACATGGCGCACAGGTCATCCTCATCCTTATTATCCAAGAAGTAGCCTTTGAATGATTCGAACCAAAACGCCACGCCAGTGAAGGATTGACTCCAAATTGGGAATACATCGGCCAGTATCAAATACTCCAATGGATCTTCGCTACTGACAATGGGTTCGGAATTCTGATCCTTGGCAGGCTGGTCCCAATTCTGATACTCGCCTGCCTCGCCTGAGCAGAAGAGTCGAGGCATCTCTCCAGTCTTTGCAGGCTTAACCAGGCCACCTCCTGCCAGAAATTGGCTGACGCGTGAGATATGGCCTAGAGGCTGTTGTCAGTCCGGTTCAGCCGCATAAAGGGAGAAATAGCTACCCCCAATCGCTCTATACAGGTCTGAGTCAGTTCCACGCGGCGGCACTCCAAAGAAGGGATACCAGAGTAGCGCAGCTGTACGCCCATCGAGATCGGCATACGTTTGCTCGACCGCATCGTGAAGTAGATAAATCTCCTTCAGCCAATTGTCAATGACTGTAGTCTGTCCGTTGCAACTTCCAGGGCCATCGTTTAGCAAGAAGAGTTCAGCGGTCGTTTTTGGGCTCTGAGCAGAGCCGCCCCCCACTCGAACTCTGGGGAAGAGGTTTTGCGTGAGGTTCGCGATAACACTGTCTTCAACGGGGCTATTTCCCAGTGGGGACGCTTTCGTAGAAGCGAGGAGACAGTGAAACTGTAGGATGAATAGCAGAAACCAGCGCATATTGACATAGGTGCTCCAGAATATTTAAGAAAGGCGAGATGAGAATATCGGGAAAAAGTCAAGGTGATAACACTGATAGACAAGCAGTGTGATATGTTCGTCCTATAGACTTCTGCGAGACTGAAAGACCAAAAAATATCACAAGAGGGAATTTGATGATTTAGAGCAGATATCTACACTTGACGGGTATTATTACCTTTCATTACCGATGACTACGTCTGTGTCCACCAACACATATCTTCGACTAGACACATGACAACAACTCAGTAGGCTCCCTTGTTCCATCCTTGAGCTACATGATTACCCTCTTCCAAATACTGAAAACGGCCCGAATGTCCAACATAGAGGTTCAGCTGTAGGTTCACCGTTCGACTCCACCAACACCACGCCGTCCTCTGGACCTCGGATCGGTTACCGTAGGGCTAGAACTTCTCAGACACGTGTCTTGGCATCCCACCCCTGGCTTTATCGCTACCTTATTAGAGCATGTCAGCACCGCTATGTTATTGTTGGCGCTAGAATGGTAACCATGTTAGATAGTCATAACTGCAGAGTAGCAGTTGTTGGTTGGTCGTGCAGCAGTCAAAATTTTCCCACCTGGGTCTATAACCACCTGCATTCTTCATGGTACCCAAATTAACTATTGTCACTATGGTCTGTGGGACCACAATCGCCCGTGTAGAATACAAATTCCAATTCAAGCCAAGCTGATGTTTCTGCCTGCGCGTATTCTTGAACAGGCTAAGTTGAATGAATGATCGGACGATACGGATGCCGGCTAATTTTCTGATATTGAGAGGTTTTCCCTACTAGGGAACACAAGGACATCACGAAGCACAAAAGCCCGCCAGTTTACTTTAACCTCAACAGTCCCAACTCTCATGGCTTTTGTCTTGTTAATCATCAGCTCGCATCGCCCTATTCCTGTAATCCGCCATCATGAAGTTTCTTGCTTTCGCTCTCTCTTCGATCGTTCTCCCCTCGACGGGAGCGTACTTGGTTTCTCCGCCAGGGACAGCAGCACCTGGTGCAACCGCGCAGTGTAGCGCGTGGGTACAGGCCTCGTATGGTGTGACATGTGAAATCATAGAGCGTGTCTATGGCATGTCTGAGGACCAGCTCATATCATGGGTAAGTGTAGCGAACTCCATAGAACTATTTAATCCTCCCGTCCAGTGCCAGTACGGTACTAACATATGCAGAATCCAAGTGTGGCGCAACTAGGTGATGGGTGCAACCTGATTCAAGGCTTATACTACTGTGTCGAGGTCAACTATGTTCATCTGACGACCGCATCCACGACCACGACGTCCACCACGGTCCCAACAACCACCACGGTCTCAACAACTACAACGACTAAATCCGGAAACGGGATCGCCACGCCAACTCCCGTACAGATTGGCATTGCCAGCAACTGCAACAAGTTCTATCTAGTTGTCAACGGAGACGGCTGCTATGATATAGCTGCTGCCCAGGGAATAGCGCTCAGTGACTTCTACTCATGGAATCCAGCAGTGGGAAGCACCTGTGCGACTCTCATAGCCGACTACTACGTCTGTGTTGGCGTGGTATCCGGCAGTACGACCACAAAGACCACCCTGACCATGACCACGAAGACCACTGGAGGGGCGACGACCCCAACGCCAGTGCAGACAGGGATAGCCAGCAATTGCAATGCCTTCTATCTCGTCGTCACCAGCGATTCATGCTACGATATCGCCGCCGCTAAGGGCATTGCCCTAAGCGACTTTTACGCTTGGAACCCTACCGTGGGTAGCACTTGCGCGACTCTGATAGCGGACTATTATGTTTGCGTGGGCGTGGGCGGTTCTGCCACCACGGCCCTCCCTCCTACTACGACTAAGGGCAATGGGGTTACGACTCCCACGCCCATCCAAACTGGCATGGTGACCAACTGCGATACTTTCCACCTCGTCGTCAGCGGCGATAGCTGCTATGATATTGCAGCAGCTGCCGGCATAACTTTAACCCAGTTTTATTCTTGGAATCCTGCGGTGGGTGTTACTTGTGCCACACTGTTTCTGAGTTATTATGTCTGCATTGGTCTCATCTAAACAAATTTGAGATCAACTAAGGGCCACTTGTTCAATCAAACTCAGACTTATGCTGTTTGAACTCCGTATGGTAGGTAAATACTACAATTAACTATACGGGCGCGCGCTACCTACCGAGTATTACGCTCGATATCTCCATATTTGGCTAAACCGCAAAGCTCTCCCGTAGTCGGTTGATCTACCACCACAGAGATTAGTACATAGTATAGTGTAGTATCAATTCGGACTACATAAATAAAACATTCATCAGCTGTGACTACATTATTCGTAAAAGTCCAACGCTACTGAAATGATCATTTAATTAAATGTAATCATTACCTGTCAATTCTAGGCATTCTGATCTGCCCGAAATAAATAATTCATGTTATAAGCAAAGTGGCTGTCGGCAGGATGGTGTAGAAGAGTGATTTTGCTAGCCGCAGATCCGGGTAGGTTGTACCTGTCAGCATACATAAGTGAGCCAGTCAATTGAGGGGGTATTATGTTGTATTGTTGTGAGAGAGTGTCTCGCTCTCTCTCTAGGTCTCTGAGGTGTATCCTAATAAAGAGTGCGGCGGGTCTTCAGGGGCTGAGCAGACTCTGCTCAGCCCTTTAGGTAATTAGCCCAGGACTAGTCTCTGCAACTTAACCCAATAATTCTAACAGTACCAAAAAGGGGCTTTGCACCCCTCTTTCGGGTAACATTGCCCCGCCTATCATTTCCTGTTAGCTGTAGGTACCTGGACAAGTCCATACAAAGGGAGTATGTATGCGCCCAGTCTTGTTCTCAATATCTCTCCATCTTTCCTCAGCTTTCGTTGCGAGATATTTGGACGTTAAGACGCCGAGATTAGTCATTTGTTGCAGTATCTAGTGACTTATAAGAAAGAATATGTGTATGTTGTATATTACATAATCGATTTCAGTAGTATCAACTCCAAACTTCCATCACTCCGTGGTGATAGCTGAAGTTGACGTCGTGCAATCGTCAGCGAACATGGGCTGACTTGGTTCAACAGCTTCATCTGGTCTGGTCTCGCCGCCATTCGACTCCGAGAAAGCCGGGATCCTCATTGTCACACTAGATGGCCTGATAGTAGCGGCAGACAGCCGCACTCCTGGGTTCAGAAATCTTGCTGATGAAAACGTGCGTAAGGGGATTACCGCCTCTGTTACCGTTCGATACCAACATCAATCGGTTTCTTTTGAGACTTTGGGTGGGCATCTGAGTAGAAACAACACTGTTGTGTGGAAACCCCGGGATCAGAAGTGGCGTGCGCTTAATGTGTCAACTCCTACTGAGTTATTCGTGCACCTGACGGGCGGAAATGATAACCCCTTGTTTTTAACCCAATTCACATCCCCCTGGTTCACTAAGCTCAATCTCTCCTTCAAGTCACTCAGCTCAAGCCGACAGTTGGTGCACCTCGAGGCAGGCCGCGGAACCATATTCCTACGTCTTTGCTACACCGAACAAGGTCTTCCGCCCTTCGAGCGAAATTCTGAGTGGGAATGGCCATATCCTATTGGTTGTACTGACCTTTTGCACACTCAAAAGCGAATCGGCCATCACGACGTTAATCAAAGCTATGCAATGAAAGTTGTCGAGAATGCTGATACTCCTGCCGAATTTGAAATTTCGCATCCGTTCATCGCACCACTTCAATTTTCGTTAAGAGCGCCGGATAAGCTGAGGCTATTCTCGCCAATGGCTGCTGGCGGGTATCTATTCTCTCACCTCCAGAAGCACCGCCGTTTCAATGTCTTTCTTGCCAGATTCTTCGCTGCTCAGTTGATTTGCGTACTTGAGTGTTTACACGACCACGGAATCACGTTCGCTTGTCTACGTCCAGAACATATCACTGTTGATGCCTTCGGTCATATCAGCCTTTGCAGGCCCGACCTTTTCATATTGGATCCGCAGAAAAAGGAGAATGTCTTGCCTGGTGCACCCGAGATTGCGGCCCCTGAGCTTTTGCTGGGTCAAGAGCCTTCACGTGCTACGGATTGGTGGTCGCTCGGCATCTTTCTCTATGAGATGTTGACCGGCGTGTTGCCATTCTATCATAAAGACCCCGAGCAATATCGTCAAAGGATCACCAGTCAAGAACTATCCGTCGAAGCATCGGTCTCGTCGGACGCTGCAGACATTCTAACGAGACTTCTCGAAAATGATCACACAAAACGCCTAGGGGCCAATGGCGCCTCCGAAGTCAAAGCGCACGCCTTCTTTCAGGATATCGACTGGGACGAGCTGCTACCACGGCCGAGTGTAGCCCGCTTTGAACTCTGCGATACAAATATGATATTCGAAAGTTCCAATGGCTCCGGTATGCGCGGCAATATACGAAAGCAAATACGAATCTCAGGGATTAAATATATGGAAGAGATTTTCGATGTTAACAGGTGGTGGAGCGTAACAGGGTGGGTTAGAAATGAGAGGAGTGGCAACACGACGCAGAGCAACGTAGCTCAACAAGACAGGAATGAGTGGGAGGTAACATGGGATGCAAGCTCCAAAGAGTTCTACCTTCATAACCGTGCCACAGATGAAAATCGCCAGGTCAATGAGCAAACAACAAATCAAAAGTTTCGACGGCCTTTTACGATAGCTAGAAATCAACCTACAGTCACAGACACAGACACTAGTACCACTATGTGTGCGGTTCCAAGCGAACTACAAAAGAAATATGCGCTGGCAACTGCGCTGGAATTCAGCTGCAGTAACCGCGACATAGAGCGGATTCTCGAAAGCCCAATCAACCTGAACTTCGGGATTCTCGAATACGACTACGCGGTCGACCCGAGCGTTTCGCTAGGCCAAATCGATGGCCGAGTGGTGTTTGAACAACCCAGTAACAAGGTGATGCTGACACCACTAGAATGGGCCGTGGAGCACGGAAACGCCGATCTCGTGAATCTGTTCCTGGGCAAGGGCGCCGACGCCAGCTATACTGTCGAAGTGCAACACGGGCCTGCGCTCGTGAAAGCAGTCAGGAAAAGCGACCAGCGACTCGTGGAGATCCTAGCGAAGAAAACAAATCGACTCTCGTCAACCAGGGCTCTGAGCAAAGCAGTCGCGCTACAGGACAAAGCGATGGTCAAGACGCTGCTCTCGGCCGGCGTCCGCTGCGATTTCGAACGGGCGGATGGCACGGGCATCGGCCCCTCGTCGTGCTGTGACTTCTCTGTCGGGCCGGCGTCACTTGGTATATCGGACTACATCAACCCCCTCGCCATCGCGGCGAGGGCGGGCGATGCAGTCCTGGTTCGATTACTTCTTGCACACGGTGCTGATGCCAATGCCGACTACCATGATCTTGGATCCTGGGTCATAGAGCACGATGACGGTGTGGAAACGGTGTCGGTTTGGTTTGGTTGCGCGCGGCCCGTGCAGGTGGCGATGGAATTGGGCCATTCCGAAGTCGTCAGGGTACTGTTGGAAGAAGGCGGTGCAGATATCTGGGCGCCGCGCCCGGTCTCGCGGTTCATTGGTCATAAATGCGCTGTTGTGCCTCGGGACGTTTATGTACGGGTGACGGCAGAGCTTGAAGAAGCTGCGGCGGCTGTGAGGCTTTCATAGACGGTGTCGGTGAAACAGAGTAGGGATAAATCCAAAATATTAGAGGTGCGCTGCTTACTACTAGTATAACCAATGATGTTAGAGAAAGCGAACGGAGTCCCGAAGGTTCCCAGTAGGTATTATCATTGTATGTGACAGTGTGTGCCTAAGGTTTCAGATATATTTATAGACGAGGCTACTAATTCCAGAATTCTTAAAGCGCGAATGGTTGCATCGCTACGGCGCCTTGCTGTCGCCTCATTACCCCTTGTCAACCCCCTAAACTTCCCTCATCTCGAACCAACTTCATGTTTTACCATAATTTCCCTCTCAGAAGACATTTTTTCATAGCATTGGTGTTGTTCGTACATGTGGTAGCCGAAATGAAGTCGTTCGGCGTGCCAGTTCTGCAGCCTCTGACAAGGTCTCCGGGCTTGTGGCATAACAATATTCGGCATCATATCCAGGCAAGATCGAAGGTGCAAGCCCCGCAACATAATAGGGCTCCGTTGTTCGGGAAGTCACTACAAAACATAATGTTATTAAACTCCGTTCTGAAGGGGTCGTGTTTGACACCTGACTGACAATGGGGTGAGCCGAGCCTGAGCAAAGGCGGCGAGCGCACTAAGCCCAATTTATCGTGCAGTAGAAAAGTGGTAAAACCTAGAGCATAGAGGCACAGACATGGTGCTCGTTAATACAGGGACAAAGAGGTCGTCTCTGTCGGAATCGAGGCGCCGGTCTTGGCGTTAGTCATTTATATAATGGCCTAGGTAATCTCCGCAAGAAACAACTATCCAGTCATCATAGGACCTGACTGACTTGTGTAGGTAATGACGGGAGGTGACAACCAACCAACCGGTGAAAGGAAAAGCCGTGATCTTATTTGACACTCAGGATACTACTATTCATAGGGATCAATCACCTCGATTTTCACGTCCCATGGTACTAATATTACACGCAACTGTATATACTCACTGGCCGGCCTTGCTATCGCCATGTTATATGCGCTTAACACGTGCAGATTTATTAAAAATGTTTCTGTATTACAGCGCATAAGAATCAACTTTTCACTGGGCGCTGGAGGGGTTGACACAGGAGTTACCCGGAATTCATATCTCCTAAGCCCTGTTATGCAGCCCCCTGTTAGCTACGGATTATCAAATGCACATCAAGGACGGCTCTAGACTCTTGGAGGGGAGGGAGGAAGAGAGAAAGCAGAAGGCGGGAACAACTTCTGCACCAATGGCCTAACGGACATATAAGTGAATCACCATGACTACGTATAACAATTTTATGTTCTTGGATCAAGCGATATCTCGGACAAATGCCAAGGTTTAGCATACAAGCTCTGCTTCTTTTAAACCGTCCATAATCTTAGCTCTGCTGCTTCTTATTTTTCTTTTCTAGCTTAGAATCTTTGTTTATAGTATTAATATACTAGCTACCATGCTACTTGACTGATTGTGACAAAAGCCCCCTGACTTTTCGGCGGAGGCATTAATAAGCAATATTGCGCCTTGGGCTGCTACTACAGGAGGTTGTGGTCTCATTCTCGTGATCGGGATTTCTGGCCCAATATAGCGGCAACCCTGCTAGTGATTGAAGCTTGTATAGCCCACGTTAGGTATGTCTTGTAGAACCGAATGCCTATCCGAGACCAAGACGACCGACAGTGTGCCTGGAGGTATAACGAATGCGAGGGGAGATGACTGTCCCCAGTCATCCTACAACCAACCCATTACCCAATTTGGTCATATGTGAGGCTATCGTCAGTTTAGCTACCCTAACAACGCTTTCAACCTCCATCGGTTAGGGACTTTGTGCCAGGCTTATAAGAATGCATCTATAAACAGGGGTAATGATAAAATACATGCAGTATGTATCATAATTAACCTAATTGACCCGAATGCTGTTGTGCAATGCCTATGCCGCCTTTCCTTGGGACGCAAATCCTATGAGGCGTAGAGGCTTGAGATTTGACGAATAGTATGTAATGCACAGTACTATACGACGGAATAATGCAACAATGGGAGACAGCGTGTACCCGGTAAGCATTCCCGCGAGGATTACGATGGCCACAGCAGATCGTTACTCCACTGTACAGTTCAAATCTGAAGCCTGTATGCATCGTAGGGTTTGCGTCCTTCAGCCCTTTGTGTAGAGGCAGCACGCTCACGAGTATTCAAGACTTTCTTCAGCTTTTACGAATCAATCAATACAATCAATATCACTACGAAAATTCATCATTGCTATCTACCCAGTCTAGTCTAATAAGCTGCATGATAATGAGGTAAAGGGGATAGTATTGCTGCGCCCTAGGTTTTTAAGGCATCTATCGCTGGCGAACTGCAGTGCGGCCTGTACAACAACACGCCTGTATACCAATTTAATTTGTCACTAAGATATTATTGCTTGCCTCACTTATATTTTTTTGGTTCTATTTTCTTCTAAATTATTTTTTTAGCTTACCTTTACTTCCACTCCTTTTCGCACCAACAGCGTCATTTGGTTTGCCCCCGTAACCCTATATAGACCTCACCGCAAAAGGTGGGACAGACTTTTCTTGATCCTTAACGTCAGTCAAAGGGAGGCCGGCACCCGTCCTTGCTTTACGGGTCTAGAATGACTTTAAAGTTATTGGTCGGATCATAAAAGACCTGTCTAACAACGACGGTTACAAAATCCTGTTCACAAGACACGCGAGACTAAGTTACTACAACTAGCCCACTGTTATACACCATAATGATTAGTTATTTAAAACCTGCACTTTTTCTTTGTAGTACTAGATCACTTCTTAAGCCTTTTAAAAAGATGTTATTACATAAACAAAAGGGGTTTAAAACATTAACAAAGTATTACTAACATATTTTTTGTAATATATTTCTAATAAAAAAAAGAGGTTTTGGCCAAAAATAATATATCTATAGGCATCAAGTGAATTTATTTACAAACGCTATTATTATTGTTAGCTCATCTCAAGAAAATCCGAACTTAAACCCACCAAATTTACTACCACAACACAGAAGACTAATCGACAAGATGGGTAATCTTTACTGGTGCTGCGCATGTAACGCGGACACTCGATTCGACGGTGGAGTGTGCCAGACGTGCGGCCACAACTTCTGTAGTGGCTGTGGCACAGGCCGCAATATGCACCACGGAATAGGTAGCAGGCCGAATGGGTTGCGGCTCCTTGGCCAGTCGTCGTTTCTTTTTTTGTTCCTTTTTCTAACCGTCCCCTCTCTCTTTTCTTTTATTTAGCCATGCACTTGCCTTGTTCCCCACCCCCCCTTTTTATCCCTATTGTATGCTAATTTAGTTTAAGAAATATGAAGTAGAATCATTAAAGCAGTACTTTGTTCTTACCACGCTGCTACATTGGCTTCCCATGCGTCAGTCCGAACCTGACACGGAAACGCGGGGTCGCATTTTCGTGCGGGAGGAGGAGTCGTATATGGGTAGTGGGGTAGTAGATAGTGGAAAGAGCATGAAACGCTGAATAAAGTGTGTTAATTAGCCTCACCTAATCATGGAGAAGTCAGAATAATGCTGGTGGAAACTGCTGAAATACTGCTTTAGTGTCAAGAGGCGCTAGAGCTGTAGATTTTGTTTTCATCAGAAACCTCAACCCCTACTTCGAAAGTCTGGGCTGCGAGTAATACCCTGGGCGACTCGGAGTTTCTTGGGATCTTGGGGTCAAGCGCCATGAGCCCCCACGTTAAAGAGTAGATTCCAAGTTCAAGTAATGTTCCGGCGCTGAGTGCTGTATCTCGAAAGCGCGACGCCGCTGGTAGGTTCGGCACATCAAACTTGCGACCGAAATCTGACGACATGCGAAAGACATCACAAATGACCTTGTCTTCATATAATGGTTTCTTCAGGGCCTTGAAAAGTGGGCGGTGTTGCAGCTGCATTGCTTCGGCAACGTATACACCCTTCTCCTTTGCCGCTGTAAACATATCCCGGGCTTCGCGCGCGTTGAGGGCAAACGCTTTCTTGCATAGAACATTCTTGCTGTGAGCGATGGCGTCGAGGCAGTTCTGCCTGTGAAAGAAATGGGGAGTGCCAATGTAGACAATATCAACCTCTGAATCTCCACACGCAGCCTCATAAGAGTTGTAGATTGTAGGCTTGCTATTGGGGCAATGTTTTGCGGCAAACGCCTCTCCTTTAGCCTCCTTAGCCTTTAATGAGGATCTTATTGCTTGGATGACATGTTTTACTACTGCGTCTGGTCGTAAGAGAATGAGATTTTCGACAAATTAGGACGAGACTAAACCGGTGGCTATTTTCCAGGCGTGTTAATCTATTAGTCTTGGGCTAAAGTTAGCAAATTTAGGAGGCCGCTTACCAATGATCGCCCACCGAACAGTCGGAACCTCTGCCATAACATATGCCTCAATAATGCAGAATGGACTAGAAGAAAAGTTAACTTTTGGGAAGATATACCGCTATTCAAAAATAACTTAAGGAAATATATAGCAATTTTTTGTTTGCATATGGTAACCCCTGGATGCCGGCAATAGGTAACGCTGAGTCTGCAGTGCTTGTTCTATTCATTCCAATAAAGATTGAGTTGGGCGTGAGTAGGATAGGGTGTCAAGTTGTCTGTATATGACATAAAATCATATAAACTTTCTTTCTAAGTGTTAACATTCCTTACCAGAAAACATCTAAGAAGCTTAAGTTTTCTTCAGAGTGCTAGTATTCTAGAATCTTGGCCAGAAACCTATCAAAATGTACGCAGGGAGAATTGCCTTGTCAATCTTGTTGTTACTTTTTGTCTACTTTATACTCATCCCGATTTTCAACTATGTCCTAGACCTGAAACAACTCCGAAGGTTCCCAGCCTACCGCCCTCTCGCTAGCGTGCGAGTTTGCTCTCAGCCTGCAATATTGCCTACTCGGTATCCCCATCGATCCTTGGAGATCGCGGCTCGCTGCGGGTAGAGGCGATGCAACGTTCACTTGTTGGTTGCTTCGAGACGAAGCTGGGAAAGTGGGCTGATTGACCGGGAATATAGTCATTCGCGATCCAAGCACCCCTGTTTGTCCCGGGGATTGTAGGGGGTAGTAAAAAGGTGAGATAACACAGAACGGGCTGATCAGGACGCGAAGATGGTTTTTGCCCTTTTAGATGAGAAGGGTAAGTGACAGTGGGCGTTGGTTCTTTGCAGGAGTATCCCGACCCCTGCACCCCCAGGGTCATCAACCATCGAGCCAAGGGTGTCTTGTGGGGTGCCGAGCGTTGTGCCGTCATGTAGGTTCGCAAATTCGAGAGCGCCGGATGGTGGAACGCTCGTGGTGGACATGTATTCCGATCCCTCCCCACTTCGAGGCAATAATTCCCCGCGATGCATTGACATTGACCTGGCTGCGAGTCAGAAACCTGGGGAAGCGAAACGAGGCTGCCGGGATCAAGGGTGGTATACCCCTGGTCCGACTTACTAGCTTCCATCATGTCTTTAGCCGGCGCGATCAACTTGGCGGCACCTCAAGCACAAGCGAACAGACGGGTCAGTTGAAGGATCGTAGTTGCAGAGTGATTATTTATAAGGATGTTGTCGCCGGCTACTTTGGCAGCATGATATACGAATCCGAATGGATAGATGATCAGCCACCACGGAACCACATCCTCCAACCCCTAGAACCCATCGCTATCAGGACTTTGACCTCGCCCATCATTCTTCCGTTGCATATTTTCGTTATATAGCACGACACCAATATAACTGCATGAGAAAGAATCATGTTGGCCTAACCCTCCATGCACGACGTGAAGCCAGACACGCAGCATCTCGAGACGCAGTCTGATGAGTCGCTACCTCCCGATGTCCTCGAGCAACTAGATTCCATTGAACAGACAAAGGCCGGCCTATACTCATGGCTCGTCACGGCGACGGCTGATTTGGGTGGTCTTTTGTTCGGATATGACACGGGTATTATCGCCGCCGTTTTGGTATGCATCGGATCTGATCTCGGCCACAGCCTAAGCTCGAATGAGAAGGAACTCATTACGTCTATCACTTCAGGTGGTGCATTATTCGGTGCCATATTTGCTGGTCTGACTGCCGATCAGTATGGACGCAAGAGCGCCATCTATATCGGCTGTATCCTCTTCGTTTTTGGTGCAATTTTGCAGGCGGCAGCCTTTTCTATCGCCCAGATGACTGTAGGACGACTGATTGTCGGCTTTGGTGTTGGTTCGGCCGCTGCCATCGTTCCTCTTTACATTGCCGAGGTGTCGCCTTCCAAATACCGTGGCCGCATGATCGGCCTCGATAATATGTCTATCACTGGTGTCCAACTCGTATCATACGGCATTGGTGCTGCATTTGCCTATGTGACTAGCGGCTGGCGATATATGGTAGGCGGTGGTGCTATCCCGGCCATTATCCTCGCGATACTGCTGCTTTTCTGCCCGGAGTCTCCCCGACAGTTGATCTACCACGACAAGCCTGAAGAAGCCGCCAAAGTCATCCGAAAGATCTACCCCAATGGTACAGGCCAGCAAGTTGCAGACAAGATCAAGCATATAACATACCACGTCCAGCTCGCCAAGGCCATCAACGCAGGTAAGTCTCGCTGGTGGATCATCAAGCAACTCTACGTCGTTCCCGCCAATTTATACTCCTTGATTACCGCCTGCGGTCTCATGGCCATTTCGCAACTAGCTGGTTTCAATGCTCTTGTTTACTACAGCCCTTTAGTATTCCCATTGGTATGTCACAGTTCCAACCCCATATCTCAACTTAGGTAGCATGCCTAACAAAATTTGTTCGCAGGTGGGGTTTGTCCTGTGGCTGTAGGCACCATTATTGCCAGAGTCAACTTCATCTTCACTTTCGTCAACCTCTTACTTGTTGACCGAATCGGACGGCGCCGTATCCTTCTGTGCACAGTGCAGTTCATGGGCTTTGCTCTCATCCCCGCCGCGGTCGCATTCCTCTACATCCCAATTAAACACGATCTGACCCTCGAGCCGGATACCGTGATCGGCTGGCCTGCCAAGCTGGTGTTGGCATCCGTGGTCGTGTATGTCGCATTTTACTCTTCTGGCATTGGCAACACCGCGTGGCTCTCAAGCGAGCTTTTCTCCATGGAGGTCCGTTCAATGGGCACTATGATGATGACTTGCACTTGCTGGGGGTCCAATATTATTATTGCGTCGACTTTCCTGACCCAACTAGAGAATACAACTGCATCAGGAACCTACGGGTTCTACGCTGCTATCTGTCTACTCGGTTACGTAGCTATTTATTTCTGTTACCCAGAAGTGGCGGGCATGACTCTGGAGGATATCACAAGGGTTTTCACCCATGGATTTGGCGTTAAGGAGGCCAGCCTTATTCAGAAACAAATGAAAGCTGAGATGAATGCGGCTGCTGGCCAAGAGACCGCACATGTGTGAAATATCGTCTTGTTAGTCGAGGGTTAAGTTTGGGTATTAGGTGAATGGTCATATCTCTAAGCTTTAGAACATTATCCTCCTATAGTTATCGTGGTATGTGGAAAATGAGGTCCTTTTAAATTCTTCGGGGTTGTTCTTAATCTTTCCCTGTTTATGCGAGTTACTCAATTCCGTTAAAGCCCGTACTCGATGATTACTAGAGTATTATAATTCATATCAATAAATTATTGTTTCAAGTAAATATGCCGTGATAATGACAGTCCCGAGCTTTACAATAATAGCGTTGTACTGTTGCGCTCCAGCGACCACATAACACAAGGCTCCGGATTAAATTCTCAATTCGTATAAAATCCACGCCTACAAAGAAAAAGAAGATATATTTGGGGTTGTTATAGGGTCAACATGGTCATAGCACTAGCGGCCTCGCTGTGACTGTATGTATCTGCGACAATATATACTCGATCTAAGTAAGTACTCCAATTTTTTATAGTATGTGCAGTAAGATGATTTATATACCCCAAATTCAAGGAGATAGAAAATCATCATTCAGAGATAACCGATGTTTACCTAGGTACTGGTAATAGTAGATAATCTAACCTCCACTTCAACCTGAACGCCTCGTGTACTGCTAGATTTACTGAGTCTGGGGTACTCCTCCGGGGGGGGTCTGTTGTGGAGCACCCTAGGTAGACTGACGGTCACTTACCCCAGAATATACCCCGCACGGGAAGCCCGCGTTCGGTGCAGTGAGAGTGGGGCATCAATTAAGTGGAGCGGTTCCAATGCCGGTTCCACATGGGTGTGACGAAAATTGCCCTTTTCAGGGGCTCGGGGCCCAGGCAAGAATTTCCTCTTTTGACAGTAATATGTGGTTCGCGATCAATCCATCTACCTAAAAAGTCGAAAGCGGTAACCCCTTCCTGTATACCGCCTGTTCTTGCACTGTCTCCCACGCCCCGTCAGACCGAGACCGCACTTGTCCCCCGTCTCCCTGCCTCTCAGTCTCCTGAACGCCATCGCTCTCATGTGGCTGTCAATTCGCGGGGTTCTGCAGCAATGCAAGCCCCCGTGTAGCATCGACTGCTCCGGCTCCGGCTCGGCAGCGTGTTTCCTGCAGCATCCTGGAGAGACCGTAGGGGAGCGAGGAAAAACTCGCAGGCCGAGGAACGGATCATGCTCGTGTGTGCGAAATATATCTATCCTCCTTCTAAATCCTCCTCGGATGTTTTCAACGTCTTCTATTCCATCTTTTATTCGAAATTGACTGGTCAATACCACGTCTTTCAACATCCACCGCCACTGCCGCCATCACGATCCAAGTGTAGTAGAGGAAAATGTCCCAGCGCAAGCTCAAAATCGCCTGTGCTGGCCTCGGCCGCATGGGTGCCCGCCACGCCCTGAACTTCGCCAACCGCACTCCTCGCGCCGATCTCGTCGCTGCTTTCACCCCGGATCCCAAGGAGAAGGCGTGGGCGGCGACCGCGCTGCCGACTACCACTGTTTACCTCGACTACGACGAGATGCTCAAGCACCCGGGCCTTGAGGCCGTTGTAATAGCCACCGTTACAACGGCACACGCAGAACAGGCCATTAAGGCTATTCAGGCAGACAAGCATGTCCTGTGCGAAAAACCATTGAGCACAAGTGTGGAAATTGTGAGTACCTCTTCTCGCCTAGACGTTTCACCTCCCTGCCACTTCTCACGCTCGACCGACCTAAAAAAATAAAAAATAAAATAAAAAAAAGACGTGGCCGAATGCTAACCGTGGCTCCTTCTTTCGAGGAATAGTCACAATCAGTCGTTGACGCTGCACAAAAAAAGCCACATCTAAAAGTCATGTGCGGCTTCTCTAGGCGATTCGACGCTTCATACAGACAGGCCTATGAGCGCATGGACCAGGGTGCCATAGGGCGAGCTTCTGTGCTTCGCAGTCAGACATGCGACAAGCTTGACCCCTCTGGTTTCTTCGTCGCCTACGCCGAATTCAGTGGCGGCATCTTCGTCGACTGTAACATTCACGATATAGACTTGGCGTTATGGTACTTCGGCCAAGACAGCGTCGTGAAGAGCGTGGTG
Source organism: Ustulina deusta (assembly GCA_023159155.1). Classification (NCBI taxonomy): domain Eukaryota; kingdom Fungi; phylum Ascomycota; class Sordariomycetes; order Xylariales; family Xylariaceae; genus Ustulina; species Ustulina deusta. Next base: position 57,618 of record JAJNNX010000066.1, read on the forward strand.
GCCATGGGCATCACAGCCGTGCAGCCCGAGCTGCGCCGCCACAAGGACGTTGACAACGGTGTTGGTATTGTCGAGTTCTGGGGGGGCAGGATCGCCTACTTTTACAGCAGTCGTATGATGGCTGCTGGTCAGCACGACATGACTGAGATCATCGGCACTGAGGGCAAGCTGTCTGTCAACACCAACCCCCAGGGCACGCTAGTCGAGATGCACGAGCCCCAAGGCGTACGGCGCGAGATCCCCTCGGACTACTACGGACGCTTCGAGCACGCTTTCGTCACTGAGGCTAATGAGTTCACTGCTGCCTGCCTTGATAACACAAAGCTGCCCTTCAAGCTGTCTGGTGCAGTGCAGGCGGTCCAGATCGGTTGTGCTCTCCAGGAGAGCTTGAACTCTGGACAGAAGATCCATTTCGACGAGACTGGACGACGTATTGAGACTCCCAAGTTATAGCGTCTGCATACCCCTAAGCTCTCAATTTTTCCCAAAATTCTAATGATAGTTAGAGTCCACGCGTAGCAGGTCTGCTATTACTGGCATCGGCATAATCTAGTGAGTAAGAATGAACAACTAAGGATAAATTCTATATATATGCCCTCGCAATACTTGTTCGATAGTATGTCATCTTACGTGCTGGGCTAAACGAGTAGTTTCTAGTGCAAAAACACCATCACTGGATTCCTCCCTCGGTGCCCCGAATGCCACCCGCCATCGGCGCATATAACCATAATGTTAACCCTTAAATCAACCTTAATAACAGTTGAATTGCATCTTGACAAGAAATTCAGTCCGATCTTTGTTAAAAGACTGCACTACTAGTTGAATGACTAAGAGATAAACATAAATCTTGCCGCCGCTATTTTCTGAACACCGAAACGAAATTGGCTGACATCACTAACAGAAATGAACCCCCGATAGTGACATTAGATGTCAACACGTAATTCTCAGCTACTAGTGGTGATAGTGAATATATCACAAACAAGGCTGTGAGGGAGGCAACAATACTGACTGGGTTGGGAGGTGACTGAGCGGGCCCCTAGAGATCCTAGATAGTGAAGTGATATTTGAATAATTCGCGATTATATGTCGAATCACACATAAGGTATCATTGAGCCTAAATAGATGGCAATAAATATATCATTGATAACTTTTGCAGCTTGATAACGACTTGGAGCAACACACAACTCAATTGGTATATGATTTCTATACTCAACCGAAGATAATGGCAGGCGCGCAGCGCTAGGTCAACTGCTTCGTCACTGTAAGTCTCGAGATTTGCATCAACGACTCGTAACTTTACAGCCTATTGGCCTTTTGATCACGAAATTTCCTTCGCGTCGCAGCTCGCCATTCCATCATTGTGGAGAGAAAGAGGTAAAGTGGTTGTTTTCCTTTTTTTGGGGGGGGTTTTCGGGGTCCGCATGTGGAACTAATAGGGACCAAAGTCGTCATCTGTGACCAAAGAGAGCACACAACCCACAAGGCCTCAGTATGCTGTTTCATTGTCTCAAAAGCCTCTTTCTTTATAATTGACAGCGTGGCTCATAGGACACGTTGAGGTTAAAAGTGTCGTTGGTAATTAGTATACAAGAAAATATCCTTTCTTGGTGAGCTGCTGCCTTTGTTCTCTCGTCTCTGCCCCTGTCCGAAACCCTAATGCCTGTACTGCATCCACTACCTTCAGCCCAGTCACTATGCGATGACAATCTGCCCATTATGATACGCCTCCAGCTACGCGGTTCTTCCGTGTGCCTGCCACGAAAGCACTGGTTTGACACAAAAGCTCCTCTTGTTGGTCCCAACTACTTCCCTCTTGTCTCGAAAGGCGTAGCCTTACCAAGCTGAAATGGCAATCGATCTCTTGGCTCGATTTGCCAATATGATTGCTGGCGAGTCTGAATGGTTCGAAGCGCTGTTGGCGCTGCTCCAGGAAGCAAGAAGTGGGTTGTGCTGACGGTAGGCAACTTACGTATCTGAATACCCAGTGAGCGTAGAAGCCGGGTCGCCTGAGTGGTTGCATATTGAGCCGGATAAAGTTTTCCCTCTGAGTAGCCTTTAATTACTAGCACACAGTGAAATCGGCGGATGCTCAAGTCGAAGCCAGTCAAGCCATGCTTCGTTTAACCCCTTATCAGTGTCACAGGCACCCGGTATTCGCCCACTGTCAATCGCATAAGGGAAATCGGCCCGGTTCATCCGTATATCAGTAATACTTTATCTTGGGCAAGGCTGCAATTCGAGCACTCCTGCGTAGTGCGACTGGGCGACTTGGCGAACGTGACGAACCGTTTTTCCGCGTTGGTTGCGCTTTGGTCGGTTCTCCAATCTTTTTAGTTGCTATTTGCTGAGATAGAGGTGCCTGGACACATTTCTTCGAATTTGCGCGCTCATATTCATGCTCTATATCGGGTCTCTTCCGCTTGGAAGCTCTTGGCTCGGATTTGGCTGCAACTGTAACTTCTCCAGGAGGCGCTCGGGTGATAGACGGGAGGTTTGTTTCGATGGGGCTTGTAGAGGTTGAAGGCGGTGTTAAACGTTGCGATGAAGTATTATTATCAGCCACACGTGGGGAAACTTTCTCCGCCAGTAGTTAGTAGCTGAAAGTGCCGGCTAAGAACATATATAGGAATATCAAAGAAGTCGACGTACGTTCTTGACGAGTTGCGGAAATCCAGGCTTCAATGTACCGTGTTTTCCTCGCCCAGCGAAAATATACCCTGTCTATCTCAGCCTGTCGAATCATCGAGGGGCTTTCAGGGTCTATCACGATCGGGGGGAACGGGTATTTCGCGTTATATAAGAGAGAGTACTTCTCATGGAAGAATCGCTCTTTTTCCTCCCAATAATCTGGATTGTCCATGTCGTGTAAATGGCTGCCGCTGTCGCGAAACCGGACATCATTCTGCCCAGCGATGTATAGTTCGTCATTGCGCAGAATTCGGCGTCCTTCAGCTCCAAAACAATTGTAGAGGCCACGCATGTAAAATAGGACCGATTTTTTTGCCTCCTCAAGTCGGACAGCAGGCGGGACCACAATAGTTGATTTTGACGATTCCGACGAGGAGAAGAAAGAGGAGAAACGGGATCCGTCGCTGGGCAGCTGCGCGACGTTCTCTTCAGTGAGAGCCATTGCCATTGAAAATAAAATGTATGGAAAGACAACAAGAAGTGTATTGTTTAGTGAGGGAAAGGTGTGGATACTCAATGTTTTGCAGAAACACACCATATATGTAAGGAGGCCAGTTCAGCGCGCCAGTCCACGAGACTCGATTGGTTAGACGATTCTACCTGTAGCCTGTAGCGTGTCTAACGCAGTGGACAGTGTCTTTTCAACAACCCCACGGAGGACACAAGAACGGAATGTTGACACCCAACGGTCAAGAGACCTAGCAGCAAATCTAGATAGCCAATTAAAAAAAACATTTACATCGGACAACGGGTTCTTGTACAGCTAGAGCTATTGGTTATATTGGATGTCCGACAGTATCTTGTCTCTAGTGAACGTCGGTGGATAATATGCAAGGGATGCCTAGGCTTGTGCTCTCTACCTTGTACGCTTCCACACGAGTTATAGCGCTTAGGCCTATGATTCGAAATAAATGATCCTTCTCCTCACACCACTCTTGCCGCGTCTCAAGGGATGCAATGTTTGCCTTCATTGTAGTACATATACCTATTCCATACTGATGGTGCCAAACATTGGCTTCAAGGAGATGTATAAAAGACTAGTTCGATCCATCCCCCCATTAGAATATGGCTAAGTAAGTTGGGCTTTGCGGAAACAACCAAATTCACAAGATGGAAGCTTACATCCAAGAGAAGACCATCTTCGAAGTGCACTCGAACCATGGTTTCATTCAAAACGCCCACCATGAACATTTCTTGGTGAGCGATGTAAAACCAAGCTACGGCACCGATATCTGGGCACATCAATCAACCTGCTCTACCGCAACAAGTGACGGAGATGCCACCCCAGCGCCCGAGGAAGTGGTATTGCCACCATTCCTGCGAATTACCACAGACCATGAACCCCAGTCCACCTCCCTAGGGTACGTGTTTGGGAGCGATCAAGATGTCTGTGATATTCTCGTCGCTACTAATAGACGTGGCGGAGTCAGCAAGAGAAACTTCGCCTTGCAAATCGAAATGCGTGGCGGGGAGGGGATCATTATTTTGAAAAACCATAGCCGTCACGGGACCTATGCTCGCTCTAGCGCCTGGAACAGAACGCTTGTGGAAAGCCAAAGAGCAATTTCAGAGCAAGATAGAGAACTCGAAATCGTGATTGGCAACATTGAGATCCGGATTGTGTTCCCCGATCATCGTCTGCACGAATTCCAGTGGCAACAATACTGGTCAGCTTATTGTGCTAAGTATGCACTCCAGGCACCAGCGCTTAACTCTCTCAAACTTAGCTCGGGAACGACCCTCACCAGTATTCCCTGGCAGAATCGATATATCAAGGTCAACGAGATTGGTAGGGGAAGCTTTGGAAGTGTATATTGTGTTATACATGCTGCTACTGGAGAACTTTATGCGGCGAAAGACTATCACAAATCAGACGACGGAGGCGAAATAAACTTGCCGATGCTAAAAAGCTTATCCCACGTATGAGAACCAGCCTCGAACCCTTGATTATATTAAGGCCTTGTCTAACCGCTAGCTTAGGAGAATATCGTCAAGTTCCACGAAGTTTGTCATCAGCCACCTGCGCTGATCATGGAATTAATCCAGGGCCCTACCCTCAAAAAAACGAATCAAGAAAGGGCCGTGGAAGGCAACGAGTTGCAAGACGTTGCGTGGCAACTGTCAGACGCTCTTGCCTATCTTCACGAGAGGCACCTCACCCACCGCGACATTAAACCTGCAAACATTGTGGTCCCAACACGCAATCCAATTCATGTCAAAATCGTGGATTTTGGTTTGGCCACTGTCAAAGAAGGGACGATTAAATCCTTTGTTGGCACGCCGCGCTACAATGCCCCTGAGCTCAGAAGGAAATCGTATACCAACAAAGTAGACATTTGGTCACTCGGGATTATAATACTCGAGTTTTCTTATGGGCTTCCCCCAAGAGAGGAAGATACTTGGCACGAGCGTGTCATCGAATATATGGCTGAACAGCCGCCGAGTGCGTTCCGAAAATTCATCACTTCTATACTTCAGATTGATCCTCGGGTGCGACCGTCTGCAGCTGAGTTACGGGACTGCCATTTCCCTGTTTTTTATTCCAGAACCTCATCAGACGCTGTTCTCCGCACGAGTGATACACACGCATCATCGTCTGAAGAAGATACTGAGCAACGTACGTCGCTTCCAAGAGCACATGCCGTACAGCATGGCACTGGGTCGACTTTGCCGCCTGACGAAACTACTGTTCAAAACACGGAGCCCTGTAGGTATAGTTCCAGGCGCCCAATGCAGTACGCAGAAGTTATTTGTCAATCCACGCCCCTCAGGAGCGCAAGTGAAATCCCGGAAACCTCGTTGTCTCCAAGAGGGGACTCGTCCGTGATAGAAGGGCCTACATATGCACCAACTCCTGGGGGACACTCCGGAGCACAAGATTTTACGAATTATGCACCAACTCCTGAATGGCACACTGGAGCACAAGATTTTACGAGCTGTGCACCAACTCCTAAGCCATACTCCGAACTACAAGATATTGGAGATGAAATCCCGGAAACACCGTGGTCCCCAAGAGGAGATTCCTCTCCAAGAGAAGATACGTCTGGCCGCAGAACCCCTAGACCTTCGTGGGCACCAATTCCTACTGGTGATTACTCCGGAGTACAAGATGTTGCAGGTGGATTATGGGGGATGTCGCCTCAGAGATGGGAGTTGTATCTGGGAGAAGGATTTGTGTCAGCACCCACTCCTGGTGGTGAATACTTTAGAGTATCAGAAGACACCGAGAATAGAGCAGTGGAGGATAGTAGTGAAGTGGAGTGATGGTTGATGGGGCAAGAGAATAGATGATAGGACTAACGTAAGTAGTCTAGATGAGTCTATAAAGGTAGGTATGGCTCTAAAGATTAATCTACTATAATCTGAAAGTCTTCGGACATGCACTCCCCGCACACCCAGTTGTACTCATACAAATATAAAGCTAGCTTTTAGTTAGCTTATTGTGAAGGTTTTATACAACCGATTTTGATAACCAATTTCATTACATATAAGTTGACCTCTGTGTGTAGGAGCGTATAGTGAAGCATGTTGACTCTATAGATGAGGGCAGAACCCCTATTAAACGCCCCGCTCACTTGAATAGCTACCAAGATTAGTGCCGCTAGGGATCGGCTCTTCAATCAAGGTATAGGGCTCCCCTATTGGGGTTGCAACAGAGAAAAACCCCGGGACGTAAATGTAATATACTATCTTATTATTTCAAAAAATAGAGACAATGAACTTCTAAACCTAGACTTCCACCTTCCCCCCCCCCCAGCATAATCAGCTTCATCTTGTGAGGGTTTGTATGTTCATCGGAAGACCACCCATGTCCTCTTCAATCCCCCAGTCTATTCTAGCTGATCGGGATATTTCTTACCCTACTCTAAGCATCAGGCAAGTTAAGCTTGCAAAATGTGTAAATAAATCTAGCTGCCTAGAGACAGAGAGTAGTAAGCATCATTGCCCAAATACGACAATATTTTTACTATGTAAGGCCTAAAGTAGAAAAGAACGAACGAATTGTAATATCAGGGGTTGCTGTAAAGGGTGGCGAAGTAGTTATCTCCATTTTTGACGAATTTTGTGCATCGGACTAATCATTCAATATACTTGGGGGGGGGGGGGGGTTCACAAATGGCCAAGCCCATGCTGTTTGATATTAGACAACGTCAATTCGTGTACTTTCCATCATGAAGTTCAAAATAGTCATCCGTGCCTAATCGCTTTGAAAAATAACCCGGACCACGGAGACGAACCCCCCCCCCCCAGGTACTTTCTCTATAGAAGGAGTTTCGTGGTGCTCGGATACTCTGGAAATCTGAGATTTCCCTAGCTGCTTCTGGGGAAGATAGCCTAATGAATTGAGTTGACATTAAAAGCGAGGCTCGAGGCCAAGGAGGTGCCATATCTACCTCAGCTATCCCAGAGGTACGAAGTGCAGACAGCCTAGCTAATGAGACGATCTGGAGCTGAGTAGTTTTTTAAGACTGAGAAGATTGAATTTCTCTAGACCTAGATCGTCCTTAGGTCCAACGTAGCTCAACCCATTCAGTATGACGTCTATTAAACGCAAGGGGATATTATTTCCTTGTCAGTAGCTCATGCATCGTGATGGGATAACATGCAGCTCCTTATCTAGGGCATAATGTAGTTCAACATCTCCGGCGACCATGTCCAAGGGAATAGAGGTCACGCACAACCCTGTGTTGAACTAGTAATTGTTAGTTCTACTATAATTCCAGCCGGTTATTTGGACGTGGACCCTTTTCAGACCGTCTTGTGTCCTCAGTGAACCCGGGCAATACGTTTGGAGACCTGCCCCTTTCCTCTCACGCCGAACAAGGTTAAGAATGGCGGCATCGGGTCCATGCCGAGCTCGAGATAACGCCAAGGCCAGTATTTCGGCATCAGACGGCTCTGAAAGTCGCAAAATGACATCGAAAAGTATACAGATTTAGCATCTCCATGAGTGCACATTCTTGGCTATCCGAATGCGACAAGAGGCGCCGAACAATCTCACTGAGACCTTTTCGGTGAATTTAGGGCGAGAATTTGAGATTGCCCTGTTGGGGGAGAGGATGGGCAGAGTAATATGAAGTGCTATGCCAATGTCAATAACCCAATCGCCAACAGAACTGAAATGGCCAGCTCGAAAGCGTGTGAATCGAACATACCTAGGTACCGAGGACAATCTCCAATATGCACCAAATAGATTCTACAAGTTGGGACCGGAGAATAAGGGCTCTGAGCCATACAAATCACCATTCCTCCCCAAACAGACGTATCACAGATCGTATTTCGTTGATAATGGCTGTTATCGCTTCGAAATTGAAACTTATTGGCATGGGTATTTCGACACAACATGTCGCGCATTGTAGCAGAAATCTCCCCAATATTATTTCGTTCCAGGCCCTTTGCGCAACAACGCATATTTACAATACCTAGTTCTCACTACACTCATCCTGGCGGTTGGGGGACATTACCAGCAGTAGCTGTAACGATCGTGGTGACCACGAATTACAACCGCAATTACTCAGGCCTTTAGTTATTAATGCCCTGCCCTTCCATTGACTGGAGGGTTGGGCGGCTGCAGATACGGCTCGCTGGGTTGACGGCAAAGAAACACTAGGGGTGTGAAGCGAGGCTTGGTGGTGATGATCATTGTTGCGCCGAGGGTTCGAAAACAGATAATACATTGGCTGTTGCTACCTATCCATCTATAAATAGGTAAGCTGAGGTAGCGGCATTTCGCCTCGAGAATTGGACCCTACACTGGTTGGTTAATTGGCTGAATGATTACCACCTACCTACAGTACTTCGTAGATAACTTCAATCTCATTGTAGTTGATAGTGTAGGTATAGCACGACAGCGAATCCTCTTTGTCAGGTTAATTAGGACCAGGAAAAGATGCCACTCACATCGTGAACAAGGGGGTGGAGAGGGGTGTCAGCAATCGACAGGGGGTCTTATGCAGGTACACATAGGCACGTCATACAGTAAGTAGATCGAGGGTAATGATCTTGATGCCATGTAGAAATTTCCGGGGTAGTGAGACGCGACATGACCATGACCATAACCACCGCGCGTATCTAATACCTAAGACTCCACGATCTTCAACTCCGACTCTCCCGGTGTGCACCTACCTAGTACATGTTGGCCTCAAGCAGGACGAGTTGGAACGCCCCCAGCTTCCTAGGTCCACCAACCGGAACCAGCATAATAGCGGATGCCGTCTCCAAGTGTCAGCAATGCGGCTCCTCAATTGCAAAACCCTGGCATTCGAGGAGTTCGTTCAAGATATTCCCCGGTACGCTATCCTCTCGCACACCTGGGGGGACGAGGAAGTGTCGCTCGGCGACATGAAGAGCGACGCCACAGCCTCTCAGCTGAAGGGTTATGAGAAGATCGCCGCGACGTGTAGGATCGCGCAGGAGCAGGGGCTGGACTACGCATGGGTGGACACGTGCTGCATTGACAAGTCGAGCAGTGCTGAGCTCTCCGAGGCCATCAACTCCATGTTCGCCTGGTACCGGGACGCTGCCGTCTGCTACGCCTGGTTATCCGACTACGCTCAAGACGCGGCCTTCAACCTCACAGACGAGGCCGTCCTCGCATCGTTCGAGTCTCGCGAGGCGATTGCGGAGCAAGGCAGGGGGTTTAGCGACCCGCCCCCGCTCACATCCAAGGAGCTCGACATGCGCAACCACATCGGGCAGAGCCTGAGAAAGTGCAGATGGTTCTCCCGGGGCTGGACATTACAGGAGCTCATCGCGCCGAAGCAGGTCGAGTTCTACGACCGTGACTGGACATGCTTCGGGTCCAAGGCGCAGCTAGCCCCTATCCTGTCCTGGATCACGGGCGTCGACCCGGGCGTATTGAAAGGCAGATCGCTAGACCAAGTCCTGGTGGGGCGGCGAATGTCGTGGGCCGCGAACCGGCAGACGCGGCGCGTAGAAGACATGGCATACTGCCTCCTGGGCATTTTCGACATCAACATGCCGCTCCTGTATGGCGAGGGCGACAAGGCGTTCTCCCGTCTCCAGGAGGAAATCATCCGATCGAGCAACGACCTCTCCATCTTCGCCTGGACCGCCGCCCTCGGCGACAAGCGCTCCTTCCGGAGCATATGGGCGAGTTCCCCCAACGAGTTCAGGTCCTGTCAGTTCCTCGTCAAGGCAACGCTCGAGTGGAACGGCCGGGGCGAATACAGCATCACGAGCCGCGGGCTGCGCACGACGGACATGATCCGGACCGTGCGCGGCGAAGCCTCGCGGAAAGGGAGCTACTTCCTCCCGCTCGACTGCGTCGATGCGCGGGAAAAGAAGAGCATCCGCTTCGTGTCGCTCGAGCAGTACGGGCCGAGCCTGTTTGCGCGGCGGAAGCCTTGGCTCTACGACACCGTGGTGGACATTGACGTATCGCAGGCCGCGCGGCTCCCGCAGCCGCAGTATATCTGCTGCCGGGAGGGCCCGGATTTCGAGGCCATGGTGCGGGCGAGTCGCGTGGGGTCCGTGCAGATTGAGTTCTCGCTCGAGGCGTTCGACGAGAGCAGCATCTCGGCCCAGCCCGAGACGGATTGGGACCTGCGCAACTCGATCCTCCTCAGCTACCGCCGACGGCACTTCTGGGGATGCTGGCGGATAAAAACAATGGCAGACGAGCCGGGCGTGTGTGTCGTCTGCGTGCAGTCCGATGGGTGGCTGCTCTACGGCATATTTCCATGGCACGAACTGCCCTCCGTCATGGACCAGAGCGACTTGCTCCCGTCGCAGATCGCCGACGTGCTCCAGAGTCTCCCCGTCCGGACCTCGGCGCGCTGTCCTCCGTGGTATCATACTGTAGAACTCGGCGAGCATGAGTTGGGCGAAGGTGGTGATGGCATCACTGGTACGTTGCTCCGAATAAAGAGCAGAAAGACTGACGAAGCTCAAGATGGCCGCACAACCGTTAAAACCCGGTTACAGCGGCTATTCAAAAAACGAACCTGGCCGTGAATGGGGAGCTTTAGTCAAAACTATGTCAAGTGAACTAAACTTTGAAACTTGAATTCATCAAAGACGCCGAGTTTCTCCGCCCTAGTGGCACAAAGTCGGGAAGTCAAGGCTAGATGGATATCGACAACCCGAGTGCCGTCAGAGTGTGCTTTATGTATAGCCTTTGATACCCGATATGGCTTTCGTAACCATTTCAATGACTTGTTACATTACTGTTTTCTGTTTTTTTTTGTCTTATATTTTTTCCCCCGGGAGGGGGGATCTTGTTCAACTTTGCATTGGTGTTCAGTTCGCAGCTCAGGTGTATTTGTGTTTCCTTAATATCGGAGACCTAGTCAACGCCTACAACTAATATTAGCGAGTGGGATGGGCTTTTCACCTATTACGCAACAGCAACAGCAATTATAGTTCATGACTAACGAGTTATGGCGAGGACTCGACTGGGGCTGGAAGAATAATACTCGGTTTAACAATAATCTTCCAGGGTGCCAAAGGTCTTTTACCCTCAAGATATGGGAAGAAGGCGAATACCAAGGCGATATATCCCCCAAATTTCCTAACTCAGCCCAGGCCGTACCCAGCTAGCTATTCCTTCTCCTTCGTATGTGTCATTTTAAGCGAGGGCTGGAGGCTGAATAGGTAGCTAGGTGCAATACCTACCTTGTCATGTTGCCTATGACACAAGTCGACCAAATTCTGACAACCATGGCTGGGAGAAGAACAAAAGGAATTGGAAGAAACAAAAAAAAAAGAAAAGGACTACACGGTGTCAATAATAGTAGATACGTCAAAATTCCACCAAGTATGCTGTGCCCTAACACCACGCTATTTAAACCAAGGCTTAATTATTAATACCTAACTATGGTCAACGTGGTCTTTTTATTTTCCCAATCTTTCAACCCCGATTATACCCTTCGGGGCTCTATTGTCCTCATCCTACAAATTAGGACATTCCATAAATTATGAAAGAGCCATGGGTTTCCACTTCTTCCTAGCTTAACTTGTAAGAAAACCACATCTCCCCAAGGTACCTTTTCTGTTTCTAGAAAAATCCGTGTGAAATCGTAATGTCTCCAATCTATAATACCCCCCTATATAAGTCACGAAGACGCCAAGCCATCTCTCCGAAGAATCCCCATAACCAAGGTAGTGCGCTGTGTATTCGATAAGGAGCGATCAAAGTGAACACACTGCGAGATGCTCAGAATCAGGGATAGGCGTGAACGGATATCGTGTAGGCATTGGCTGAATTGGTAGTTTTTAAGATTTAAACTCTGATCACCCCGACTATATAGATGGTAAACCTCACGTCTGCCAACATCATTCATGTTTACCAAAATCCAACTGTTTAAAGTTATGAGCCTCCAGGGCCTCCAAGTAGCGCAAATCTTCGCACGATACTCGGTCCGTATTCTTGGTACTAAATGAAAGTCAGTCATGAGCTCTCGCAGCACACTCAATATATATATTTGTGTCTGGGGGAATGCGGGGTATTCACCTCAGCCTTGGTGTGGCAATACGATCTGAACTCGGGCGTCTGGCCCAACAAGCTGCCTCCAAACCACGGTCCATGTCGTTGTCGCTTATGTGAAATGACTTGCACTTCCAATCCGCCACTCTTGGCACCACCACTGCGGACTTCGCTAGCCCGAATACGTGCATCTACCAGGTGCTTGATGTCTCGTTGTAACCTCCGACCAAAATCCTTGTATAGCGTGCTACCCCCGGAAAGTACAATGTTCTTGTAAAGTCCACGTCGGACATCGATGGGACTCGACTGGATAACGCCATCAACGACTACGGGCAGCGGTGTTAGAAAGTCGGACGAGTAGATTTCGGGGTTGAAGAAGATCTCAGGAGCCAGGAATCGCTCATAGCCCACATCCACGGTGACTTGGCGGCCGCCGGGGTGGGATACAAGGTGCTTGAGAAACCGACTGCGGTCGCGGTCGAAGCGTGAAAATTCTTTCACGATGTCGGGACAGACGTAGCAGTGCTCTTCCTTGATCTCCTGTGCCGTCTTCAAAGAGCTGTCGGGCTCGCCTCGGTCTCGCAGTAGGGATTGTACAAAGTAGGTAATGTCTCGACCAGCGATGGGGATGGACTTGATGGACGAGCCGATAACGTAGCCCTCAGCAACGGGAATGACGTGAGTGACACCGTCGCCTGAATCAATAACGGTGCCGGTCAACGAGCGATCAGTCACTTTGGTTGATGTCCAGGAGGCGGCGAGGGCGAGCACGGCCTGGACGGCGATGTAGAGACCGGCGCAGTTGAAGGACTCGAAGAAAATCTCGGCCGTATTCTCGCGGTTCTCGGGAGGGTTGAGGGGCTAGTGAAGATCAGTAACTGTTCTCGCGCGCTCGGTATCACGGCCGAGGGAGTGGTGTGCTGTGTGAGGTGTGCGTACCGGTTCGGTCAGGAGAAAGTAATGGTCTTCAGGTTCGACTCGGAGATACTTGAAGATGGAGTTGGACCAGAATCTTTCCATGTGGTCCTGTGCGCACAAGACATGTCAGCATTTACCCAGAAAAGGAAAAGAAAAGAAAAAAAGAAAAAGAAAGGAGCAAAGGAAGGAAGACATTCAACAAGACACATACCCAATTGTCAACCTGACCGTGTCGAATGGGGTAATGAAGACCGTAGCCTAGGCGCGCGTGTCAACTCTGGAGCGCCCTAAATACACCTCGGGGCGAGAGGAGGCGCGAGAATTTCGAGAGCTATACCTGGACCGTTCGAAGCGGCTATTGCCTCGTCACCGATAAAGAAATCCAAGTCTTCAGTGCCACGTTTCATGGAGAGGTGGCCCGTAGGACCAGCGCCGCCGGTGAGGAACGAGGGCTTATTTGCAACGGCTGGGCGGCCCGAGCCGGTTCCGCCGCTTCCACCAGCCTGACCCTTGGTGGCGATGGCGGTAGGGAAGACGAAGGAGGGAGAGTCGTTGCCGGCAAAACCTACAGACAGGCGCAAGGGGGATGCGAAGTCAGCCTACGGCAAGGAAAGGATGGGGCACGAGATGGGCGGCGGTGCGCGCGCAAACGGATGGCAGGCGGGAGAATAGGACCGGGGCGGAGAAGAAGGAGGCTCATCTTACCGAGCTTGGAGAAGCCCGTGCCGCTACAGTGCACACGCAATGATTAGCAAGGGGAGACGACACGGGCCGGTCGGGCCACGACAACGCCCGACAGGAGACGGAGAACGTACTTGTCCATGACAACGGCCGGAGTCTGGTTTGCCATGGCGAGGAGGACGAGGGGGGGACGGCGGGGGGAGGGAGTGTGAGAGAGCGGCGGTCGACTTCCAGAAGGTCGAAGGTACGGTCGGGGGCGAGGAGGGCCTGCGCAAGACGAGGGGCGGAGGAGAGACGACGACGACAGTGGCGATGGCGATGGCCGTCGTTGGTTGGTCGGTCGTCGGTGAGGACAGCAAGCCCAAGCAAGACCCAAGGTAAGAAGCAGCCCAGTGGGGTAAAGAGATGGCTCGTGGACACCTGGGTACTCTAGGTAGTAGGTTAGGTAGAGAGGTAGGTACGGTTATGGGCGATATCCAGGTACCTGCAGCAAGCTAGACTGAGTAAGCATGTACCTACCTGCGTAGCTCAGTGCTTCGGCTTCCGAGGCTGCAATTCACTCGATGGCTTGGACGGCGGCGATGACGATGTGGAATGAGGCCTAAGCCACCTTTTTAGCCGTCCCCATTGTAAACTTAGGTATAATTGGCGGGGGTTCTCCTTTTACCTACCTAGTAGTAGGTACCTAGTAGCTCGCGTGGGGACCTACATATAGGGCAGTGTAGGTACCTACCTGTATATATTGACTAGGCGACAGTTGGCGACAACCGTAGGTAGCTACTACATATCCTTGTCGCTTCATCGGGCGTCCATCACACATCTCACATCCCACATCTCATATTTCATCCAAATCTCATTCCGCTCACTCACAATACCTATCTATCATCCATAGGTTTTTTACTTAATACTACCTACCTGCCTGTTAGGAGGTAAACATTCCTTGTTCGTCAGCAATAGGAGTCCTAAATTCCGTCTTTCCAAGTCTTCGACTTCAATTAAATCCTCCATGGTTGAAGTGTTCAGGTACGCAGCTACCCACGAACTAACCACTTGTCTATACAACGATGAGTCTCATCATGTTCATTGTCTTTCCCAGGTTGCGGTGAAATCGCCAAATCTCTTCTTCCATGCCATCCTTTCTATGATATGACATGATCAACCAACCCCATTATGGCCTGCCAGCTCCACGCAGCACCGATGTAAATGATACTACAACGGAAATCGTAATGTTTTACAGACCAATTGCCTTTGCACAGATTCTTCATTGGCCATATAGGTGTCTGTTCTTTCCCGCCACTGCCTCCAAGTCAGTGAAGCAAGCACCTACGTCTACGTAAGTAAGTGCATTTCGCTTACCTCCACCTGCTTGCTCGACCTGCCTCCTTTCCTCAGGCAGGTCCCACCATCTATGATCGACCTATCCTCACATTCTGCCAGTTCCACCTATCTACATCTCCCAACATTTCTGATAGGCGCTACCTAGCACATAATATACCTCTCCACCATTGACGGGCCTGTGTAATTTAGTCATCTTCACTTGCGTACGGCACGGCTAGTGCATCGCGTTCTACCACTTGAGGCGAGCGACTTTGTTGTGCTTGCTGGGAATCCGTATTTGCTAGGTCCTCGAGGTAAGATCGCCTTATTTATACGTGCAATGACTGCTTCAAGAAGCCTGTTGTGACTCCCGAAAGTCCATTCTTCCTACTATACTTACTTGAGTACATGCACTTCCCCCTCCCTGTCGAGCACAGCCGGAATGGTAAGATGATTGCAGGTGTGTTCTAGCAGCTCTAGCTATCACCTCTCAGTCTCCTTTCCTGCGAACTTGGCTCTCCATATACCGGTCACGTCACGCCTTGAACACCTCGGCGCTGCCGCTTCGACTTTCGTCAAGTCAACATCCGCCCTGTCGTCCCAACCGAGTGCTAGTCTACTTCGTCGTAGCCTACGAACCTCTTGTCCCTCACTCTGCCCTTCGCTCCCCTTCGTTCTCGGTGCCCCGAGAGGGCGTGTCTGTCGTATACACCATATGCATCATCCATCTCCTCAGGCACAGTAACTCGTATACTTTGCATTCAGGCTCTACTCAATACACATTAGACAATATTCACACTCTCTTTGCCCTCTCTACCCCAAAAGTCTATCTTCGCTGTGCGACCGATTGCTTTCCACATTTCCCTCGGATATCGCTGCGTCAGCCTCCCCATACTCGACTCTCCGAGTCCTTTCCATGCCGGCAAACAAGGTACTGATTATCTTCTAGACGCCGACGGTGCCGAACTTGAACATTCTGCCAGCGTCCAAGTACCTCACATCGTACGGTGATACCAGTTGTCTCGTCAAACCAGCCATTCCCAGTCAAAGATGTCAAATTCATGGCAGCAACATGTCCCACCCGGTGAGCAATGCCAATCTGTAGAGACACATTGTAACGAACCGCCCCCCCTGCGGACTTATTATCATCAACTTCAATCCCTCCTCGGGAGGGGGGACCATGAAAAAGAGACCACTCCTCCTTCAGAAGCACAAACGACCGCCGGGCCCAGCTATCCCACGGCCCGCAATCTCACCGATTTTAGCAATGCTGATGATGTAGGTGGTTTTGCGCAACACATTGAGGTAGGCAAAAGCAGTATAGCCACCGTGGATGGAGCCGCGGACAAGGTAAGCAAGCGTTGGGGAAGACCTGCTACCGCCATCTTCATCCACGCTGGAGCCGGCTTCCACAGCGCCGCAAACGAGGAACATCATCTCAGAGCCTGTAGCGAGTAAGCTTAGCCCAACTTCTCCTTCCAAGGTTGTGACTACACTGACGTGAGATCCGGCAGAGCTGCTCGTGTAGGTATGAAAGCACTCAAGGCCGGGCGTCCAGCTACCGAGGCTGCCGAAGCTGCCCTCATAGTTCTCGAAAACAAAGAGATAACAAATGCTGGCTACGGCAGCAACCTAGCCATTGATGGCACCGTCGAGTGCGATGCTACCATGGTAGACCACTTTGGCCGTAGCGGAGCTTGCGGTGCTGTGCCGAGTAAGCCTTTCTCCGCTATTCACTTCTAGAGAGCCACTATTGAATTGGAACCAACTAACAGCAACTTTACAGACGTCAAGAACCCAATCACTTTGGCACGGATGATCCTTGAAAGTAGCAATAAGCCACTATCGCTTCGCCGTGTCCCTCCTAACCTCCTCGTCTGCGAAGGAGCGAGAGATTTCGCCAAGGACTCGGGTATAGAGCTCGTAGCCAACGACGATCTCATATCCAAGAATGCCCGCGATCGTTTCATTCGATGGCGAGAGGACTTGCGGCGGGCGGAAAGCCGCGACATTCAGATGGTATCATCAAGCCGTGTCGAGACGCCTCCGCAATACGACCACGACCACCACAAAGAACACACAAAGGCCATCATGACGGGGACGTGGAACGAGGGGCAGCCGGATTCGCCGCCTCCCACTTCCTCATGGCTAGGTCCACAGAACCTCCTATCACCCATGTCTACCCCGTCAACGGGGACACCTCAGACTTCTCCCAGACACACAGCGGAACGCAGCCCGCTCAGCTTCTTAGGGGCCTCCATGCCACACAAGCGACACCGCTTTCTGCCGCCTCACAGCGATGAATACACAGACGACTGTACGAGCCCTAGCCGATCGTACATGGCCCCGCACGACGGCGCTAGTGATGAGAGGGATAGCGGAATTTGCACAACGCCAAGACCCTACGACCCGCAAACGCCCCTTTCTCATCGAGCGACAACCTCGGAGCACAACAGAAATGCAGAGGATGAGGACCGGATCACGGACACGGTAGGTGCCATAGCCATCGACCAATTGGGTCGCATAGCAGCCGGCTCATCATCGGGCGGTATCGGCATGAAGCACCGGGGACGAATCGGACCCGCGGCGTTAGTAGGCGTAGGCACAGCCGTAGTTCCCGCAGACAGCCACGATGCTGATGCAGTGACGGTCGCGGCAGTAACCAGCGGGACAGGCGAGCACATGGCTACAACCATGGCCTCGCAGCGGTGCGCCGAGCGCATCTACCAGGGTACTGTGCGTGGTGCAGACGGTCGGGACGTATCCGAGGACGACGAGAACGCGATCCTCGAGAGCTTCATCGTCAACGACTTCCTCGGGCACCCAGGCGTGCGGGAGTCGACGTCCACAGGCGCCATCGGGGTGATGGCCGTAAAGAAGGCGCCCGGGGGGTACTACCTATATTTCGCACACAACACCGAGTCGTTCGCGCTGGCGTCGATGGGGTCGAACGATCAGAGCCCCTCGTGTGTCATGTCGCGGATCAATGAAGGGGGTAGCAGCATCGCACAGGGCGCCCGCAAGATTCGCATCTGACACGATGGATAAGATAGGGACTGGACCTTGGACCTAACCCCAAGTTTAGCCACCAGCTCATCTGCTATTTCATCCCGGCGGGACGGGCGGTCCAAGTTTTCACTCACCCATCGCAGACAGGAAAAGAACCCCCCCCCCCCCGCTCCCCCCCCAAAAAAAACCAAAAAAAAAAGATTTTTTTCTATGATTAGGTCACAAGTTCCTCAGGAGCATAGACAGCGTTCGATACCCTACCCTAGACTGGTTCTCTTCACCCTTCCTCCGCCTCCATTTCTCTTTTTTCTCCAAATTGATTTTCTAATCAATTCCAAGCCAGCAAAGAAAAGCAAGAAAAAAATCCTTTTCAATGGCAACATAAGCGGAGGTTTTTTTTTTTTTTTTTTCCTCGCACCGAGACTCGTTGCATTGCTTACCCTCGATGGAAGATGTACAGTACAGCATACGCATATTCTCTCCCTGTTTCTCAGTCAATACTGATCGATGGCTTCGCTGGTTTCTGTTTGAAGGCTATGTACATCAGACGGCACAGCATTATGAGCTAGAAAGGTAGAGAAGAGCAAGGGTTAGCAGCTGGACAAATAGACAGACAGGTAGATCATAGATAGGCGCTCACGCGAAGACCTCATTCCCTATACCTCGGTACCTATATCATGCGTGTCTAGAATCAATGCTTACATGTAGTCGCACAGGCCTGCCTACTATTGTATGATATGTATTCGCTCTATAAAATTTTTGTTTAATTTTAGCATGGATGGATGAACAGATCGAAATACTATTTTTTCATATTCGGGATGTACCGAAATAGCAGAGATAGACATTCTCAACTCTACGATTATCAGCACGTTAAATTTTTTTTTTTTTTTTTTTTAATGCCAGGGACAACAAACCAACCGGTCCAGTCCAGGTCCCTGGTATGTCAAAACCATCAGCCTCATTGCCATGCTATGCCATGCCATGCCGTGCGATCCGTCGCAGCCGACTACGCCGGTCCCGGGGTCCCCGCAGCGCTCCCCGTCTCTTCCCGCCCGGCACCGTTGACGCGTTTCCTCTTCTTCTTCTTGCGCGGGACAACGGCGGGTTTGGCGCCGTAGTTGCCGAGCGCGAGCTTGGTGCCGCAGGTGAGGCACTCGGCATTATCGGGGACGTCGCAGAAGATGCTGAGACAGATGCTGCAGACGAAACCCGTGTCGACGACTTTGCGGTGGCAGAAGCAAGCGGCGCGAAAGTCGACGGAATCTTGCGTGGGGGTGATGAGGGAGGCGCGGGCGTCGACGTCGGCGAGGAAGCCAAACATCAGATACGTGAGAAGACCGCGCGGGTTGGCGGCGGCAGAGAGGAAGATGCCATTCGTTATGAAGGCCGCTTGTTGGAGAAATGTGGGGGCCGAGTACAGGGAGAGGGTGTCGATTGGGATCTGCGCGTGTGAGGCGGCGAACACGGCGTTCATGGTCGGGATGTATTGCGCGGGCTCAGACTGCGAGACGGACAGCACGAGGATGCGGGCATGGATGTTTGAGGCAGCGGTTTTGGTGGACGGGACGGTGGTCGGGTTGGAGGGATCAGCAGATGTCTTGGGCGGCTCGAAGGCGAGCGCTGTCTTGTGGATGTAGGAGAGGGCCATGCTGAGGGCGCCGGAGACCAGGGTGGTTGGGTTGAGGTCGGACGGGGATGTGCTGTCAACGAGAGAGCGCAGAGAGGCGAGGATGGACGACTCGACCTTGGCAAATTGGGGGTATTTGTTGGCCGAGGTTCCGAGCTGAGGCTGCCGTGCGCGATGGCGAGAGCCGTGGCCGTGGCCGTGGCCGTCGACGCCTGTCATCTCGACATCGGGGCCACTGGCGCTGCCATTGCGACGTCTGCCGGAGAGGGCGTGGTCGGGGTTGGCGGAGACGGGATAGAGCCAGACTGCGCGGTTGGTGTGTGCGGCGAGGACGGCGACCTGGTTCTCGTTGCCGTAGGCGAGGTGGGCGTTGATGAAGACGAGGATGTTCGCGATGGCCTTGGAAATGGGGAGAAGGTCGTGGATGGCGGCCCAGGCACGGGGATTGGTGTCGATGACGACGGTCAGGAGCGACGGCGTCTGGCTCGTGAAGGCGCTCTCGTCGTAGTGTTCCGAGGCATCGATGCGATTCATCTTCGTCAGGCGATTGGACAGGCTCGGGTCATAGTCGGGTGCCTCCTATCGCCCAGTCTCACGACACCCGCGCGACCTCCCAGGGCAGGACGGCTCACTTCCTCTCCAAGACAGGCCGGAGGCAGAGCTGCATTCCTCGCCGATTGTCGCTTGCTCGCTCGCTCTACTGTGACGAGTCCAATTTGGGTTGCCTGGGTGGGAAGGGCAGCATATGGATGCAGGTATGTCGTGTAAAACGTGTCGGCCTGGGCTTAGTGTTGTATGTTGCATGTATGTTATCAAACTTGAAGTGAGGTAAGTTGTCGTCGCTGCAATGCTGCTATATCGACGAAGGAAAATGTACACTAGGTACAACCTTCTAAGCACCCGGGATGAAGATAGAGGCACTATCTGATTGGCCGAATGCCGACACAGCAGGCACACAGATTGACATTAGCATCTACGTACTATCCAGGTACCTGTCTTCCGCCACGCTAGGACATCAACATACTAGTTTGGGTACTTTAGGTAAGTATGGCACATGTCTAGCAAGGATTCGCAGGTGCCTACCTGGGATAAATTCAATACCTGCCAGCTTCTACCTACTACGTCATACGCAAGATAGCATACCTAGGTAGGTGCCGGTACAAGTAGTCATGTCTTGAGGCCGACTCTGAACAGAATAGGTACTTAGTTTAATTCAACCAGTAAATGCCTGCTTCACAAGCAAGCAAAATACGGTAATAATTTCAGATGTTATTGTTCCACGTAATTTTTGTTTTCCATCATTTTTTTTTTCATCCATCAATATCATAGATATATATACCTCGAGAGCTTTATAATCCTAAGGTCCAGATCACACTGGGAGGTACTATGTGGTATATATGTATACGTACCGTAGGAACTTAGCATAGCGGGGCTCCTTTTGATTTACCGGTACCTCAGCTCTAAGCTACGCCTATGGCGGGGTGCTTCCTCTTGCTTGATGTTCTCCGTCATTACTCATGTACCTAAGGTATGCCGTAGCTGAGGTCAGACAGTCCCACCGCTGATCTATCCCCACACCTGGCCCTCATCCATCATTCCATCACCACCGTCCGCCAAAGCCCTATTCCGAAAGCTATCCATGGTACAAGCATTTAGATGTACTTCCAAGTTGGCTACCTATTCCACGAGCATTAACTGGGTGTCACGCCTTGGCCAACAAAAGAAAGAAAGCAAGAGAGAAAGAAGAAGAAAGGAGAATTAGGTTAGGTACGTAACCTCGCTACATACTTCCATCCCTCCATACCTCCATGCTTGCTTTACGCCTGTTCGGTGCCCACAGTACCTTAGATATCGTCTACCGTCTAACGGCCTTTGCTGTTCAAGTCCTTCCCTCACCTCACTCAAAGTTTCGTCTCAACATCTCGAACCCTCATCTCACGCATAAGCTGTCGTCACCTGACCCTCTATTCTGCTTCCCCCCTCTGCGTCCTCTGGTTGTCCGGTCTAAGTTCCATCGGCAAGCACTTCCAAGTCCCCACGACTTTCTTTCTCCTCCCTTATTCTTTGTCCCATTTCTTGGAGCTGGAGCTTGTTGTGACCTTACCTGCCCTCCCTTTATTTACCCTCAGTACCTACATCTAACGTACCGATCTGATACTCGCCTTTCATCACCAAGGAGCCAACTCGTTTCCTCTTCCTGCCTTGTCCCTCTGTTCAATCCGATGAGTGTTTCCCCGCATACTACATCCATAAGTATACCACATATATATGTCCATATATATCTGTATACCGTAGACACATTGTAGATATTGGGTGCCATCGTCATCTCCAGATCTCTTCGCTTCTCTTTATTTCACTCTTGTTTTTCCTGTTCCTTCGTTCCTCATTCATCACTATCCTCTGGTTTCCTTTAGTAACGAAGTTACGACTAGGCTACCACCAAGCCAACGAAACTCAGGAAGTTCTACAAAAAAAAAAAAAAAAAAGCTAGCATAGCTCATTCCTCCTCATCAGTTCACCGTCATCTCTCTCCTTGCTTTCCTTCTCTCTGTGCCTCCTTTCTCTCTCCTTCTCCTTCCCCCACTCACCATCTCTCTAAATACCGAATTCCAAACACAGAGACATACACCAGCGCACCAACACTTCTACTTCTCTCACAACTACATCTCACCACAAGGGTACCTTGCTCAGGCAATTACAACAAGGAATAACAAAGACAATTAAAACACGTCACTCATTCAAACCCGACTTGACAGGGGCCACAGCCTACGTAACCGACTAGGACTTGTTCTTGTGCTGTTCACACAAGTTACTCGGACCCAGATACATCCAGGCTTGACACAAACTCCCTTCCCTCGTACTTCTATTTGCCTCCACCCATCTATCTATCCATAACTGCTCACTCTCTCCATATTATCTCGAGCACCATGGATCAGACAGCCACTATTGGAGCTTCCGAACTAGCTGAGACCAGCAAGCACAACCCCGTTGAACAATCTCAGCTTCTCCTTGCCCGGTTGATGGAGGGCGGCCAGGAGGACGACAACACCTGCCAGACTCTCGACCGACTGACCTATCTCCTTAACGATGAGGCCGACTGGAATGCCAAGCTTCCCAAGAAAAGCAGGACTAGAAACTTCTATGCAGACCTACCGTCAGATATCGAGGAGCAGAAGAGGGCTGAAGCCGGATCCGTCTGTGACGTCCTGGATGATGTCTGCGTCGACACCCTCCTTGGCTATCTAGACATGAGACAATCTGACACCGTCCGCGATCATGCCATGTTGACCGTGTCAGCGTACTTCGGGGCCGCCAAAGACAAGGGCGCGCACGATTTGAAGAAGTTCTTCTTCGATCGGGTCCAGAGGGGAACCTACGACGATTACATCGTCGCCTTTTGTGTCGCCGCCTCCGTCTTTCCCATCGCTCCAACACCCACTGTCGAGATGTTCCTTAGCGAGGGCTTCCTGCCGAGCCTCGCTCCCTTGATGCGCAGGAAATGGAAGAGCCGCAAGGTGGAGACGGCCTGCCTCGAGATGTTGAATGCCGCCTCCATGTATCCCGAGTGTCGCCAGTCCGTCCGAACCTATTGTACCGAATGGCTAGAAGAGGTCGTCGCCCAGGACCCTGAAGCGCTGTCCAGCGCTGTTCACGCCGTCGATCCTGACGTGGATATTACCCCCGGCTCTATTGCCATGAGGAGACACTCCCAGGCTGTCCAACATCTTGCCGCCGTCATCTTGGCGAAACTGTCGGTAGGCACCCTCAAATTCCCCGACAAGGGTCTACCTACTCGCGAGAATCTAGCGTGGAGGAGGTGAATTGGCGCCTTGATGCGCAGGGCTGATCTGGTTGGTTCTCAGGCAGTGCCGTCGATAACACAACAAACGACACAGGGCGGAGAGGGCAGAATTCAACCCGCAACCTCTAGCATCGAGGACCTGTCCAAGAAATTCACCACGTTGTTGCTCGCCGATCCTGAGAGTGACAAAGGGCATTCCGTCGAGGGTCTAGCATATGCTACTATCCAGCCCACTGTCAAGGAAGAAGTTGCCCATAACCCAGAATTATTGAAGACCTTGGTTAACATCCTTGGTGACTCTCCCGCCAAGTCGCTCCTTACTTATGGTGCTCTCAGTATATTTATGAATCTTACCCGTTATCAACCAGTACAGTCCGATGAAGAGAAGAAGATGAATCAGCTCAAGGCCTATGCCAATGCTACCGGCAAGCTTGCCGCACCGAATCTTCTCAATGACAATGATCACGTCGCCGATCGGTGTAAGCGGGTCTTTGAGGCGGGCGTTGTCCCTGTTCTGGTGACTCACAGTCGTCACGGATCAAGCGCATCTCTTTCTCTTATCACATCCATAGTATCTTCGCTTTCTGTTACTCCCAGCCTCCGAGGTCAGCTGTCCCAGCAAGGGGCCGTCAACTTGTTGATTGCGGCATGGTCTACCCTACCAGATACCGATGTACAGGCCAAACGCACGGCTGCCCAGGCCCTTGCTCGCATATTAATCAGTACTAACCCATCTCTTGTTTTTGGAGGAACGCGTGCCCGCCCGCAGAACGCGGCCATCCGGCCTCTAGTTTCTATCCTTCCACCAGACCCAGTCGCCGAAACCCGTGATCTTTTACCGAGCTTTGAAGCGCTGATGGCTCTCACCAATCTTGCCTCAACCGACGACGATACACGGGCGACGATTATCCGCATTGCGTTCCCTGAGATAGAGGAACAGCTTCTATCTTCACATGATTTAGTCTCCAAGGCGGCAACAGAGCTCGTCTGTAACTTAGTACAATGTGTAGAAGGCGTGGCCCTATATGCCGCCGATACTCCCCAAGCCGCCGATCGTCTCCATATTTTGCTAGCACTCACGGATGCCGAAGACGAGGCCACGCGGAGCGCTGCAGGGGGCGCATTAGCATCACTAACAGTGTACGACGAAGTTGTGCGAGGTATCATTAAGAGGAAGCGCGGAGTCGAGGTTGTCCTAGGGCTATGTGCTGAGGACAGTGAGGACCTGCGGCATCGTGGCGTTTTTGTTATTTATAACATGGTTTCGCACGAAGGCGAAGTAGGTAAATTAGCACGGAAAGAAATACGGGACAAGAACGGCCTGGAGACCCTCAAGACGTGCGCTAAGAAGAGTCGGAGGGCCGAAGTTGTTGAGGTCACGGTGCATGCATTAAAAGTTTTGCTCGAGGAAGACTGAATGACTGAATAGATTCATTACGAGGCAAACGGCGCGCTTTTTTGTTCATCTTGCAGGCTCACAAATGCGGCCAAACTGTACTTGATATTGTAGAGTGATACCTCCCTGCTTCTACGTTCAATAATCTATCTCTGGCTACTAAAATTTTCCGTTGGTGCGTTTGAAACATGATCTTCATAATCCCGCTTTTGGTGTCCCGTCTCACTCATACACGACCGAACCGTCTATCGTACACTTTGATCACCTCAGCGTCACACGCTGCGCGCATGTGAAGCAGCCAACTCAAAGCAAGCAACCTAAGGCCACCACCACCACCACCACCGTGACACAAGATACCGCTATTCCGTGGTGTTTCCGGGCGCGGCAGCGTCATCGTCATCGTCGACGCGGTTCAACACCGCCACACCCTCGACATGGCCGGTCTGCGGGAAGAAGTCGAAGCCGCGCAGACTCTCGATGGCATAGCGGACGCGGCGCCTGTTTTTGTCCGTCTCGCCGCGGACGAGCACGCCGACGTCGCGGGCCTGGGTGTGGACGTTGCAGCTGACGTAGACGACGCGCCGCGGGGCGAAGCGGAGGAGCTGGTTCAGGAAGTCGGCGTCGCACCCCTTGCGCGGCGGATCGAGGACCACGACGGTCTCGTCGGGCGGGTAGCGCACGCTCTTGAAGAGCTGGCCGGCGTCGGCGGCGATGAAGTTGGCCTGCGACGTGGGGAGATTGTTGGCTTTCGCGTTGGTGCGCGCGAAGGCTATCGATTGCTCGGCGATGTCAATGCCCGTGCTGCCCTGGAAGAGGCCGGAGAGGGTGATGGTGAACAGGCCGGAGCCGGAGTATGCGTCGATGAGGTATTTGATGGGGGGGGATGAAGACGAAGAGGAAGATGGCGGGAGGATGTGTTGGCGGATGTAGTCGGTGAAGACGGGGAGGATGGCGTTGTTGTTCTGGAAGAAGGAGCCGGCCGGGTTGTGGAAGACGTAGTCGTCGACGTACTCGGTCGACGTCCCGTTGTTGTCCGTCACGCAGCTTTTCCAGTCCACGTGGGCGGCTGTCTCGACTTTGACGACAGGGGACGACGACGACGACGACTGGTCGGTTTCAGAAGAAGAAGAAGAAGAAGAAGAAGAAGGTCCCCCCGACGACGTGGAATCTTTGAGGACCCGCTTCGTGCTCTCGCGCAAGAGGATCGTGGCCCCCTTTTTATACCTCGCGAACTCGCGGTCCATCCTCTCGCGTTCGGACTTCATGCCCAGGCGCACGGCGTCGGTGGCGATGGGGCAATCTTCGATATCGAGCGTCGTGCGCCTCCCCTTGAGCATGAAGCCGATATCGGGGCGCGTGGTGAACGACGCCGTGTTGTTCCTTCGGGGGCCGGGCGGCCCGTCGAAGTGCGGCGTGAGCTTGGTGCGGTAGCCGTACTGCAGGGGGCTGCCGATGGTCTCGGCGATGGCGGGGATGAGGTCGGGCGGGAGCTCCGAGAAATTGGCGAAGGCCCTCTCGACAATGCGCCTCTTGTGCGCCAGCTGATCCGCGTAGTCGAGCATTTGGAACTGACACCCGGAGCACTTGGAGAAGTACCCGCAGCGCACACGGGCGTCATCGCGCATGGCAGCGGGGGAGACGACGGCGATGAAGTCCGCCATGGTGTACCCCTCCTCGCGCAGGTGGCGGTGGACTTTGGCCCGGACTGTGTCGCCGGGCACGGCGAAGGGGAGGAAGTAGATCTGCTTCGAGGGAGACTCTTCTTGCACGGCGAGGGCATCTCCCGTGGACGAGAGCTCGAGGACCTTGAGGAGGATCTCGGAGCCGGGGGCCGGGAGGGACTCATCCGTGACCGTGACAGCCTCCGACGCATCTGCCTCGGTCCCGGCGAGAGAAGCTCTGAGATCGCGGATATCGAAGGCCAGGACCTCTTCGATTGAGCCGTTCTTCATGTCGCGCTCCCTCTTGCGCATCTTCTTGTGCTGCTTCTTCTTGCCCTGCTGGGGTCTCTGCTGAGAGGCTGGCCTCTTCCCGTGAGGCTTTGGCTTTTGATTCTCCTTGGTAGGAGTGTGCGGGCGCACCGAGGCCATGGCGATGAAATCTCTAAACGACGAATTGCCCTCTTGTGAGTCTGCGACTAATTTCGTCTTGGATGGCGCAGTTTGTAGGCGAGATGCGCCGAGGTGAGCCTCTCGAATGAGAGTCGGACGAGAGTCAACCCGAGCTTGGGAGACGATCTGATTTCTCGGCAAATGTTTCGAAGCGTTGCATGCCCTGGCCGCAGTGGTCAATGATACACCGAGCCTCCTCATTCCTGTATCTGTGTTGGGGAGAGTTCTTGTTTCGATAATACATACCTAAACAGTGGCACCTTGAAATGCAAAATGCGGATGAATGAAGAAGACCCAATCAGAATTTTGATGTGATACTCTCCTTCTGTTATTGGATGTTTCGAGGGCACCAAGTGGGGAGTCCTGTACCTAATAGTATACCTAGGTACCTACCCAAGTAGTAGTAGTAGTAGTAGTATTAACGTCTAATCTAGGTGGCTAGCATTGCTAGTTACATTTTAATGGTGCGATTGTGGCTGCGAGGCCCTATGCAGCCAATCGGCCGTAGGTACCTACCCAACCTGGGTATGTACTGAGTGAAGTAAGTATTTGCGGCTTACTTGCCTTATCCTTTGGGGGTTCCCTCATTCTCTCTGTATTATTTTCTAATGTTTAAAACGAATTGAAAAGTACATTGAAAAGTACTCCCCTACAAACATCCTCCTTCTCTCCCAATGAAAAGAACCCGACCCTTTTTCTTATACCGCCTTTCCATCTATTCAACTTACACAGTTCAATTCATACCATCGTGCTAGTGTCGTCAACATATCTTGTGGCACTGTGGACCGTCTGTACTTCTTGATCTGGACATTCTAGGTAAGTACTTCGAGTAGATTATCCCGTGCACGATTTCGAGAATTCTTCATTCCTCTCGGTTTCTCTTGCGGCCTCGCTTCTCCCTGTCAAGCTCAATGTCATGCACCGTCGACATATGGCGTAGCATGTTGTCTCGACGAGAAAACCCCTCGTCAGAAAACTTGCAGCTGGCCACTTCGCAGTAAAATCTGTCCCGCGACTTTGATCGGTGTGCGTTGTCTTTTCCGTGTTTGTCTGATTGCAAATGGCGATGAACGTCCTTGCGAGTGCTCGCTGTAAAGGGACAAGCCTCGTAATAACAGGTGAATACCTTTACCACCTTGGTTTTGCCCTCTCTATACTCCGAGGTAAGAGATTGTCTCCGCGGATTTCTAAATAGTAGAAGTTTGAGGGTTCAACTCACTTAGATTTTCTGTTTGATCCGGTTCCAGATTCACCGGGGCTCAGACTCGCATTTGATTCGTTTTCGCCACATTCAGATGTATGGTTTCCAGCTAGGCTGTCATCAAGTACCTCACAATGAGTAGAGATAGGGAATGATTCAAACGAAAGTCCATTGAGCGACGGGAGCAACGTCTTGCTAAAACCGGAAGCGGGAGGGGATTGCAGAGTATAGTCATGACCAAGGCTGTATGTACTATCATGGATATTGTAGCCCTGGAATGTAGGGATAGTCGTGCCCGTATACCCAAAACTGAGTAGAGCTGATGGTAGATCCTGCAACATTGATTCGGTTGGTTGGATTTGCGTAGGGTCCCAAGTAGGCTATAAGTCACCGTTAGAGCCCGCTGTGAGATGTCTCATCCAGGTATAACAAGTTCAACCGGTGTGCCATACCATTGAAGTTAAATCTGTGATGTTGGAGCGACCCGGCTGATTCATCAGCATCATACCGACAGCCTGAAAACCGAATGAATCCTCGGGAGAAGTTGGGATATTTTGATCTGAATACGCTATCGGATCCATTGCAATCTGAGGCATTGGGACCTTCTTCGTCATTAGCATTCTACCGAGAGTCTATAT
Source organism: Ustulina deusta (assembly GCA_023159155.1). Lineage (NCBI taxonomy): Eukaryota > Fungi > Ascomycota > Sordariomycetes > Xylariales > Xylariaceae > Ustulina > Ustulina deusta. The sequence goes on from JAJNNX010000066.1 coordinate 86,454, forward strand.
ATCGACAAAAAACCGAGTACTCACCAGGCTCTCGAGCACGCCGGTACTTTCACACCATTGTGTCGGAGCCTGGTTTGCCTCGTGTGCATGAGCATCGTCCAAGGGAACAGGATCGATATCTCCAAAAGAGATATCCCCCGAGAGCTCGCCTAGCGGCATTAGCACATCAGGAGGACAAGCCAGGCTACCTGAAGATGACGATGAAGCCAAGTGTGAGCGAGGCGAAGGACTGTCATGTTCGAAAGAAGTAGTCCAAGCCATGTCCGCGACACCAGGATCACTGGCTTTTCCAAACCAGCGGCCATCAGTCACCGAGCACAGAGATGCACACATCTTAGGAAAATGATGGGCCTTCAGCCACAGCTTTCATTTGCCTTGTAGCGTCATTACAGGTAGCCTGTGCTTGTCATATTCCTGGGCGCAACAGCATTTATACGCTGCGACGCTCCCATGAGAGCGACGGTGAGGAGAAACGCGAAATATTCGAACGTCGCGGTAAAAGTCGCGGCAGGGTTCGCGCTGATATAGTAGGGAAGTGAGACCGATCCCGCGGCGAGCCAGTTCTTTTCTCCTGGCCTTGATGCGTGAAGCAATGATTGTGGGTTGATACCTGAAATGCATACCCCTGCATGAGGCCATTTCTTTCGCTGTGCGGAATGTTGCACGCATAACGGATGTAGGACACATGATAGGTATTTAGCAAATCAACATTTTCCTCTCCCTCCGCCTCCTCAGGGCCAAATGGCCTCGCCTAGTGTGATTGGTTCCACGAGACACATGTAGGGACCTACCTATCGGACCACCAAGACTGCCTGTGCTCTGGCGTGTGCTGGGGGCCAAAGGGCGGGGCCAACGGAAACTGTTTGACGCTCGCGCGCGCCCGCTTCGGGTTTGATTTGGACGATATTTCTGCAAAGGCTACATGTTGTAAGGTCGGAATGGGTTCATGTACGCTTCGATAGGCAATAGTCATACAACGCCGTATACCCCCGGGCAGGTTTGAAGATGATTGTATTGCTCCGATGTTCGTAATTCCACCACCGCCACCTGGGTTAATACCTGTAGTAAATAGTATACTGTTAAGTAATGCAATGATAATACCTTTTTTACAAAAGAGGGTGCTTCTTCTGTTCTGTTGAGTACTGCAATCAAAATGAATTGCGCCTTCATTTTTTTGCTCCTTTTACCTCAAAATGTATATGAGGAGCAAGCCTTCTGCGTAGGTATGACCTTATCAATGCCTATAGTATTCGGCTTGGGCTGCTACCTTAGGGAGGTACTTACCTCGGTAGGTCTTGTCTCTTATCGCGATTGATAGACGCTTTCTTTGACTACCTAGGTACGTACAGTATATAGCACAAGTTTTACTGTACACCTACATATCTATGTTTCCTACCTCTCCTAAGCGAACCAATGACATGTAGCAGTGACTTACGCATAGGTAATAACTACTATACTATCCAGATGGCAAGATTGATTAGTACTATGTTGTCAGCTTATCTTTCCCCATTTCAATCTCACCATGGCTGGTTAGTTTCTTATCTCTGCTCTCCCGTATTGGATAGTCTGGCAGGTCCTGAATCTGATAGATGCCCTTTTCGGCAAGGTCGCACTGGCAACTCGTTCCCTGATTCGTGAGACTCTCTATGCGGGTCTCAGCGGTTGTCGGTCGATTGACGATTCTAGTTGTCAGCTCGGTCGGCAAGTTAGCCGGCAACTCTATTGTTATCACATGTATACTTCGTATCAATCAACATTTATGAACCTTCCCGAGTCCCTTATCACACGCCCGCTCACGTGTGTTCTTAATTAATTTGGAAGCCTTACACACGACGACTCTCGCGTTGAAAGGGCGAGCGGTTCCTGCCAGCCTAGTCAGTGGCTTGATTGCACTTTCGGGATCCATACAGGCCGCTCGGTGTTTGTTGCTTTTGTTCAAGGTAGTTCATTTATTTCGCCACCACGCCTCATATCAGTCTTTCCGTTCCACGTTCTCCATCACAACATTCATCTACCATAAGCCTATCTGTATACTACTCTTGCTAAAATGAGTATGTCTTTCATTTCATTCATTCCTTCATAAGAGTTTATACTAATAGACATCACTAGGAGCCTTGTCTGATCTACCGCAGAGCTTATTGCTACTGCTCGTAACAGCCTCATCCGGCCTCGCTTTGCCCCATCACCAGTGGGAAGGCAATGGCCAAACTGTGCTTCAACCCGTCGGATCCGACCGCCGGGGTGCCGTCGCTTCTGAGAGCAAAGTCTGCAGCCAGATCGGTATCGACCTGTTGGCCCGTGGAGTGAGTAGTCCATCTCTCCAGTATTTCCTCGCAAAGCCCCAAACTGGCCATGAAGTATATCAAACTCATCATGGGAGCCGTACGTAGGGAAATGCCGTAGATGCGTTCATCGGCACCCAGCTCTGCGTAGGTGTGATAGGCATGTATCACTCCGGTCTTGGCGGCGGAGGCTTCGCTCTCATCCGGGATGAAAACGGGGAGTACACAGTCATCGACTACCGAGAGTCGGCCCCCGCGGCGGCTTTCGAGGATATGTATAGGGATAACGTGAACGGGAGCATATTCGGCGGCCTAGCAGCCGGTGTGCCGGGCGAGTTGCGCGGGCTGGAATTCGCGCATGGGAAGTTCGGCACTTTACCTTGGCACGACGTCGTTCAACCGGCTTCTCTCGTCGCGCGGGAGGGGTTCACCGTGACGGAGGATACAGTACGTTATATGGCGGCCGCCGTTGAAGAAGCGGGCTGGAATTTCTTGGTGGAAGACCCGTCGTGGGCTCATGATTTCGCTCCTCATGGTATGATTATTCTCTCGTGCAACGCGCCTCTCGTGCTCCATGGAATTACTCGACTGACTTGGGTGAAGGTTCCCTCCTAAAATTAGGCGACACCATGTACAGGAAACGTTACGCTGAGTGAGAGGATAGAACCTAATATGAAAGAGCGATACTGTGTCTCTAACGGGAACACAGGACGTTGCAAAGAGTCGCCGATAATGGAGCCGATGTGTTCTACACAGGAGATATAGGTTCGATAATTTCCCTGCGTACCCTTAGCTAACTAACACCTCGAAATCTAAATGATTGTATAGCCGAAGCTACAATAGCCGCAATTCAAAAGACCAACGGCACGATGACACTCGAGGATCTCGCCAAATATAAGGTCATCACGCGGCAGCCCGTAAACATCACATACCGCGGATTCAAGATCTATTCCTCTGGTGCACCAACGAGCGGTGTGGTAAGCCTGAGCACCCTCAAAACAATGGAAGGATACGACGTAGCCGACACAGCAAACGTGAACCTAACCCTGCACCGTTTCGACGAAGCCATGCGTTTTGCGTATGGGGCACGACAAGGGTTAGGTGACCCGGCCTTCATAAAGGACGCATCTAGGGTAGAAAGCCACATGCTAGACGCCGCATATACTGGCACCACGCGAGAACACATCCTCGATAACTCAACCCAGCCCGTCGAGAACTACGCGCCGGAGAAGACCTACACGACACCGAGCCACGGGACCTCGCACATCACTACGGCTGACAGTTCGGGGATGGCTGTCTCCAGCACGACGACGATAAACCTGCTCTTCGGCAATTTATTGATGGTGCCATCGACGGGTGTGATCCTCAACAACGAGATGAACGACTTCTCCATCCCAGGGGTGCGCAACGAGTTTGGCTTCGAGCCGACCGTGGCGAATTTCATCCGCGCGAACAAGCGGCCCTTGTCCTCGATAACGCCGCTGATCATCACGCACGCGAACAACGACCTCTTTGCGGCCGTGGGGGCGGCGGGTGGATCGCGCATCATCAGCTCGACGACGCAGGTGGCCTGGCACGTGTTGGAGCACAGTCTCACAATGGCGGAGGCGATCCGGTTGCCGCGCGTGCACGACCAGCTGATGCCCAACACGGCCGTTCTCGAGGCCGGGTTCGACGTCGGCATGGCGGCGAGCATGGTTGCCAAGGGACACAACGTGACGTGGGTGAGGACAGCCGGGAGCGCCGTGCAAGGCGTCCGAGTGGGCTTGGATGGTCGGTTTGAGGCTGCTTCGGAGAATAGACAGGTGGGTAGTGGGGGACTGACGCTGTAGATGGACTTGTAGACTGGTAGGCTTGTAAACTTACATGCGCACATGCGCACATGCACACGCATATATATAAGTACATGAACACACGGCATATCCAACGAGTATCCAGAAGGCAAATGTTGTCAAGGTGGGACGCGTTTTCATCGTACTTACCACGCGAACAACTCCAACCTGGCCCAACTGGAGTGAGATGAGGGTTGGCTAGAGTAAGCCAATAACAATATACGGACAAACTCAACCCACACACAGAGTAAACGAAAGCAGCAACCGGAGAGAGCAAGACGAGAGACGTATATCATTGACAGGCGTATCTTCAAATTTAATGATAGAACCGGGATACCGAACACTAGTCGAGCACACATGAGTTAGTTATTGGACACCAGCTGCCATGGGTCTGACTGAGCATCGTAGATGGCAAAACATAGCCCATTCGCTCATTTACGCTCGCTCTGTTACTCACCCTCAACCCCACTCTCACCTGATCGACATGTTCCTCTGGGTTAGGTAGACTAAGTAGAATATATGGGTTCAAAATCATCGTTACATTGGAATCATGGAGTATTTATTTGAAGACATATATACTCTTCCTTTTCTCAGAGGAAAGACCGAAAAAAAAAAAAGCAAAGCTCTAAACTCCAAGCCCTCCGTTCCTATGCATTTAAAAATCTCAGGGGGTATCGCCCACGAATGCGTCCGCCTATCCGCCCATCTATGCATCTATTGCGGTCTATTGTACCTAGAATCACATCATCGCCACGACGAGCTTCTGCAGCTCCGCCAACCACCGTTTCGCGAACTCCTCGTCTGTGAACCGCTGGGCTGATCTACGCGCCCTCAGCCGGACTGCCAGCGGGTTGGGAAGGGAGAAGGCTTTCTCGAAGCCCTCGGCGTACTCCGTTGCCGTAGTGGCATGAAAACCTATTTTGGGGATTTCATTAGTATCACATCACAAGTCATTACCCAAGAGAATGTAGCTCACCTGTCGGCTGCCCGTCAATGTCAGTCACGATATCGAGTTTGGGACCTCCGCTGTCATGGACAACGGAGATAAGACCGGCAGCCTGGTACTCGACGACGCCGATGCCAAAATGTTCGTTCCACATGCCATTTACACCGATGTAGGCCTTGCCCAGCCACTCGACGACCTCAGACCAGGGCGCATCGAGCTTGAATATGACGCGATCCTTGATGTGAAGCTCGTTTACGAGCAGCCGAAGCTGATAAACACGCCGTGAGTCGTTGTCGTCCCTGACACTACCAAGGAGGACAAGCTTGGCATCTTTACTGACTGCGGAGCCGGATCGGATGAACTCGGCGAACGAGGTGAGGATGAGCTGGTGGTTCTTTTCGGGTCTGAACTGGGCGATATACACTATACATTTCTGGCGTTTCTTTTCGCTCTGCTCGGACAACTCGACAGCCTCCTCGATGTCGCTCACGGCACACGGTGGATATACCACGGCGATCTGATGTCGGCAATCTCTTTTCTGGCGGCGAGGGCCCCATATACTTTGAATGTGGGCTTGTGTCCAGGTCGAATTGGTCATGACGACATCGACCGAGGCGCCCATACGCGAGTATAGAGAGGCGAACCATTTCCAGTAGTGTCGCTTGAGAGCACCTCTGACACCGGCCCCCTTTCCAGCATTCACCCCCTGGTTCCCAACAGCGCTCTTGGGGTCAAGAGAGTCGAGCATGTCGGTAGAAATTGTTGGGTAGTGCACGTAGGCGGCAGTGGACACGTTGGGGAAGAGCAATTTGCTGAGGCCAAGGGTGAAGGCATAGCCCATGGTGTCGACGAAGATGTCGGGGACGAGAAGAGAGAAAGCATCCCACCCCATGACGAGCGAGCCGAGGGACTGTCCTAGCAATGTTGCGTGCGGCCATGTAGACGCGAGCGCCCAATGGCGGGTGGAGAGGTAGAGGAAGTGGACGGTGGGCGGGTGTATGTCGATGCTAAAAGTATTCTGTAGGGTGCCAGTTAGTCGACGTTGAGAGGCAGCGCTTGCGGGGGGTTAAGATGGAGCTGACCTTGACGCGGGAGAGCATCTTATCCTTGGAAACATCGTGATCACCGGTGTAGACGACCATCTTGGCCTTTGGCCATCTCTGCTGGGTTGCACGCACAGCAGCCCATAGAACACGCTCGCCACCACCACCGGCATTGCAGAAGGGATGGAAGAAGCCGACGATACCATCCCATTCTCTGTTGTTCTTCTCCTTGTCCTCTTGATCCCCCCCCTTTTCGTCCTCCTCGTCCTCCTTGTCCGCCTTGTCCGCCTTGTCCTCCTTCCCCTTGTCTCCGCCACTGGACGCCCCTGGCGCTGTTACACTGTCGGGTTTGTTCTTGTCACGGAGAATGGCCTCGCCATCCTCGGTAGCGCGTATTATCAAAGCACGACGGCCATCTGTCTTCTTCCGGAGGTACCAGCCAACCCACGATCCCAGTGTCCCAACGAAGACATGGAACAGAGCGGGTACGGCATGCCACAGCGCAATGGCGGCAACAGGACTGCAGCCAATGGCAGCGCCGGTGATCAGCAGCGTGAGAGGATCCATGCTGGAGCAAGAGAGTACACGGCACCGCCGACTCGTCTGGGGGCAGCTGGACGTTCACGCTTATTTGAGGGATGCGATGTGGGTGAAGGATGGGCGAGGCCTGGCGGGGGAGACAAATTATATGGCGAGACGAGCAGATCGGATAAGTAGACTATACCTGGGTAGCATAAAAGGAAAAAAACCGTGTAGGTGGCAGAACACCCATTGATAATCTAACGAGGGGTCATGAAGGAAGAGAGAACTCATGTGTGGCAAAGAAGATGGAGGAGAAGAGACGGGGAATTGGTCACTGTTGAGGCAAGCAACTTCAGATCAATTTGGTGTACACGCTACTTATCGGGAGGTAGGCATCGTGATAGGTAGTGCACGATTGAAGACACCTTTTCGATTGTTCTTGGCAAAGGTACAACATTAGATCCACTGCAGCGGAACATTTACTGTACCTAGGTACTTAGTGTAGGGACACTACTCCAACAAGAGGTGCAAGTACTTACATAGGTACATACCCAGGTGCATGTGGTCGGGACATGCTAGGTAGAGGCCTGCAGTTGGTGTCTTCAATGTATGCAGCTGCTCTGAGTGTTATAGATATCACATGCAAATTTATTCAACCTCTTTCTAAAATATTTATTTTCTGTTTATAATACGATACAGTAACAAGTACCTAACCTGAAATAGTATATATCAGATAATCTGTTGATTCAGATATTGATTGAGATTTATGACTGAAAGGACAGAGTCTTAAACACACCAACCATTATCTAACCGTATTGTAGGTACTACCTATAGTACTACCTGCATGTGTAGAGTATCCACCTAGAATAAGTCAGTCGGGGTACCCTATACAAATGCAACAGTCGATCAAATTCAATTGGTGTAGAGAACTTCACTCAATACTATACCACTCTCCATTTATATTCATCTCTCACCAGAATAAAACACCATACCTGAGGTTGTCATACAACAACCCTCACGCAACAACCAAGTATACTTCATAGCCTATCCCTTCAAATTACTATGCCCATGAGAGACGAGAGTCTCGATTGAGTGTATGATGAGCTCGTTACGGAGTTTCTCCGTCCTACGAGGAACGAGAACTCATCTGTCTCACTGGTCGAGTTCTCATCACCTTCGACCTGGCCGCCTCACCACCGCCGCCCCTCGAATCTCACCATCGCCCCCCCACCACATCCAGCATGGTCGGAGGGCCTTCCACTGGCAATCCACCGTCAGTGCCGCCATAGAGGGGTCCCAGAACCTCATAGTCGACCTTCACACCGTCACCCACCTACCGTGGTTTCTCACCATCCCGCTCGTCGCATTCACCGTTGGCGCCGTCTTCCGCCTCCCCTTCTCCATCTACACACAGCGCATCCTCCAACGCCGCGCCGGTTTCCACTCTCTCCTGCAAGCCTGGAACTCGCAGATCCAGTACGACGTGCAGCGAGAAGGGATCCCGGTCTCGTCGCGGCTATCTGAGGTGAAGAGGCGCCAGGAAAAGGTCCTGCGGCGGATCTACCAAAAGCTCGGCCTGCAAACATGGCGGCTGTGGGGCAGTGTTTTGAGCTTTCCGTTCTGGCTCGTCGCCATCGACAGCGTGCGTCGGCTATGCGGTGGTCCGCGTGGTCTCCTCGCGGAGCTGATCAGCGGATCCGGGGGTCCGGGCGAGAGCACGGCGGCATCAGGCGCCGGCGCCGCTTCTACGACGACCGCACTCCCGCCCGGTTCGGTTGCGGATCCTTCCATCCTCGATCCCGCCGTGATATCCTCGGCAGTGGAAACTATGCGTACGGCCGCCATAGACCCTTCCCTGACCCTTGAAGGCTCTCTCTGGTTCACGGATCTCACCGCCAGCGACCCGTACCACATCCTGCCCATGGCGCTATCCGCGACCCTCGTGCTGAATCTGCTTCCCAAGTCGCGCGATGTATTCATGGACCGTGTGCGCGTCGCGCTAGGTCGGCAACCGAAGAGTGCACGAGCGCAGATGTTGGCAGGCGATGAAAAAGTGGGTTTTGGTGAGAGCGTATCGGCCAAGTTCCACCTATGGCTGATTGGACTCGCCGCCTTGGTCGGACCGCTCACCCTGAACCTGCCGGCTGCGTTACATCTGTATTGGTTGGCTTCGTCCGTGACCAATGCGCTCTTTATAAAGGGCCTTCGACACCTCATGCCTGTGAAAAGCAGGCTGCTGAAGAGATGTACAGGTATCGAGAGGCCGGTTATTAGGCCACAGCGAGAGCAGAAGAATTAGTCGCGCGTGAGCATGGTTGGGTTGTGGACCGATATTCCTGGGGAAACGAAACAACATCTGGGCCACAGCTGCTTTATCTTATAAGGGCCCAACCGACCATCTAGAAGTCGAAGCTGTTGGAATAATCCCGCCGAGGTTGTAGAAGTGAACAGGCACAGATGCAGGGTATCGCTCTTTGCACAGGAACTCAAAACGACAAGTTGTGTGTGTACTCTCACGTGTATCTCGAATAGCAAGTGGTCAGGATGTGGCGGTTGCATGATATCACATATAGTTGCATGCTTTGCGCTGGCGGAAAATGACTAAGTCTTTGTAAATAATGACCCGAAGAGATAAATATTGTTAGATATAGACCAAGGTTGAAATCTATTCGGCTGCGATGTGCATGAAAGTTTATAAACACTGACGTCCCTAATCAATAGAACGTCGTGGTCAGTTCCCCGAAAACACCAAACGCCAGCCCATATGCCGTTCCAATAGCCCCGAGCTCGCGATTAGAACAGACGCACCAATCATCCGAGAAACACGGCCAACAGCACGATAGTCATGATAACAGCCAGCACGAGAAGAAGACAGCAAGCCTTGCTCCGCGCATTCTTCTGATACCGCGCGGCGCTCCGCAGCTCGTAGTCGGCAGCGCGGGTATCGTCACGCACATTGACGGCGTTACTCTCTATCGTCCCGAGCTGCTCACCCTGTTCACTCACGATCTGCGCAACTTGCTGGAAGAGGACGTTGAGATCGCTCACACCCTCTTCAATATGCCGGATCTCCTCCTCGCGTTCAGTGATGAGGGCATCCTGGAAGTCAACCTCGTCTTGTGCGGCCAGATGAACCTGTTCCTGCTGTTGCAGCTGAAGCTGCTCCCCCTGCTGTCCGGAGGCGCCGGCATCGCCGACGGCATCCTGCTCATGTGCGACCCTGGCAGCGGAGACGGAGGCGCGCTGTTTCTCGAGGGCGGTGCGTTGAAGGGATTGGAATTCGGCGAGGTCGGCCTTGAACTCGCGCGAGAGTTTCTGCTGGGCGTATTTCTGCGTAGGCTGCGACGGAGCCAGTTAGCCGGGCCCGACCGAGCAGCGCCGAGCACGACGGACGCTAGACGACGGCGAGACAGACACCTACCGTGACATCGCCCCAGGCCTGGACCTTCTTGACGCCCTCGCCGAGGTCCTTGAACTGCGCAGTCGATGCCTCGAGGACGGCAGACACGCGCTCCCGCAGGCGCGGGTTGTCTCGTTTCGTGCCGAGAAGGCTGATGTCGGCCCGCAGCTTCGAGATGTCGCCCCTCAGGTGGAACAGCTGGTTCATGAGGCCCTGCGACAGGCGAGAGAACTCGGGGTCGTCCGAGTATGCGCCGTTGTTCGAGCGGCGGCCGGCGGCACTGCCCGACTCGACCGCGGAGAGTTGGTCGAAGGACATGGTGAGCGGACGGGATCGGCGTGGAATTGGTTCCGAGGTGCGTATCCGCGATGAGGATATTCGTATGGCAACAAAGACAAGAACGTGAAAGAATGACTGATGAGACGGTCAGCTGGATGACCCCAATCGAGATTGCGCCGTTTGACGATGAGGGATAGAACGGCAAGACAAGAGAAGTTAGGTAAGTAGACGCTCTGGCGCTAGTGGTAGGCTACCGTATACCTCAAAGGTACCTACTTGGACGCAGGCAAATGCAGCCGCGGGCTAGGTAAGTACCTACTTATTGAGAGGTGCCCACATGGGGGGGTACGCTAGCTACCTAGGTACCTAGAATGGAAGGATATATAGTGGAGTCATTTGATACCTAGGTACGCTTTGCGCCATGGGCCACCGTAATGCAGCTTTTTTATTTATTTACTTAGCTACTTCCAAGGTTGCTTCAATTCCTACCACCGACATTCCATCACCACCACAAGGTTCCACACATCTTCGCACTTTCGCATTTCTCTGCGTCGGGTTCTAGCTCTCTCCCCCTCTGTTTCCCCGCACAATGTGCTGATTTATTCCTGTCCCTCTCTTTCCTTTTCTTTCGTGCGTCGCAAATATGGCTACGCCGGTCGCGCGACGGGCGCCTTACAAAGACTTCCTCCAACCCGCGCTGCAGAGGCGTTTCGCCGGTACCGCCGCGATTGTCCTCGGCCTCGCCTATTTCGAGTCTCTCACTCTGTCCCGCTGGAATTCCTGTAGGTGCATTCAACACACATCTATACGTGCACATGTACATGGCCACCCTTCGTCTTCTCGCTAACCACGCATGCCTCGCCTCTAGTCATCTGGCCATGGATTCCCTTGGGTCCCTCGGGCCCCCGGGCCTTGACCCTCTTCCTCTGCGTCCTCCCCATCATCGTCCTACGAATCGCCCACGCCCATGTTGGCATCCGGACTTCCACCTCCATCTTTGAGACCTTGTCCCACACCCTGCTCCGCGTCTCGACCCTCGAGACCGTCTTGACCTACGTTATCTCCGCCTTTCTCTTCAGTCAGGCCTACCTCATGTCAACCCCGGAAAGCGCTGGTATCCGCTGGATTTCTCGCGTAACCGGCCGTTCACGCGTCAACGAGCATGCCCTGTTCTATACTGCCAACTTGGTGCTTCTTGGCCTTGTCCAAGGCATCATTCATACAGCGTTGGATATGGATCGGCTACTTTTAGGAGTGGTCGAGGAGAGCCGTGATGGCGACGGTGCTGATGGCGGCGGAGAGAACGAAGGTGAAGCAGCCAAGCCGCGGGATATGGAGAATTGGGCAAACAAGATAGGCGAATGGACTCCTATCCTCATCGTGCGATGTGGCATGCTAGCCATCACCGTCGCAATGGTCAATTATATCTTCCTCTATCACTTCCTCAGGATCTCGGCTTGGCGCTGGTCCATGTGGTTCTTCCGCTTTTTCTACAGTGATCTTCCAAAATACAGCCTACCTACCGGAGGTGCGCCTTGGAGTTTTTGGATGCTGGGACGAACTATCTGGGCCTCGTTTCTCTTGAGCCTTCTTTGGTACTTTGGTGAAGTCGCCTTCCGAGTGCAACTTACACGTGAGCCGCTGAAGAGGGGACAACCATTATCATCCGAGTCCAAGGACCCTAACGGTAGCTTGCTGAACGGCCTCAGGAGCAAGAAGCCTAGAATAGCTGTAGGTGCCTAACTACTATCGCATTTCTTCACTCGACAGTTACTGACGGTATAGGCATTCGCCATGTGGGAGCTCGCCTTCATTGCGCGAGACTACACGACAAGACGGCAAACCATTTTTGAAGATATCGACCGAAAAGATGGGCCTATGTGGTCTCAGATTTATGCCCTGTGTCTCGACAAGGTCAAAAACATAGAGCGCAGGATTGATGAGTACGGGAAAGCACCTGCACCTACCCCCGGAACTGCGCCGGTTCCACCTCCGACACAGCCGCGTGAACGCATATCTCAGCCCCTGAGAGCCGGCGACGTGTCGGCCCCGAGACGCGGTGCCAAGGCTTCCCTAGTGGTGGACACGGTTTCCAAACTGGTAACGTCCCCAGGCAGGACGCCGGTTGACGATTGGATGCCCGTAATAAAGAGGAGGGCAGGGCAGGTCGCCGATCGAGTGTTGACTCAGCAGCAGAAGGAGGCAGTTCGACCTCAGGCTCTGCAAGGTTATTTGGGAACCCTATCACTCCGAATAATGGTTGTGCCCGTCGTCGGTCCCATCTTTCAACAAACCTTTAGCCGCCGGTTAGCAAAGGTGGTCCTGGGGACTCCGTATGCGGAGTCCAGTGTGTACATAAATGCAGGGTACGCTCTGTCACGGTTGGCCGTGAACAGCTTGGCCGAGGACAAGTACGGCAACGTACAAAGGGATGTGCCGACGATCATACGGACATTCACAACGGTCATCAGGAAACTGGAGACATTTCGAGACGGGTTCCCTGCACATTGGACGGACCTTGGCCAGGATCGGCAATGTCCTGAGGTGTCGGAAGTGTTGACGTCTCTGAAAGATGGCCTCGGCGCCCTCGTGACCGCGTTCGGCCCGTATAGTGGCGATCTTAGACTCAGCCGGGCAGATATGAGGCTGGCACGGGAAGCGGCACAGCGGCCGCAGGAGGAAAGGCAACCCGAAATGCAGCAACTAGGCTAGTGGCCACAATTGTTGATTGCGAGCTTTTATGCATCCAGATCTGGGACGCGGATGACGGGACCCCCGCAGGTCCTTCCTTACCGAAGGCCATAGTAATGGTGTTGCGGAAGCATGTATGAAAATGACACTACGAACAAAGAACAAAAAATCAAAACGGGTACCGCCAAAGCAACCCCAAACTAATCAATGCCGAGACGATGAGGATATCATTAGATTACATGGACATGGCCTCGTGATCAAAGTAGACGAGACGGCAGCGTATCATGGAATTCTCCAGCAAGAATAACAGTATGCGATTGATGTGTGTCTGTTGTGGGTACCTAAGGTAAGGTATCTCTAGTATTTTGCACATTGAGGTTCAGTTTAGCTCCGTAAAGGTAGGATGGATTCTGCATCTGGACATGTGCCAAGACAGCAATCCATGATGGGGCTTTCAGAGACGGGACGTCATGCACCCAGCCCAGGTACATAGTAGGTACACTAGTGGAGACCATAGCTAGTGTGGGTAAGGTACCTACCCCCTTAGACCCATGCAATATAAGCGAAGAACCTACCTAGTACATCGAGGTATCCGCTTCCACCTCCAATACCTATATGTATTTTACCTCGTGCATCTCAATACCACTCCCACCCTCAAAACCTCGTCTCCTCGCACTCCAGCTCCTTGGAAAGCTCACCATGCCTAGTAGTTTCCTAACATGAGCCTTGGATCGGGACGCAGTGATCCCGACGTCCTTCATCTACCTGCGCAGAGCCGCACGTCGGACCGAATAGAACAATGAGCAATGAAGGATGAGCGAAACGAGCGACAACGCGCATCTCGTCGACATCCCCCTACCCAAATAACGCAACCATGCCGAGCACTGGGCTCGTCTCTCGCATCGCCTACAATTCCGTCTATGGGTTTCTCTGCCTCGTCCTGGCCGTCCTGCTTCTCGTCGTCCCCGGCGACTTCATCGAGCAGGCTCTGACCGAGACCCACCAATACATCAACCTCATCGTGATCGCCATCGTCTACGTCATCACCATCCTCATCGTCCTATTCGTCTATGTGATGAGGCTCTACGTCACCCGCACCGTGCTGGCCTCCATCCCCAAGTCATGGATCCCTATCGAGAAGGGCGATGTCAAGAAGGAGGTCCACAACATGATCGTCAAGAGCCAGAGCCAGAGTGCTGCCATCGCTTGGGAGGCCCGTCCCAGGGTCATCACGCCTCCCGACACACCCGAGGCAGCAGGGGGTGGGGGAGGCCGGAACGTCACGGGGACTGAGAATGTGGACGATGTGCAGCCTAAGGAAAGCCGTTGGTTGTTTCACGTGTCCAAGTCGAAACCTTCGGCAGCCGTGGAGGATCAGACGATGACGGGTATTTCCTTGCCGCTCTCGCGACCCTTTTGGGGCGAAGTCGAGCACTACGGCTGGGGCTCTCCCGCCTCGCCAGACCTGTCTAATCTGCAGTACGCCACCGTGCTAGCCGAACTACCCAACCTCATCGAAGCCAAAGCCGTCGCCCAGGCGCCACCAGATCCAGACTCGGTGCCCACCGCGCCCCTCTTAGACGCTGAAGCCGTCATGCTGCTCCAACGCGCCCCGGACATGACCATGAGGAACTACATCGCGCACCTCACCTCGCTCGACGTCTTGCGCGGTTCCCAGAACGTCGTGCGCTTCCTCGACTTGTACGAGCGAGTGCGTTTCTCCAGCCGTCCCATGTCCAACGCCACATTCAGGAGCCTGATGCATCTTTTTGCTGAGCTCCTACGCGCCATGCAGCCCTTAAACCCGAGCGTCCTCTACGGCGACGACGGCGGCAGCAGCCTCGGCTTTGACGGACACATCGACGATGACGCACCGCAGGACTCGAACCCAACCACGCGCACATCATCCCCAAGTTTAAAAAGTATCAGAAGTATGCGCAGTTTCGACCATAATCCAAATAGTGCCCGAGCGCCTCGCCTTGGTGTCCGAAATTCGTCGGCCGCTACACGAGGTCAGTATCGCACGGCGCCGACGACACCGCGGAGCAGAGTCGGCGGCACGTTTGCATCGCGCTCGCCCAGCAACGCTAGTAGCGCTAGTAGCTTCACACAGTCGCGCCGGCCGTATCCTGCTAGTCAGACGTCGAGCGTCAGTCTCGGGTCTGGATCGGTAATCCGACTTGCTACGGATTCGGATACTGGGGGCTTGCCCTACGTGCTGCGGCTCGCGGATACTCTTTAGGGAATCGGAGCAGGGTACTTTTTCATTATGTTGCATTGCATGGCGTGAGAACAGAGTTGATGAAGTAAAAGGAACTTGGGATAAGGTTTATTGCTGCATTGCGCTGGCGTTTATATGGGAATGGGGATGGGACGGAGGAGGGTCGTACTTAATTGAATTCGCCAACCCTCATATTGGTTAGAGTTCCTAGACGCGACCGGCCAAATCAGAAAGCGATAAATTATGCATCAACTGTCGAAAGATTCTTCTCCAGTTTTGCATTTACAGAAAGGCAATTCCTAGTTAGGTCAAACCCCATACCAACTACCGCGGAGTATATCGTAATGTTATGTCCCGATCTTATTCGGGCTAATCTTTTCAGATAAGTAGGCAAGTAATTAGCATCGTGGACCAACTCTCGGTTGAGAACATCTTTAACTTGAGTGAATTGCTGCATCGTGGCGGTGCAGTGGCGTCAGACTCATCATTAGCATCACAACCATCGCATCCCCAGCTATCCGAACTCATTCATCCATCACTTCCCGCAAGCATGGGTAAAGTGCACGGTTCGTAATTCATTGGTATCATACAGATAGATAGCACTAACCTCCTACAAGGTAGCAGCTTGGCAAGAGCTGGAAAAGTTGGCAGCCAAACCCCCATAAGTTGGTGTTCGCCGGTTGGTTCTGAAGAACTCGATTTTTACTGAGAACTTCTCCTCCTCCTCTATAGGTCGAGCCCGTCGAAAAGCCCAAAACCGCAAAGGGTCGTGCTCATAAGCGATTGATCTATACTCGTCGTTTTACCAACTTATCTGCCGCGCCTGCTGGAAAACGCAGGTATGTTGCGTCAGCGACGAAAAGCTTGCAGATCTACTGACACTTCTAACAGATACAGAAGATGAATAATACTAGGGATTGATCGGAGCTAAAGGCCTTCGTAAGGGAAGAGAATTACCACAAAGATCACCGGAAGCACATACGGACTCAATCAGGAGCAAGTCTGTGTCTAGTGGGCTACAATCATTTGAACCTGAATCCGACTTCGAAGCAAGTCCTGATCCTGATTTCAATGCCGAGTTGGACCTCGACGATTTGGAAGAGTTTCACCTGCCACCAAAGGAATGACCGGAAGCGTAGCTCAATGTGAACAATATCCTGCCCGAGTCTGATGTCGAATCCTGCATTGTGTCCGACAATTCCGCAACCACGACTTCCGGAATCAACGGGGACTAAATCACCACATGCTAACATACACGGAGGACAGGAAACCAGGATCGTACAAACCAGTAAATTACCATTTAGTAAATCTCCGGAGTGTATTAGTTGCTTTATTCCGGATAATGTGGCCGGAGGTTTTCTATATTGTCAAGTAATAAAATAGAAACACCACCGTTATGTTTATATTAAAAACAAATCTAATTCTGATCTTGGATGATTTGACTTCGGGGTGAGGGCAGGAAGCACTCCAAGTAGAGTACGCCATCTTCCTCGGATTTCCTAACATTCAAATAACCTTCCACAGCTTTCTTCTAAAGAGCCGCCACCGTCGTGTCTCAAGAAGTTAACGGCAAAAGGGTGCCATGATGGCAACCTACCTCGAAATGAGCTCAAGGAAGCTTTTCTCGATACCACACTCCTGTCTCCTTCGCATGCCACACCGGGTCTAGGACCACCACAACACTTGACGGGGATGGAATGGAAGAGCGCCGAAGCGTCTAGAGAACCGGACAGAGCTGAATGCTCACCCCCCAAACTGCGAGGCACTGTGCTGCCAGTTCAGCGCCGCCTTGAGTTCCCTGACTAAAACTTCCTCCTCCTCCTCCTCCACACTCCCTGCCCTCCGCTCCCAAAAGCTTCCCCCGGCGCCACCGCTTTCGTCCCGGCCAACGGCGTCAAAGAAAACCACACTCAGACCAATCCGTCGCGTCGCCCCGTCCTCCCCCACCCACTCCTCCTGGCCCTTCCTCACAACCACCAACGCCCGCCGCCAATCACCGCCGCCGACGTCATATTGCTGGATGTACCAGCCCTTGTCCTCGAGCCGGGAAGCGATCTCGCTTCTCTGGTGCTCAATGTACGCAGCCACGACGTCCCCTTCCGGCTCCCGGGACGCCATTCCATACACGTCCAGCCGGTCGCATTCGGCCGGGTCTCTACCCTGGTGGCGTTCCGAAAGAATCCTCGTCTCGAGCGTGCGGGGTCGGCAGTGTCGGGCGCCGTGTAATACACCTGGAGCGAGGGGCGGGGCCGCGGCGCGGCGCGTGTTGCTGCTGCGGGGGTTCGTGTGACGACGACGAGGTGTCGATGGCCGGCGAGTTTTACGACGACTGCTTTTTGGACCCGAAATAGCTGTGCTGCAAAAAAGCCGGTCCACTTTGATCAACAGAGCTGTTATTGGCAGGGCAAGCCGGGGAGCTGCTTCGACAACAACTGCAAGTTTGGTACCGAGATCCAGCTTGCTGAGAGTTGCGATGGAGAGGGCGATGACTGCGGCTGGCAAACGTCAAGGCAGAGGGTATTTTGCTGCACCCCGTCCTATGGCGAGTCCCCCTTTTCGCCGGTGCCCCTGGCCTATCTCTTTAAGAATCCGCCCACGGGCGACAATGTAGACACAAAGTTCAAACTCGACGTGGAAAACGCGTTTGGCGGGCGTGTTACATCGGACAGCTCCGAAGACCCAAATGACGCCTCGTTTGGCTTCGTCATCATGGCCTCGCCCGAGGCCATCCAGACGTCACCGGATCGGCGTGACGGTGATTTTACTGCAAGAACAGTTTCAATGTAACTATGGCGGAGTCGACGTCGAGGCCAATCTCAATGTGAAGGCAGACATCACTACCAAGATCAGCACGCAATTTGGCTTAGCCATCATCACTAAGTTTACAACGGGCTCAGTACTGCCGGATGTGAGCCAGTCGTTCATGTACCTGCGCAACCGGGGCGACATTGACGCCGTGTTTTCCATCGACGCCATCGTCAAGGTGAGCCATGATACGGGGGATAAGGAGCTTTTCGGCCTGCAAAACTTCAACGCTCTCTTCAGCGTGCCGGGCATCATCACCGTGGGCCCCAACTTCAAACTGCTTGGGTCTGTCGACATGGATGCGAGCATCTCTGGCCACATCGAAGTTGCGGTCAAGGTTGCCAGCTGGGACACGCAGATCTCTTTCTCTCACTAAGGCTCTGATTACAATCCCAAGAACCTTAAGGATCCCGACTCCACCACGCAGTCCGGCACAACCACCTTTGACTGGTCGGTTGAGGCCTACGGCTAGATCACAGCTCATGTCAAGCCTCTGGTCAGTTTTGGCATAACATGGGCTGCCGTGTTCAACAAATTGCCCAACTGCGAGGTTGATCTTGTCGTCGACGGCTACGCAACCGTGTACCTGAAGGCGTCTACCACCACCACCAGCGTTTGCTACGGTGTCAACACGGGCGCCAACCTGTTTGCCCAGTTGGATGCGCCCTCACAGCTGAACTGGGTCTTGCCGGCCAGCCCGTGGGTACTTGGGGAGTCGTCCGCACCCATAGTCCCCGAGACTTGTCCCATCAGCGCCAGTGCGAGAGACGTTGAGACGCTGTCCATCGAACCACCCGGTCTGCGGGCCCGGTTGGGAGAAGGCCGGGGAGATTTGCCATCTGATGGCCTGGACACGTGGCTGGGGCTTCGACTCAGAAAACGAACAACGACCGTCATAGGCCCGCTGCTGCACTTGCCCGGGATGGTCTCGAAAAGCGTGGCAGGAAGGTGTACATGTACACGACCAGCACGGGAATCACCATCAACTTGGACACTGCCACATTCCCGAACTGCGGCGCCGCCATCGCAAACCGTCCGCAGAACTACTTCTGGAACTATATAGCGCGCGGGCTTGGCGATGGCGTGAACAACTGCAGACCTTGTGCTCGCCAACAGCAAAATGAATCGCCAGAAGGAAACATTCTTCAAGATGCAGAATCCGTCAGTCGACTAGGGCTCGCAGGCCGCCACTATGATCTGTCGCTGCCGTCTTCACCTATCTCGCCTACATCCCCGCCGCGGCTACGAACACGGAGGCAGTTTGGAACAAGTTCCTCCGTCTGAGCAACTGGGTCAATCTAGTCTGCAACGAGTTGAACTATTATAAACAGCTAGTAAGCAGTTTTATTATATGGTATAAAATTGTCGGGCAGCAGCTAAGCCGTACCACCCTATCAAAAAACTTAGCAAGAAGTTCTCCGTGGTCCTCTTCTAGCAGCAGCGCCGCAGAAAACGCTGGCCTGGAAGAGAATTTGTCATAAGAGTTTGAGCTCACTAGCACCGATCACCACGCAGTTGAGTTCCTCCATGGCATACTGAACGAGCTGGTCTATTCTGATATTGATGAACGGTTCTCCTGTTCAATATGATCTGCCGTGCAACCGTACTAGGTGGTGGCAGGAAAAAGTGTTGGTGTTCGATAATGGAATAGCTTGATATGTGAGAACGCTAAGCCCCCAATTGTAGAGTGAGCTGTCTCCCTTGGCTTATTTGTACGATGGATAGCGGGCGAATGCTCGGGGTGACTTCGTGCAGGATGCCGCGCCAAGGATTGAGAGCGAATGAGCTCGAATACACCACATATGCGCGACCCAATAGGTATTTGTGAACCAGCTCCTTAGCTAACAGGGTCCTCTCCCGGGTGGTATGCCAGGGGCACAACCGGAAAAAGCCGAGGTTAGCTTCCGGAGAAACCCTTGTTGAATGTCGCTGACCTGCTTGAGATTTTATACCAATATAATCATGTGTCGTGGAACTGTTCCATTTGCACGCTTGTTGGCTGGGGTCGTGATTTTGTGACCGGGCTAATTGATAGGCTCCGACTACATAAAACCCAGAAACTGCCACATGAAAACGATACTAGGTATATAGGTATTTAGTAGCAGCACATGGTATCTGCCACCCTGGTTATGGCTTGTGATATTGGGGCGCTCTATACCCTGGCGTGCTATATTACGTAGGTTGAAAAGGGCAGATTGCATAGACCTACGTACAAAGGGAGGGCGGCAATAGCCTTGATCAATCCAATCCAAGTTGGAGTAGCGCCCAGCTTCGTGCAGCCTCCCTGCATTATTTCGAAGCGTTCGGCTAAGCGGGCCTGTTACAGTCGAGCTGAGTACACCCTTTCAAAACCCGTGATACCCCAGATTCACGCAGACCATATCCGAATCACTACCCTCCCCAGCCGCAATTTACAAGCTCAATTTTCCAGGTGAGGCAAGTTGGACATGGGAAAATAAGCAAGATACTTGCTTGTGGTCAGCATGCTGAGAACGCAATGTTGATGGAATATCACCTCTCTGCGAGCGATGATATATCTTAAGACTATTGTTCGCATATGTTGCTGACCTCGGACCAAATTTCAACTCACTACATAATTCTCACATTACGTTGACGCTAAGCGCTTGTGCATGTATGTTTTGCGAAGATTTCCGCCCTCCTTCTTCTGAACAATGTCTGCCAATACACAGATGAACTCGGCGGAAGCCAAAGCTGCAGCAACCGCCTTTCAGAAATTTGTGACAGAGGATTTTACACTCTTCGCAGTGGGTTTAGTGGTCACAATAACAAGGACATTCGCTCGTGTCAAACAAGTAGGATTTAAAGGACTGCAGGGCGACGACTATCTAGTCTGGGTGGCAATGGTATGTTCAGCTCTCAGTACCCTGTTTCCTGAACTTTAGTGTTAAGTGGCGCCAGAGATGACTGTTTGCATGGCTATTCACTAACCTGTCACCCCATTGCAGCTAATCTATGCTGCCGAAACAGGCCTTGCGTACTCCGTTGGTGCAGTGGCAATGGGCCTAGCAAACAATGGCATGACGGATGAGCAGCGAAGAGCATTAGACCCAAATGGTCCGGAGTTCCATACCCGGTCGGTCAGTCTATCTATTCATCACCAGACTGTGGGCTTACAGTGTTGCGCAGGGTGACAGGATGCAAGATCCAGCTATCTGGTTGGTCTACATATTCTGCCCTCCTATGGACTCTGAAGACTTCGTTGTTAGTCTTCTATATCCGACTCACGGTAACTATACCCCGAAATACTTCTAGTAGACGAATGCACTAAGTCAGGTTTCTATGAAAGATCGGTTTGGGGCGAACCTATCGTCACCGTATACATCTTGGGTTCGCTCTCCTCGGCTCTACATATTTAGCTGCTACGCTGAACCTTTTCCTGGGTTGTCGTCCCTTCTACAAGTACTGGCAGATAAACCCAGACCCAGGGGGTAGGTTTCTCAGTTAACTTACCCCAAAATGCTGTCAGACATCAGGCGAGTTGCCATCAAGCTAATATGTATTCTCAGATGGCTGCCAGCCTGCCGTCTCTGCTCGCATTGTTTGGGTGTACGCTTCTTTGAATATAATCTCCGATATTTATTTGCTCTCGATTCCGATACCAATGCTCTGGAATTCCACTCTGGCACTTCCTAAGAAACTTGGTTTAATCGTCCTCTTCAGCGGCGGAGTTTTCATTATTGTTTGTGCGATAATACGCGCCGTCCTGATTGTCACGGTAAGCAGACCCTCAAGGAATGTTTGCGTCGAATCCGTTGTAATATCGCTCTGCTGACATTTACTGGTGGGAAGGACCCGATCGGTGGAGCTCAGACGGCTGGTTCCTGGGCCGTTCGCGAGACGTTTGTTGCAGTGATCACGACGAATGTGCCAATGGTCTTTCCGCTCGTCAGTGGGTGGATTAAGCCAGTAATTGCCAGCTTAGCACGGTCGGTGCGGAGTGGAAGCTACGAGAAATCAGCAGACGGCAAGTTCAGGAGAAGCATCGTCACATTTGGCGGCGGCGCTGGAAATGGTCATGGCCCTCACACCGTGAACCCCTTGACTGGGTTCACTTTCACGGAAAGCGAAGAGCGCATGATTAGCCAAGGACAAGTCAAGTTACAAGACTTGCCAACAGCCAACTTGCCGCAGGGCCCAACACCACAAGAGAATGGCGACGAGGGTAGTAGCAATGGCATTAGGAGGGATGTGGAGATTGAAGTGACTTCGGCGCCGAGTAACGCGGAGCGTCGCCAGAGCCCCGGAAGCTTTGCTTTTGCTACTGCTACACGCTAGCCTATAAGCCTACCGACGCAAATATAGTCTGCCTACTTCTTAGGTATGTAACCGTTTTGTGCCTTAGCTAAGCAAACCTTGGGCAGCCACACACTTAGCCACCCATTTAAATCTGAGACTTTCGATGCACTGTGATCATGGTCAACCGGCTTGACTCCTTGGTAGTAAGCAAGACAGATTACTAGTCGCAAATCTGACTTTTGTCGTTTTGCCATTATCAGCGTTCATAGCTATGGGGCTAGACTAATCTGAAGGGTGATAGAGGATTTAGAAAAACACTGGAGCTAATAGGTTGACGGGTAAATCAAGGTATTAATGAATCACCTCCCCCCTCCCCCCATTTATGCTCACAGGCAGGGAAACTTAGAATCTCCCATCTATTTAAACAGGCAAGGTGGCCAGGTTTCGGCTTCAGTTTTCTAATACGGTTCAGACGATCACTGGTTCTTGATGCCTTTCTAAATTAACTAATCGCTAACAGCAGCAGTGACTTACACATCATAATTACGGTCCTTACCGTATATCAATCGTACTTTCAGGCATTTACAATGACAGGCACACACAAAGCAGCGTACTATTTTGGCGCTGTCGTTGGGATGGGCATCGGGGTCTGATCAGTCTCAGTGTGAATCCTTCATTTATTATATACCCAGCGCATGTCTCTTGCAGCATTCATTCCGCTCGGGGTAGACAAGTCGATCCATGAAATAGCATGTAAAATTATAATTATCGGTTTGAATATCCTTTGTAACTACCTTCAGGCACCCAGGCACTCAAAACACGTTACATCCATGAATGGCAATTGGTCTCTCCACCGTGAGAGCTCCTAGACATCAGGCAAGTGCTGATCCCCGATGTGTCCGGGGGATTCCTGGAAACCCTGGCTGAGCTCCCCGATCCCCGGCGGCCCACCGACAATCTCCCCCTGCAAACTCCTGAGTTCCTCCACATCCCAACCAGAGCACACAAGCTTGCCGTGAAGAAACTTTGCTTCAGGCGAAGCAATCCACACAAGGAAATCAGCCGACAAAGACACTAGATAAAAGGAACTTGATTCGTTAGTGTTCTGCGTCTATAGAGTACAATTAGAGAACGACTAGGTATTACTCACCCCCTTCAAAGTTGAAGGGCTGTTGGATCGATTCGCCCAATTGTGTAGGTATTAGAGTATCGAGGAAGCCAGGATGTACGTGATGAAGACGCACCTGAGGATTCTCTCCCGCGAAAGACTGCAACAGATTGACGGCCTCCATCTTGCTGCTCACGTCGGCGCCCATTCCGTTGGATTGGGGTAAAAGAGTGCCGGCCGTGGTGAGATTAATGAAGGTGATTTCCCTCAAGTCTTTGTTGGCCAGCACCACAGCTTTTGCCACATTCAGCGTTCCAATTACCGTCGTCTTGTAGCCTTCGAGGAAGGTGACTGGGTACACATTGAGTAAAGGGATGACGGGGGCCAGCACTCCCGCGCAATGGACGAGGATGTCGATACCGCCGAACTCGGCAGTCACGTTGTTCAGGACATCGCGTAGAGCTGACATGTCGCATAAGTCAACTTGATGAGTCTGGACCACCAGCTCTTTGAACGCCGCCCTGACGGACGTCGCGGTTTCGTCGAGGGCGTCGGAGCATCGGCCTAGAAGGATGAGTGCACGGGGTCCTGACACTGCGAAAGACGAGGAAGCTCCTCGACCAATACCGCCTGATGCGCCGGTTATAACCACCACCTTGCCAACAGTGGAGAGATCTGACCGGCTCGGGTCAATGGCGGGATAGGTGGTCGAGTGGGTGGCTCTCGTATATGAAGGTTGTGGCGGTGCCATTGTGTCGAGTCGGGCGCGTCAGCCTTATGATAATTAATCAGGAGGAGATTCAGGAAAGGAAGGAATAGGGATAGCAGGTTTCAGAGCTGCAAGTATGGGGGTGAGGATATGACGTTGGTTGTTGCACGAGGCCCCCCAAATCCTCGTGGCTATGCTACAGCATTATATAGGGTCTTTGTCATGTTTATGACAGCTAAAATGGATGGGATGACAACATTGTTTAAGAGGCACACGAGTAAACCACCAGAATCGTATGAAGTTACACAGCGTCGCAAAAGGGGGGTGACGCCTAAGTCTTCGAACTGCATAAATATAAGTCATCGGGATTTTGTATTGGATAGACTTTCCAGTTTAACACCGAATAACATTTTAGGGAATGGTATTAGTCTCAATTAACTGAAGGGGCAAATTAGTTGTGCCCGGTCGAAAGAACCAGCGAGATAATATAGCCCAGTATACTGGAGAGCATATCATTGCACCGATTGGGCAAGATGTCGAGTACCTGAGACCTGCCCACCGGTGGTATAATGGTATGTATATATATGCCTTGTCAGTTCCAGCTGCAGTGACCCCCAAACCCAGCCAGGAAACATGAGGGGTAATGGGATAACAATGTTGGCAATGTTGCTATGCCACCATTCAGCTCACCAAAAAGTGGCACACACGATTTCAAATTGATATTGGACCTATGATGGCATTTTATTAGCCGCCTACACTTCGATATCCAACGCACAACAGCTTACCAACAGGGATACAGCGCTCATTTTCTGGTCGTATTAGGGGAGTCTGGGGCGAAACCGTTGAAGGATGATATAGTAATGTATTGCCTCTGTCGTCCAACACATCCATGCCTGCAGGGTGACGAGCTAGGAATAGACCTCGGATATTTCGGCTGCTTCATTGCAGCGAATTTCGCTATTCGCAGCTTCCAATATGCCCCCGCAGCAGTCGGCACAGGGTATGGAGAACTGTAGCTGTCGAGACACTTGCTAAACTACAATACACTTGCAATTGAAACAACAGTCATGTCCTGTATCAATAGAAAAAAAAATAAGAAAAACTCCTGGCTAGCATATTTAAAATTAGTAACGACTGCACTTACAGAAGCACTCATAATTACGGCCACAATTATGATGACACGAGCCGAGTGAGCCTTGCGCGTTGGAGTGGTACCTCTAAGTTGGTATAGAACAGTTTGTTGTCTTAGTTTCCAACCCCTGATCAATACGAGGTATCTGAAGCTCCTACTTGACCTAATTACCCCGATTACTAATACACGTGTAGTACAAACCACTAACCCAAGGCGAAGCTGGCTCCTCTGTGCATAGCTGCTGGGGGCGCCTCCCGAGGGAAAAAAAAAATTAGCTCTGTGAAACACATCCTTTACACGGCAAATGTAACCCTACCCTCAGGTATAGAGAGTCCTAGATTACAAATGAGAATAGCAAGATATACGAGGTAATTAGTGTCCTTTGTCGCTGTCTTGGATTAGTGTAGACCCATGCTGCCAAGCCACTAATCAACGGTTCATACACCCTTTTTGGGGTCTGTTCCAACCTGCCGGGACCGCTGCTTACGCATATGCGTGGACTCCGGCGGACGCACCAATCATCAGCTGTTCAACCCCCCAGACTTTGTAGTTGGAGATTGTCGATGAGATCGATACTAATTCCCGAGTTAGATTGGGAAGGCATAAATATAGGTTGGCTTACTACATCTACCTCATACCTACCACATTACACAAAGCTAATTATCCCCAATAGAACTTTCTTTTAACCCTTTCATGTTTCTCGTGCCCCAGTCTAAGCCCAATCTTCAGCCCAATACCTAGCCCAATACCACTGAGAACCTCGGCTGTGATCAGGTGGTAGGAAGAGATTAACCATAGGCGTGGGTTATGAACCTTTCCGTTGCGCAAGGGCTCCATCTTCTTTGATGACTACCTCCTTACTGCCGAGCTATACGGAGTAATTATGCCCTTGTCTAGGTCAGTGAAGCCACCCATATAGACTATAGACTAACCTAGCCATACCTTATAAACAGACCTCGCCATATTGGCTTACCGAGCTATACAGACTAACCCAGCTATACTGGTTGACCTAGCCATACAGACTGACCGAGCCATATTGGCTGACCTAGCCACCCAGGCCACCCACACAAGCCACACAAGCCACAGGGCCACCCAAGCCACCCAGGCCACCAAGGGCTACTGAAGGCCCCGATAAAAACGAAGGCAGCCCCCCCACCCTCTGGCCGTGAGGGAGCGAGCCGCGCAAAATGCGCCTGCGAGCGTACGGTTGATAGGAAGAAGGCCTAGTATTTTTATATATTAAAAATACCAAAAAAAACTAGCTATTTATATACTAGCATATAATTAATAATTTTTTAATTAAGCATAACTAACTAACTATAAGAACTGTTAGTTCAAATTTTAAACAAGAAAGCCTTTCGTTCCACTTATTAACATTCGTTAAAACAAAGACACATCATGAGAATTACCCCACCCATCGTGCTTATCCAAACATTCAGAACTATTATCAAGGACTCCTATGCTTCCCTAGACAAGACTACTAGCCTAAGCCGAGACCACGAAGCAAAGTCAATCATCACACCACCTTCAGCGCGGTTTTTTCATATCGAATTTTACAACCCAAATCCCCCCCCCCCCGGCCCTCTCTCCCCACCCTCTTCCATGTGGCTGATCAATGTTAAAACTAGGCTGCTCGAGGAATTTATCGGGCTCGAGATTCCAGAGTATGCCATCCTCTCACACACGTGGGAGGCAGGTCAGGAAGTCACCTTTCAAGAAATATCCCGGGATCCTCGAGGTAACGGAAAGAGGGGTTACTGGAAAATCGATCAGACGTGCCGACAAGCGATTTGCGACGGGCTTGACTATGCCTGGGTCGACACGTGTTGCATCGACAAGTCAAGCAGCGCTGAGCTCTCGGAAGCCATTAATTCCATGTTCCGCTGGTACCAGCGCGCGTCCGTCTGTTACGTATACCTCGTGGACCTGTTGCGCGCGGTAGCACCGCAGGTCGTGGATGTGCAGGACTGTCGCTGGTTCACCCGGTCGTGGACGCTCCAGGAGCTCATTGCGCCCAGACACATGAAGTTCTATTCTCGCGACTGGGATTTCTGCTTCACCAAGTCTGACGCGTCGGCACACCTCTCTCACATTGCCGGAATTAATATGCATGTTCTGTGCAACGAGAAACCCCTATCGACCGTCTGCGTCGCACAGAAAATGTCATGGGCTCGATCGCGCCAGGCTACACGGGTAGAGGACATAGCGTATAGCCTCCTGGGTATCTTTGACATCAACATGCCCTTGCTATACGGCGAGGAAGCAAAGGCCTTTATGCGCTTACAATCCGAGATCATCAGATCCTGCCCTGACCTAAGCATCCTTGCCTGGTCAGATAATCCTATTCCAAGTGGAAACACTGTGGTAAACGAAGAAGCCGTGGATCTGTTCAGTACAGTACTAGCTTCTTCTCCAGGCAACTTCGGAGTATGCAGCAATTTCAGTAAACTACAGAATCGCTCTGCCCCTAACTTCTCCATTTCGAACCGTGGCATCAGTCTACAAGCTAGATTTGGGCTTCGAGATTCCAACACCACCACCATACTTGTCCTCCCTGTTTGTCAGTCCTCGGGTCGGATAATTGGTATTCAAATGAGGAACATAGGCGCTGGCTGTTTCGTCCGACAGGATCCTACTGCGCTAGTGGGCGTACAGTCAGGGGAGATGGCGATGCGACTTATGTTGACGCCATTCCTTCCGACGCAAGCGCTACCAGTGGATACCCTAGAAACGCGATACGGGAGGGAGTTAATTTTGTCATCACGCCACTACGGACTGCAGATCGTCTTGGATCCTAGCATGGAAATATACCGCCGGTGGCCGTGGACGCAATGGGATGAAGTAGACAGGCTCTTTTTTGTACCTGATGATCCTGACCTGGGCTGGGCAGCTGTGAAGATAGTGAGCAGCCCCCCTGCCGATTTTATGAATGAAAATGGTGACGGGTCGATTGACTTCTTGCTATATGTGTTTGGTTGGGCAAAGCCGCAAAGCGAACCACCTCAATGCACCATCCACAGAGTCAATGGAACAATGAGCGACCGCGCATTAGAAGATATGAACAACACGGCTGTTGCAGAAGATTGGAATTCTTACTGGGTCGTCAATCGGCTAGTATCAAGTCAAGTTCCTGAGCACTCTGCTGTCGTGGTCGGTTCTACAAAATCCCATAGCCTTCTGCTCACTTGCCATCGCAGTATCGTAGAAAATCGATATTTGTGCGCGAATCCCTTTTGGAGTGTGAGAATAGGATGGGAGGTTGTTCCTCACAAACAGGTACCACAGATAATCGACCGCGGCTGGAAGCGGATGGACTGGGGGCTGGATTGGCGTGCGCCTTGGAACAATGATTCCCAATCTTGATAAAGTTGGCTTTATTCAGAGTCATTTCAAATTTTATACATCCCCAATAACAATATGTTGTATTCCCCGTAGGATTAAATAGGCTTGATTATATAATTCTAAGACCCTGGACATTCTCTCCCGAGGCCCGAGGGGGTCACCTCGCTTTCAGGCATATAGAAGAATGCAGGTCCTACAAGTCAATATGTTTCCTTTCCACCTTGCTCACCATTGCCCTCCGCTGCTTGAGCACTGCGCATAGGGCGTAGAACAAACTGGATGTCGCACCCTTCAGATACGGTTAGTTTATCCCCAACTTTCGTTCTTTTAGGCGCTATCCCAAGACGTTCGCCTTTCGTAACACACAAGCGCCTGTAATGAATATTCTTTATAACTAGCCTTTTTTTTAGAAAGAATAAAATTCGACTTGCGATTTCATTTTCATTATATAAGTTATCCCGTTCTTAGAACATGAAAACAAGGCTTCTAATTAGCTTTATGGCCCAGAGGTAATTAAGGAATTCGTGGAAACCAGTACATAGGACTTCGTTTTCTAGGCGTACTGCTTCATTTGCCTTATCGCCTAAGAATGACGTCTCTTCCTGCTCAGGAGCAGTAGACATACCCAATGTATTTGCCTTGCCTTGTAGTCACAACAACAGATCCAGATTTTGTTTCAATCATCTCTTATGTTGGGGTATTAGCTATGCAAGAACATAGAATAGCTTCTTAAGAACTACCTTAGGGTTACCAAGTGTTACGATTAGTTAAGTAAAGCTTATATAGCTAGTATATTAATACTATAAACAAAAACTCTAAGCGAAAGAAAAAAAAGAAAAAAAGGAAACTAAGTTTATAAAGTAACAATACATAGACTTTGTATATATAGCTGCTAGGTTATATATAGATATTCGTGGTCTGTGATTTTATAGTGCTTGTAACCTTCTCTTATTTCTTCGTCTCATCATCTTAGTCAATCGCCATGTTCACAAACACTGTGTTTCACTCACAGTCTCCTAAATCCACCTGTGAAGCCTGTATTTTCAGTTTCCAACTAGAATGATTGGAATTACGTCATGCTTTGGCGTGCTCCCCACTCCGCTAAGCCCCCTGCAAGAACCACCAAGTCTCGGCATATCAGATTTTCGGTAGCCCGCCAAACAAAGTTGCTTGATCAATACCAATGCCTAGTTATCTCGATCTAACGGCTAGCTGCCTGCCTACAATAGCGACAATACATCTAGCATCCCTGAGCGAATTTTCCTCATGCATAGGCTGATATTCCCTCATTGTCTCTGCTTGACTAAGACGGGCGGCCTCCCGAAGTAGGACACAGGTAGCCCGTACATGCTAAGCCACCCACTCCACGCTTTGCTCTTTGTCCAGTATACAAGACCATTCCTTGAGACACACAAAATGGGCTTGACCTCTGGCGACGGATCGTCCCAGGCGGCGCTTCAGCTGCCTGCCTGGCTTGATGGAGCTGATTTGACCGCGTACGAGCGATCTAGACCAGACGCAGCCACAAACTAGGAAAAGGGGATGAACTAGATAAAGAGTATGGGTGTCGCTGCTGGCAATATTCGGGGGTTTTTCCTTTGTTCCGTGGCGCGCATTTCATCTGGTCCTTGGTTATTATTCTGGTTCCCCTTCACTGAGACATCCTAGAGACGAGGACAGCGTCTGCCGTAGTTATGGCTGCAGAAGACTCAATTGAACCCTTTTCTCAATCCCAGGTTGCTGGGCATTTCCAGCAGAAGCCAGAGCCTACTGTGCGTGAGAGGCCTTCCGGCGCAACCGAAAAGGGGCATATTGACGACGACGAAGAACGGGCCCAGAGAATTGCGCATCAAGATCAGAATTCTAGTCACAAGCAGGTATGCCGATTGAGACCAATTTAATTTCTGATATTTTCATAATGACCTCCCTCGAGCTCGTCGCAGCACATCCAAAGGCTGTTCGGCATCTCGGCCTCTCTCGCTAACTCGTCGCGCAGAAATATAGTGGCCACGTTCTATTATGGCTTGCCTTCCAGAGCACCGGTGTCATCTACGGTGACATCGGTACATCGCCCCTCTATGTATACTCGTCAACTTTCACGAGTCAGCCCAAATGGGAAGATGTACGATAGCCAATCTCCTACGTCCATTTCCCACGAGCCTATGCCACCCAGAAGACTAACGAGCGGTCGCACATGCTAGCTTGTCGGAGCATTGTCTATCATCATCTGGTCTCTCACTTTGATTGTGACCGTCAAGTACTGTTTCATCGTTCTAGCTGCCGACGACGACGGCCAAGGCGGTACCTTTGCCCTATACAGCCTCCTTGCTCGCTACACTCATATCGTCACATCCGATGCAGACCTCGCCAACAACACGATAAAGATGGAACGCTACAAAACGAATGAGCTCAGACCAGAAGGCCGGGGCCTCCGGAGCTTCCTCGAGAATTCCAGGGGTGCAAAGGTTCTCCTCAAGGTCATAGGTGTTGTCGGCATCTCGCTGGTCATGGCTGATGGTGTTCTAACCCCAGCTCAATCTGTTTTAGGTGCGATCCAAGGAATTCGAGTCGCAAATCCGGGGTTGGGAACTCCAGCTGTTGTTGGCATCTCCGAAGCCATCATTGTGTTACTCTACCTAATCCAGCCGTTTGGTACATCCAAACTTGGCACCGCTTTTGCCCCCATCATCGCCATCTGGCTTCTTTTCAACTTGGCGGCGGGCATATACAATCTTGCTATGTTCGATTACACCGTGCTCAAGGCATTCAGTCCTTATTTCGCCTTCACATATCTTATTCGCAATCGCTACGATGGATGGAAATCTCTTGGCGGTTTGCTTCTGGCTTTCACAGGTGTAGAGGCATTGGTATGAATGCCGGCTTGAAACCATGCCAGAGATTGTCGCTGAACTAATTGTATTTAGTTTGCGGATCTGGGAGCCTTCAGCAAACGCGCCATTAATATCTCGTGGCTGGCTCTAGCTTACCCCTGTAGGACGATCTAGCCTGCTTTTACCCTCCGTGTACCCTTCTGGGGCATGAAGGCGTCATTGACTAAATGCTGATTGTCACTAGGCCTCATTATTACCTATGCCGGCCAAGCAGCTTACATCTCCCAGGATGTCAGTGAGACGGCATTCACGAACTCATTTTTCTATTCGGTTCCGCCAGGGACGCTGTATTTTAGTCTCGTTATTGCCATTCTGGCCGCTATCGTGGCTTCGCAAGCCATGATTACTTCCAGTTTTCAGCTCCTATCACAGGTCATGCGCCTGTCTTACTTTCCCCACATCAAGGTGGTACATACGAGCAAGACATTTCATGATCAGGTTTACATTCCACTGGCCAACTGGTTGCTGCTGATCGGGACGGTCATCGTCACTGCCGCTTACAACAATGTACGAGACACCGTTGTCATCTCCCAGTTGCAGCTGCTAATTACTGTGATAGACTACGTCTCTAGGCAATGCCTATGGAGTGTGTGTGATCTTGGTCACGTTAATAACAACATTTATGCTTTCGTTTGTTGGTATCCTAGTCTGGCGTCTCCCAGTCTACGTTGTATTGCCCGTGTTCCTTGTCTTCCTAGGGCTTGATGGCGTGTACACAACCTCGGTCTTAATGAAAGTCCCAGAAGGAGCTTGGTTCACTCTCCTTTTGGCCGCTATCCTCTCTTCAATCTTCATACTCTGGCGGTATGGGAAAGAGCAGCAGTGGAGTGCTGAGACTTTTGGAAGACTATCCCCGTCTAGTCTTATCATTTCAAACGATGACGCATCGAGCGAGAATACGGCCCGTCTTGCGGATAGTTTCGGAGGCGCAGCGATTACTACTGTGGATGGCCTAGGTATATTTTTCGATAAAGCTGGAGATAGATCGCTTCTTCCTGTCCCGTTTACACAGTTTCTGGTCAAATTTGCCGCGCGGCCGCGTATCCTCATCTTTTTCCACATGCGCCCGCTTCCTTTGTCGTCCGTCCCCCTGGCCGAGCGGTACGTGGTCACTCGCTCGCCTGGAGTAGGGCCTGGTTGCTACCATGTCACACTACGGCATGGCTACACGGACGACATCATCAAGCCTGGTCTAGGGCGCGAGCTCATTGGGCAGGTAGAGCTGTCCATTTCCTCACGGTCTGCGGACAATACCGCCGAGCTCGAGGCTCTACATGCTGCTTATGACGCTCAGACGGTTTACGTGCTCGGAAAGGAGACTATGAGAATTAAGAAACGGCGCGGCATTGGCTTCTTCTTCCGGAAGATGATTCTGGAGATATTCCTTTTCCTACGCGAGAATTCTCGAACCAAGCTCGCCGACCTAGACATCGATGCCGATAGACTCATCGAGGTCGGCTTCGTCAAAGAGATCTAAGAAAAGTTCATCACTCTTCAGTTCGGGTGTCCTTATCTTCTCATTTACGCACCCTTGAGTCTGACACCGGCCACGACAGTGAACAGCGATATCGGTACTAACAACACACACTCTGCGTATAAAATACACCACTTGGTTAATTGCCACATTAGCGACTACAATATAAGCTATAACAAGGCAGCTATCAACCATGTCCAACTACGTTCCCCGCGGCTAACTGCAGTTATTCAGCATCGTATGGTTGAGTAACTGCAGGTTGTGATAGCAAGGTTACTATCTGGAAACTGTCACAAGCTACGAGACACGGCGGAAGCCTAACTCAAAGTGTGTGCAAATACAAAGTTAGCTAGGTTGGGTTGGGGCAACATTGTTGTTATCCAAGAGGTGGAGGATGCCTTTTCACTTCTTGTTACATTCATTTATCAAGGATGTGAATCTTTTGTTAGCATGAGAAGGGACATTTTTTTCATTCATAGTTTGACTATTTTTGCGAACACACTCTGTGTATTTATACAAATTCTCTCTCAATTCCTCTCGGTAAATGGTATAGAATCAAATGGCTATATTTCGCTGCATTGGTGTTCTACAAAAGTTTTGTCCGGCAGCTAACTATTTGGAGAAGACGGTAATTAATGGTAGATACGTAAAGCCAAGAAATGTTGGTCGGGTGGTACGATCCATTTGTTGCTACGGAGTAAGAGAGAAACGTGTATTGTACAGCTAGCAGACTAATATCCACTTCACATCTATTTTAATGCCAACGCTTATGTAGGCTCTCCATATCTCTAGAATGATAGAAAGGCAATGGGCATCAGCCACAGGCCTAAGTCATCGCCTGCATCACTGTGTCTGATAACTGATTCATGTGTGACGAAATAGAACTGTAGCACCGTATTGCACCATTAATTATATAGTACAATTGCTCATACCGTAACCAGCTGCAGGTCAGCGTTATATTGTCCATATAACGCCGACTCCAATTAGCAAATCCCGCCACTATGTCGCCCCCGTTGCGGAGTGTGTGCTATATAATATATTACCGTTAATTCCACTCCCGGGATTAGCGGCGTCGTTTTTTTCCGTGACAGCCCCAACTACTCGGGTGGGAACATTACTATCTCTTTTTAAACTGACGGATAGTGTGAGGTACCGGGCAACAGCAGAGGAATAATATATAGTCTACTAACACGTGCATAGAATATCTTAAGCTATAGTCCTTAAGAGAGCTAACATTTTTGACGGACTACGTGGAGCAGCGGCAGCAGACTACAGGCACGCGGGCAGCTGGTTATTTAGTTATGCTAGCGCAATAACCGGCGATGCACCATCCTTCAACTTAACAAACCAGCCTATTAATCCAGATCTATCGATGTTCCTTTTTCTGGTGCAAATTTGTTAATCTAGCAGATCATAGCGGTATTAAAGTTTTGCTGTGGGTTTATATTATTGCTCAAATAGTCTAGGGCCAAGTCTTTGGCCTCCTATAATGAGTCTATAACGTCCATTCCGAAGCTCTAATAAAACCTAGACATAATATACTGGTTAGATACTATGTATTTTATTTGCTTTAACCACCCACCTAAATTTATTCAAAGAAGCGCAAATACTTAATCAAATCATGTTTAGTAGGAACTACTAAATCAAAGGCAGGAAAAAATATTTTAAAACTAAGTAAAAATAGGAGTCCTTAAAAAAGAAAAAGGGGGGTATTTAGGTTAAATATATATAGTATTACTCGGGCTAACAGCTCTAATAGCTATACCGGTGTCTATCTATTATTTATATAGGTAAAAACAATGCTTTTTAGCCCGGGTGCTCTTTGTTACCGATTTGCCCCGGGCTTAATATAGGCTAGAATTAAGTTAAAGAATAAATTTGTTTATATTTAACGCCTACTATTATTGCTTTTATTGGGGCTATTTTATACTTACTTCAACCTTATATTCTAGTTTCCATAAGCGGTAGAAGTATTATTAGCACCACGTAAACGTGTCACAACCGGGAATTTTCAATCTCATCGCCTCGCCTGCAAATTTGCTGCGGATAATGATTGGCTTCGCTACATTTGATCGGCATGTTTATTCATCCGCTCTAGATGCTTCTGACCTAAGGCATCCTATCCGAATAAAGAGATTGCGAGCCAACAATGCAGGGGTGAAATAAGCTCGAATTTTCTGTCCCTCCCGTCCTTTCGGGCCAACCCACATACCATGGGCCCTCCAAAAGAAAATATTTTCAAGCTCATGTCGGTCAAGGAACAGGCACGGCCGAGAATACCAACCCCGTTCTCTGTTGTAGTATTTCCACGGGCCGGTGTCGGGCGGGACTCGGTATTCCGAGCTGGGGGGGGCAAAGGCAAACTTTAGGATAGCGGAGCTGGGCCGGGGTAGAAAAAAACCAACGTGGATCTGCAGCAGTCAGCTGTAGCAACACACCCCGAATATATATAATGAAGGGGGTATGTAGCTAAAATAAGTAATTTCTATTTCTATGAATAGAGACTTGTAAGGTTAGAAAAACGTTAAGTTGGCTGGCATCCCATAGTGGAGGCGAACGCTGGCGGATGCGTGGAGCGTAGTACGGCAGCCCGGATACTCCTACTTTGGAGTAGTGCTGACCTTTTGGGTTGTTGACGCAACGGCATACGAGCTGACCGCTGTAACATTGGGGAAAATCGAGTGTTTAGAGGTGCTATTTTCTCTGATTCCCCCCCCCCCCTTCTTTTTTAAGGATAGCTAAGTTTTGGCGAAGATATAGTGTGGTATGCAGATGACTGCGTGTGATCTCGCCTGATTATTGCAGATCTAGTGTGGGACCTACTCCAGATCTAACGTGGCTCTAGTCTAAAAAAAACATTCGGTTAACGCTCCCGAGAACTAAGGCCTTATCGAACTACCGCCTCCAAATCCCGGTCGGCGTGGCCGGACCCGGGCATTTCCCTAACAGTAACGCTCGACCTTATATCACCAGCTGGGTTAACCCAACTACATTCCATAATATTAAATTAGGGAATTACCTCGTCAATTATATATCATCTAATGAGTTATCTTATAAGCTAGGGAGGTGATAAGCTAACACCCCCCCTTGCGAACCACCCCATCGCGACCTAGCCACCAAAATAGCCACCCACCAACTTTCGAAACTATTATTTATAGCATAATATAATATTTATAGTTAACCTTAGTATTTTTATTAAATATTAAAACGTTTTAACTTTAATTATATTTTTAGTTTTTATTTTTTTTGCTTTTAGTATATTTTTATTTCTAGCTTTATTTATATATAGCGTTTGCTATTATAATTTTTGCTTAACTTGCTATATATAGGTTATATAAATAAAATAATAACTAAGTAGCAATTTAACTAACTTGCGTTTTAATATAATCTTTTTAGCTAGTTTAGCTTTTAATAGCTTAACGTATATTTTTAAAATCGCAATTTTTTTAGCTTTCTAGTTAAAAGCCTTGCTAGCTTTTATAAAAAATAGCTTTTGTAATAGGTTATTAAAAAAAAAGTAGTGCTTAGCTAATTTCCAAGTTATATATTATAAATTTTAACTTTTTATAAGTATTGCAATTTTTATTTAGCCTGGTCTAAGCTAATATTTAAGTATTTTAAATTAATTAGTTAGGATAAATATTAGCTAAACTTTATAAGCAATATTTTTATTTTTAAGCATAATATATTTTAAAAATAATAATAATTAAATATTTTTTAGTTATATTTTAACTATTACTTATATTTTTTTAATAATTTTTAGTAATAAAATAGTATTATAAGCTTATTTATATATTATAATTATATTTTTTTTTAAAACTATAATACTAAAGTAGTTTTTAAATATTTTTTTAATTTTATTTTTAAGCTTTTTTTTTAATAAACTAAAAACTTTAATATTTAATACTTATATAATATAACTACAATATAAATTATAAAAAATAAAGCTATAAAAAGTTATTATTTATATATAAGTTATAGTTATTATATATTAATATAACCTATATATTATTAAAACAATTTTAAATAAATAAAATAAAAATATTAATAAGCTAATTAATAATAATAAAATTATAAATTTATTTATTAAGCAAAGTTCTAAACTACTAATTTTTAAATAAATTATAATTTATATTTAAAAACTATTAATTTTAAATATTAACTTTTTTAAAAATAAGCAATAATAATAAAATAATATTTCTATTACTAATATACTTAAAAAATATTATTTATTTGTTTTTTTTAATATTTTTTTTAAAGCTATATATATTAAAGCTTTATAAACAACTTAATAACTTTTCCCTACGCTTTAGCTAATACTTATTTCGTTAGTATTAAAAAATTATTTTAAAAATATATTTATTAATTTAAAAGCTTTAAAACATTTAAAAAATAGCTTAATATTAGTTATAGTTGCTTTATTAATATATAAATAGCTAATAAATATTAATTTAGCAATTTTTAGCTTAGGATTATAAAAAAAAAAACATATATATTATAACTTTTTAAATATTTTAAGGTTTTTAAAAACTAATAATATATGTTTAGCTATATATTTAAATTTAACTATTAAAAATATAAAGCTTAGCTTAGCTTAATTTATAGCCTAATTAATTAGTTTAGTTTTAAAATATATAAATAAAATTTAAAAGTATTAATATAACTACTTTTTAGTTAAAATATTATTAAAGCAGTAGTATATATATAACCAGTTAATATCTTATTAAATAGCTGCTTGTTTTTATAAAATACTAAGTTAAGCAGTACAAACTGCAACTGTTGCACGTTATTAATCGCTATATAAAAGTATTACAATAAAAAAAAGTCAATTCTAAAAAAAATAAAAATAAAAAAAGAACATAAAAACTAAACATAGTTGCATTATTTAACAATTTTTAATTAAGGTAGTTGGGGTTAGTAGCGCGTTTTTAGCTGGGTCGCAATGGGGTGGTTCGCAAGGGGGGGTGTTAGCTTATAAACCCTGCACAGCAAGCGGGGAATTAATATAGCGAGAACCTATAAGCCTTGCTTATTTAAAGCGATAGTCCTAAGAAATAAACCGGGTTCTATTTCATTAACTAAACGCTTCGACCACTACATGTAAATAAACGACTCTGTTGTCCAAATACCACCATGCCCGGATGTAGGCTAGCATGTTGGATATTAAAAAGCCCACCTAAGCCCAGTTAACATTTAACTAGATATAAAGAGCTGTTAGGATATTACGCCAGAGTCTAAGCAAGATTCTTAAATATATAACCCTCTCGGCGCCTTGCTTTTTATAGGATATTACATATGTAGACACCCAAGTATAGAGAGATAGGAAATGACAACGCGTCTCATGGCTATAAACCAAACGTATAGAGTAAGGAAAAGTTAACATGCCAACGATCATCTAAGCACCAGAGTTATTACCGTTCTCGTACTTAATCGTATTGTCTACAAGGCTCCGAAGGACTTTGATACGACGCTCTGACATGCTGAACAAGATTGTCTGGTTCCGCACGCCCAGTGCGGTCACTGGGTCGCCGCCGCCGTTCCTGCTTGACATGTACGAGTGTAGGCGCAGCTGGGCCAGGGACACGTCGTCGTCTGTATTATGTTGAGAGAACGTGTGTGGTAGTTTTTTCCGGTGTTTTCTGAGAAGGTGAATGGCTTGTTAGTGGCGATGCACATAGATAATAGTGAGATAATTATAACGTGGGATGGAATGTACTCAACACCAAGGGAAACAGGAGATCAGCCCTGGTGTCTGTGATAGAGGGATATTCATGTGGTACTAAGGCAAGTTAAATAAGAAAACCCAGTATCTAGGGTTAGTTGCATATCATAGGATCGATAGTATGTTGACATATCCCTATCTCATGATAAAGAGGCAGAAATAGACGGACAGAGACAGAGAGAGGTCAAGAATTTTCTCACCCGTTAGACATAGAGACAGTGGTAGACACGGTCATAATGGATGTGTGGCAATGTATATCGACAGCAAGAGGGTACGCAAGTTGATTCTGTCACGCTTGGAAGGAACCGTTATATTATGAGTGACTGTAGACGTCAAAGCCCCCAACCTTGACACTTTTTCCAGAAGTGTGGGGATATTGTGCTATCGTTGTGTTCCTTGATAGACGTACAGAAGTTTGGAGAGTCGACGAAGGGCCCGGGCAAAAATAAGGTAAGAGCTGATGATACAATACGTGAAAGGCCAAATTGGTGGACTGGAGAGCAGACTGGATAGAAGGGGAAGACGGCGGAGCGAAGAATAAGAGAAGGAAGTTCTGTGTCTATTCCCATTTTTAGATGACGGCCTAGAAATTTCTGATCTTTCATATTATTTGTGTCCTCATGGCGGTGATGTTTGATATGCGGGATATGGAAGTCTGCGTTCTCTCATCATCTTGTGATGTGACGGTCTCAAAGTCACTCTGCATGGATATCGACCGGGGGTCTGCTTATGGCTAAGGGATGCGGATTCAACAGTGATTGGATACCTATTACCTCCCCGGTATGGACACTCTCACGGAGGTGTGGAGTTGCGATCTAGCGGAAGAAAGGGACCCGTGCAGATTCCATGTATGATCACCATAGGTGTATTCAGATGATCTAAAGTGTAAGTTCTAGTTACAATAAAGGGAATGAAACGAGCGATATATATATATGGGATCTCTCAGAGTAACCTTGGTCCGCTCTCGTGGATCCCTTGGATCCATATATCCGTGACAAACACTGACTTCAGCTTGTCCGCAGTCCAAGGTACCAGCATAGTCAGATCGTAGTATAGTAGCATTGGGAGATGGTCGGTATGCGACTGTTCGTTGGTGGGCCGCCATCTTATGGCGCGTTTTTCATGGTATCCTTTGCAGGTACCAGTCGTTGGGTTCGACTTCTTGGTATCAATAAGGCAACCAAGAGCCTCAAGAGGATCTAGTAATAAGTATGCGAACCAGGGTGCCAGAATTATTTCTAGACAAGTACCGGTATCTGGTTGACCGCCGGCAGCGCGAGTCCTCGCTGCACGAGGCCGTGTGTATTGAGGCTCTGCTACTAGTAGTGTTACGTCGAGAATAGCAACCGAAGTCCGAGGAGAAAAACTTTGCTCACTAATCAGCATGGTATGCAATACGAGAAGCATGATAAGTTCATGTGATAGAAATGTAGGTTAGCCTATACAAATCGAATGGAGAAATATTAAAAATGGCTAATAAAATATACAATAGCGCTCAACATATTTGGCACAGAAACCTAGAGCCTATATTGCATAGGAATTACAAGTTACTTAGTACCTTCCTCTTCCTTATTGATTTGTTTGATGCTCCGATGGCTTCATTTGTTTAGCTGCACAACCTACCACGGCTCAAGCCAAAGTAGACCCGAGGTTCGAGCGTGGGCACTTAGTAGATAAAACAGGAAATACCTACCCTTCGTCAAGCTCCTATGAGCCTCATATTTACTTAGCAACTATAGGGCCGTATGAATAGCTATTCTTTAGCTCCGACTTACTAGTATTGAAAAGCATACCTACCTCCTAGGTACTCTGCAGCTCGAGTCGCTGGTTACGTCAGCTAGGCGCTGGGGGCCATTTTACCAAATGCATTGAGCAAATACAATCGATGGGTGATCTTAACCGTCGATAATCGTATGCGGCCAAGTACACGCTGCATCCTCTGCACATATTACGCTGAGCGGTATTCGTAAAGGCAACTTCGCCACTTCGTATGACAGCGTCAAGATCAGCTCGCTACATAATGCCTATCTCAGCTTATACAATATTATAGCGAAACCGGAACACCCAATATCGGGCTTAACAGTGGCAACATTGGCTAATGCTGGACGTTTGCAGGAGACTCGGTGGTTGAGCTATAGTGCATAGGACCACTAAATAGACCAGTAGGGCCTCAAAGGCATTCCCGCAGATGGCATGAAAAAAAAAGGGAGGGGGTAGGGGGGGATATGAAGGACAATCTACAGAAATCAAGTGTCTCGGGGGTTTGGAATTATGTTGTTGTTAGTTATGACACTACCTCCTTTCGGCCTGCCCACCGGGCCATCTAGCGACTACTTTTATCCTAATACCTCTCACTTCGGACCTTACTTTCAACTGATAACGCGTAAATGTGAACACACATAGTAACTCGAGAAGGAGACATGATAGTAGAGTAGCTATGTGTAAGACGAGTCCCGCCTCGATCCCGATACGTGGGATGATTTATATTCTATGCACTCGCTTCTCGTTTTCTCTCATAGCTTTTGAGCGGGCGGGTCCGTGTTGACCTTACCGTGTTCACAGATGGCCAAAACCGGGCCCTTCGTCTCATCAGTGGTCGCAGTCCTCATGACTCCCCGCAAGCTACTAAGCCTCTGGCCAGCATGGACGACCTCGCACTCGACATCGACGGTCGTACCGACAGGCACGGGCCGCAAGTAGGTTACGTTCAAGGTGCGACTTACGCCCCCATACTGCCAGAAGCCAGGCCGGGACATCATCTGCAGTGGGAATGTGGTGCATATGTCGAAAATTGTCGACGTACAACCTCCATGCAGGTTTCCCAAGCCGTTGTCGTGCATAGGCTGAACCGTAAGCCGGAAGGTGGCGCGAGGGTGAGGAGGCGTTGCAGAGTGGGAGACGACGGTGAGATTCTGTATAATGGACGTCGACCATGCCTTTGATTGGGTGTGAGCGCGTGTCCTGCTGTATAAGACAATGCCACATGCAGTTATAAAACGGCCAGATATACAACGCCACGCCATACCAAATAAACGAGGTACGGGGCATCAATGCAACGCGAAGAAGGTGATGGTTGGGTGGCGAGGATGGGATTGCTTACGTGCTTCTGAGGGTCTCTGTACGCCTCCACGAACCGTTTTAAGTGTTCCTCTAAGCTTTGCGTGCCGTCTCCGGGTTCGGGGGCGCCGGTGGCACTTTTCGGTCTGGTCACCATGTTGAAGTTGATGGGTAGATGAGTTGCTGGGAAGTCCAGGTTCTGGTGACTGCGTCGACAAAGTATAACGATGTAGTCGCGATTGAATAGTCAAATCGCCTTAACGAAACTTAAAACCTCTCAACACAATGCGTGAATATAAGAGCGCTCGGTTCAAAAATTCATGTTGTAAGTGTAGGCAGGCTTAGAGACCTCCAGGATGTAAACCGTGGAGTGAGTAAGGGAGTGAGTGAGTGACTGGTGAGTGAGAGAGAGGTCGGGGTTAATTGCTTGGCAGCCGAGGTTAATCATAGACCTGGGGTACATGTAGGTATTTCAGTGAGAGAGCTGTATAGTAAGTACATGTAGCCACACTCAAGGACTCAGCCCTATGGGACAGGTGAGTAATTCATTGCCCGGGTGGTTAATGAGAACGAGCTATCAGACACGAAACAGCATAAACAGCATTGTTTCGCTATCCAACTAAAAATGTGGTATTCAATGTAATCTCAAGAGATACCGATGATGAGTTGGGGCTCTTGAACTAATTCGAGATAGGGTTCTATGTGTACGTACCTACACTAAGCTACGCTCTCATGCAGGGAGATCTCTGACGACCTGATTAGCAGGTAGAGGTAAGAACTAGACCTTCTTGGTATGTACCATGTCCACTAGGTACCACCGAGCCGGGAGGGTCCTGGGCGAGCATGGGCAATCTAAGCAAGACTTACTTTTTGAGAAAGCCATACTTACCATCTCAGGAAATGCCGCTCGGAAGTACATATATATCTATGTATGATTGCCTGCAGAGGGCAGAACCGCAAACCAACTGTACAACAGACTTACCAAAGCAATTCATTTTCTTCGTCGCTGGTAATTCTTTGGCTGCTGGCAATGATTATGTCCCCTTGTTATTGTTTCGGTAGACGATTTCTAATCGCGACTGGCTCGCGAAGTAGGTACTTAAGTAGTACCTAAGTAGTATAAAAATCGATTCAATTCCAAGTTCTTAAGCCAATAATCTTATAGTTGCATAATGAAGGA
The DNA here is from genome assembly GCA_023159155.1 of Ustulina deusta. Taxonomy (NCBI): domain Eukaryota; kingdom Fungi; phylum Ascomycota; class Sordariomycetes; order Xylariales; family Xylariaceae; genus Ustulina; species Ustulina deusta. The sequence continues at coordinate 129,347 of JAJNNX010000066.1, forward strand.
TCCTCAGAAATGTTGGAGTGGCCCATGCACGGATCAGGGGAGCCGTTGTGTTCCAGGCTTAGCCTGACTCGAACCCGGCCTTCCATTGGTTGATAATTGGTCTTCGGCAGGCGCACAGCAGCCACAAGCCAGGGGACCAGACAGAGAACTTTGCGCGCCTGCTCCCAAGCCTCTAATCGATTAGGTAGACGCCCAGCTTTTGCACTCTTCCAGGGGGTTCCCGGGCAGTACAGGCACAAGTAACACAGCGCGACAATCGGCCACATATCTCTCTATCTACCTAGGCACATAGCTATCTAACCAACCTTGCCTGCTTTTTAGTGCACCGACTCCTCAACCAACCACGATACCCCCTTACAGGACCTCACGCCCTCATCTTATGCCCGACAAGGACCAGCAAATACCATCCCACGAGACCAGCACGGTTTAGCACGACACGACACGACACGAGACCATACGAGTTAGACTCAACAAGTCGCAACGACATATGCCGTCATCATAATCATATTCCTCTTGATGTTCATCTAATTCTTGTTATTGTTCTTCTTCTTGTTCTTCTTCGACGGGTCCCCCTTTTGAGCCTTTTGAGCTTCGTTGCACATCGCATCCGATCAAATCGCAGCGCGTCAATACCGCCCATTCGCGACCGCAGACGCCGCTCCTTTCTAGCTAGGGCTCGTTGACCTCCGCATTGTAGGTATTCATCGCGAAAACCGGGTTTCTGACTTTGAGACCCGGCAGATCGCTTGGGCTGCTCTCCAATTCTCGCTTTGTCGCGTCACGTTTCGTTGCGATCCGAACCTCGATTTCGCCTTCGACTCTCTCTCGCTGTCTCTCGACCGGTTGTTTCAAGTACCGAGCACTATTCTCGACGACTCGTGCCATTCGCATCCATTCCTTCGTTCACGTCAGTGGCGAGCCAGTCGCCTTGTGTCCAGCATTCCGGCCAGCCTCTGGATCGCCTCTAGATGCGGAGCGCTGCATCGCTGCATCCTCAGCTCTCCCCACCACCTCAGGCGCATGTCGATCGACCCTGCTCAGACCCCACGGTGAAACGAGTGCGAAGCCCCAGCACCGGCCAACCCACCCGCATTAAAGTGCCGACCAACCTCCCATGAGCTGGCAACAAGGCTCTGCCATGGGCGCGGGCGGTAACGGAGGAGGCGGCCCCGGCCCGGGCCAGGAAATGTCCGGAGGTGGCCCGTCGATGCATCACCAGCACAGCGTGCCGCACGCCACCGAATACACCTTGCAGGGTGTCATGCGCTTCCTCCAGACCGAGTGGCATCGGCACGAACGAGATAGGAACTCATGGGAAATTGAACGGCAGGAGATGAAAGGCAGGATCGCCGCCCTCGAGGGTGCTGCCAGACGTGGCGATGCCACCCAGAAGGCCTTGAAGAGATACGTCCAGATTCTCGAGAAGAAAATCAGGGATCAGACGACCGAGCTCGAAGCCATCCACCATGTGGCCACCGACCCAGATCACGCTGTGAAACAGCCCCTCAAGGTCGACAGGGCCACCCTGATCCAAGAGAAGCTGAAGTGTTCGTCGCACCCAACCGGCTGTGTTAGATGGCTGAATACCGACTGACCTATGTATTTCGTAGCGAATAACGACAAGCTCAAAAACGGCCTCCCTCGTCCAGAAGGGCTGCTTGGGATACAAGGAGACGAGGAACGCGACCGCGATGACCTCAGGAACTTCTTAGACCAGTGTCAAGCCGAGTTCTCGTACCTGATGATGACACCTGCAAATCCCCTGCCGCCTCGAGAATCACCGCCGCTGCCCGTGATGGAGGATCTAAGGGAGGGTGACTTTGGTCTTCCCCTCGGCCAGCAACCCCTCGATGCCGCATTCCAACCCTTGAGGCTGAACCAGAACCATGTCAAGGAACCCCACTCTCGTCTGCCCCCAAATACAAACCATGCTCCGCCCATACCATCAGCCGGTGGCATGAACATGGCTCCTAAAACGAACGAGCTACAGTCTGCTCCGATGGTCCGTTCTGGGGAAAACTCTGCTATGGGATATTCGCATCCGGGTGACTGGCCCGCACCAGCGACTCCCTCGAACACCCGCGCTCGTGACGGCCAGCCCCCCAAAACGAATCATGCCAACGATCTTTCGCGATTAGAAAATTCTCAGGTTTCCATGGACAGGCGAATGGGCGAATCTGAAGGCTGGGACTTTAATGAAGCATCATTTCCGGATTCTACCTCATCGCAGCCCCTCCAACCGTTCCCGCAAAGGCCCGATACCGATGTCTTTCCCGCTGCCGAAAACCTCCCCAAATCCCCCAACCGTGGGCCCAGCTCTCATCGCAGAAAAAGCTCCTTATCTCGTAGGAGAAGTGCCGAGCAAGAACTCTCCCTCAATGCCATGGCTCAAAAGATGGACAGTACCAACTTCAAACTTCGGTATGGACTGCGTGGGCATCTCAATGCCGTCCGCACCGTCATCTTCTCTGGGGGTGGAAGTCCCGGGGAGCCCGAGATTTGCACCGCCGGCGACGACGGCCTCATCAAACGATTTCATATTCCTCGCGAGAACCCAACCCACCTCGGTGCCCAGTTGTCCGATCTTGACGTCCCAGCCGACTTTACTCATCGTGGACACACGGGTGCCGTCCTGTGTCTTACGTCTTGGTCCCCATCCCCTAACTTCTCCACCGGCGGTCGCGCTCAAGGTGATGGGTGGATATTCTCTGGTGGCCAGGACGCGACGATCAGAGTGTGGGAACGTGGTAGGGTTGACCCGAAGGCGACCTTAGATGGACATAGCAATGCTGTCTGGGCTATCTGTGTGCTCCCTGCTACGCTAGGGACTTTGTTCGGACAGTCAAATCCTTACGGCACCCCGGAACGCATCTTGGTGGCATCTGGCGCAGCTGACGGAGTCATCAAGATCTGGGCGGTGAGCGCACCACCTCAGTTGACATCACCACAACCAGGACCTGCGGGAAGACGTGCGACCGGTAGCGGACGTGTTAGGGGCAATTCGATGAGCTCTGGTTCGCAGTTTCCCAGCTCCCCTCAGCCGAATATGGCCTCAAACTCCCCCTTCCATTCAACTCTCGTTCATGATATTCGTAGATCTGATGGCTCCAAGGCTTCTCCTACGTGCATAACACCCCTTTCGACGAGCGGCGAAGCCTTTGTAGTTAGCTTTACCGATGCCGCGATTATAGTGTTTGACACGAGGACGGGCGAGGAAATTGGCTCCATGGCGAGTCTGGAAACATATGATAATACAGTGGCCACAAGTGTTAATGCTGTCGTTGCAACAACTGCTAGCCTTGAACAGGGTTCCAATACGGGACTTGGCGAAGAAGACGCTGGTGGCCCTACTGGTAGCAGTGGATCCTCGGGCAGTGGTGTCGAAGGCGTCATAATATCTGGGCACGAGGACCGGTTTATCAGGTTCTTCGATGCCAACAGCGGTAAGTCCCGCAAGATTCCGTTCTCACTCTGACAGCATACTAACAACTCACAGGCCAATGTACATATAACATGCTCGCGCATCCTGCCGCCATATCAAGCCTTTCGCTTAGCCCTGACGGCCGGGAGCTCGTGTCGGCCGGCCATGACGCCAGTCTCCGGTTCTGGTCACTGGAGAAGCGGACTTGCACCCAAGAAATCACCAGCCACCGTATCATGAGAGGTGAAGGGGTTTGTGCCGTCGTATGGAGCCAAGATGGCCGATGGGTTGTCAGCGCCGGCGGTGATGGTCTCGTCAAAGTGTTTGCGCGGTGATCGGAATATAATACTAGTCCCCTCGGATTGCTGTAGTAAACACGGGAGAAAGTACCACTTGGCCCCTTTCGTCTATTTGTCTATTCGGCGGCACCTCGTCGCCCCAAGTGAAACAAACAATGGTCTTCTACTTGACATAATACAATCGATTCATCGAGCGAACGAAAGCAGCATTGCTGTAAGGTTTTTGGACAACAAGATTTAGCTACACAGCAAGGAAGTCGGACCACGTTTGTATCCATAGCTTTTCTTTTCTCTTTGGCTTTGAACGAAAAGGGAGTACGACTTTGATGTACAAAACAGAACCTACTTCTAGAGAGTAGAAAAGAAATATGCATAAAGAGAAAATCATGTATTCTGTCTTTACAGCGACTGGCGGATGGTGTTGTGGAAGTGGGAAAATCGTATGTATTGAAGTGGAGTATCATAGGTTCTATTAGGTTAGTATAAGAAATTAATAGTGCCCAGGCACCAGGTTAAGCGGGGGCATCAAGGCAGGATTTTTTAATATAGATCTATCAGGGTGTTGTTCCTGGTTTAAAGTGTAATTACTCCGATGCTAGACAAAGAAGACCATATTAGGTCCTATAGGCTACAATGGAAGCATTTCTTGCGATAGATCCACATGCTTGAAACTAGTAGTTGGAGCTATGGTATACATCTAGATATTCTACATCACCGAGAGAAGGATCCGCAATATTAATATTTAAGGGTAGAACTATAACAAATTCAGGCTGTAATAACAGCCGTCGATGGTTAGTACAAGTTGCTGGTGATGGAGTTCGTGAGGAAGGCCCCCGGATCATGTCAATCATTGAATGACAAAGGACTAATAACGAATCACTTAGGTGAGTTGTTATTCGCCCTCCTAGTCCAAATTATCATCGGGTTCATATATCCAAAAATCGGCCGTAGAGGCAGGTATCACTTTTCCTTCGCAAAGTTTCGAGTCAGAAAAGACAACAATGCTACCGGGGCTATTGCTGGCCTAGCTGCGAATACGAACTTATCCAACCTGTTTCCCAATCAACTATCCCACTGTGTTACTTCCTGTGTTTTATTTCAAGAAGCAAAAGACCGCGAGATTCACATCATCAGGCTGAGTTTCGAGACTATTGTAAATCGTAAATAGTCTCGTATTAGACGTCACAGTTATCGAGGTGGATCAAGACAAACCCAATAATTAAGGGCTGTGTCGAGTATTTTGAGCCGGGTCTCGTCAGAACCAGGCAAGGATGCTGCCAAATTTTCTTTGAGCTTCAAGAATACGATTGAGATATCCTCGGCAGGTCGCAACCAAGGCTTATCCCCATCAGGTTGAAGCCAAGAGATGAAATGTACGGCCAAACAAAGGCTAAGTTAGGTGCGCCGTGGTATATAACGTAGACGAAGGCGGAAAATCAAGGTTGCCAGGTGATGTTTTCCCCCTGGTGAACTGTATTATGAAGACACCGACGGTTTCCCTTCATGACGCCGTTGCCAAGCAAGTAGGCCCCATGTTTACCGTGAATCCATTTAGTCTCCACTCGCAGAGCCGTAGTCATCTCATGTTGTGTTACAACATGGAACTCCGAGTTTAGGACATTCCAGTTCGGAGTAGACTGACGTCAGACTAATCACGCCGTCAAGCTGTTACTGGACGGATATATCGCCCCACGGTAGGTTTTATTACAAATTAGTGAAACGACAAGAGTACGCATATTAATAGTCGTTAGACACGGGGGAAGTATGAGCGGTTTGTATCTCATCATCTTCGCGTTGGGCAGCTTGCCTTAGCTTATCCAACATTGTCCTCTTAATAGAATTAAGCCATAAACCGCCAACATGGGGAAGCTGATGATCTACGGGGCGACGGGCTACACAGGGCGCATTGCATGTCAACATGCCAATAGCCTGGGTCTTCGAGTTGTCCTCGGCGGAAAGTCGCGGGACAAGCTTGCGGAACTCGCCACTCAACTCGCCGCCCCCTATCTAATGTTCAGTGTTGACGATCCCGAAGCTATTGCCTCGGCCTTGAAGGATATAGAGGTGCTCCTCAACTGTGCCGGGCCTTTTGGAAAAACAGCTGAGCCTTTGATGGCAGCATGTATTGAGCAAGGCGTGCACTATCTAGACGTCTCGGCTGAGCTGTTCAGCTACCAGCTGGCGGAAAAGCTGGATGAAAAGCTGGATGAAAAGGCAAGGAGATGTGGCGTTATGCTATTACCCGGATGTGGTGGCAGCGTAGCAATGCTAGGCTGCCTCGTCCTCCACGTACTACAGAGTGTGGAGCAAGCCGTCAGTATTGATGTGGCTCTGTGCGTCGCCGGGCCTATGTCACGGGGTTCGGCCATCACTGCCAGAGACAGCCTGTCCCCGGAGTGCCTCCAGCGGCGTGAGGGCAGTCTAGTGCAGCAGGATATCAACAACACGCAACAGTTCGACTTCGATGATGGGAATGGTGCGGTTTCCTGCCTTCCCGTTACGCTGCCGGACCTCATCACGATATGGAAATCAACTGGGGTTTTCAACATTCGAACTTTTGTCAGGGTATCTGCAGATCCTTTCCCTACTGTCGACCTTGCTGCCCTGCCGGACGGCCCTACTGCCCAGCAAAGGGAGGCGAGTCCATATCACGCCGCCGTTGCAGTTACTGCACGCGATGGCACTATGAAGCGCGCTGTACTTCACACGGTGAACGGCTATACTTTTACGGGAATAGCTTCAGTAGAAGCTGCGAAGAGTGTGTTAACAGAGGAGGCGAAGGGAGGTTTCCAAACGCCGGCTGTGGTGTTTGGCAAAGATTTTGTAGAGAGGGTTACTGGCTCGAGGATAGTAGATACTTAATGCATACAATATTCTCTCCAGTATTCCATTGCAATTCGGCTCAGGGATTAGCTCTACCTCTATAGGAGGCCTGCATGTGAGGATAGATATTGGGCTGGTCCTATTGCGGGTGATAGGGACAGTGTTGGCTGCTGTTGGGATGCTAGAGGGCTCGCAGCCAACTCTTTGTCCATGGCGGAGCGTCATACTTAGAGCATAAGACCAGGTGAGGTTCTCAGAGGTGGTGACTTCGATGGCAGAAATGTTTGACTTCTTCATGGGGACAGATGAGGTCAAATTCTCCAACAGTACGGAGTTGGTGATGTTCGCATTGAAAGTTTTGATGCAAGGATACAGTGAGCAGCGAACTGCCCACGGATGCTTGGCACATGTCTCGGTTTCTCCCGTCGTCGTATTGCAGGTGGCATCGATGTTGAGCGTCAAAAAGTCGAGAGTTATTAAGTCATCGAAGGGTGCGTCGCCGATCGACGGATCGAAACCTAGAGTTTTGCGAGACGAAAGCATTGTGTACGGTGTGTACGTGTAATGTGTAGTTCGGCTCTCGTTCGTCCACCCAACCCTGGCATCTTCTCTCCACCAATCCCAACTCGGATCTTCCGTCCAGTTATCGAGCCAATAACCCGAAAAGGTCTCATTGCGATGGATTAGCTCCCGTATTTCATGGCAAGCATGACACATTCCAAGAGTTGAGAATTGAGGCAATATGCAATTGCCAGAGTCGCAGCTAAAAGACTTTATTGCACCAGCGTCTGTTTTGTGAGGATCCAAGATACCAGTGTAGATAGCAGAAGCCATCTTTGGGTCCAACTGCGAATGACCTGGGTAAACTCTAGATCCAGCAGTGTAATTATTAGCTCGTGGTAGCCATGCGAGATGGTTGGGGGATACTGAGAAGCAGTTGTAGTACTGGACAATTTGCTGAGCGAAAGGTCCAATTGCCAATGCCCCAAGCGCAATCAAACAACCACAATTAGCAAGATAACTAAATAGATATCGTCAGTGGCATTTTCAGATATCGTCAACCCTCGGAGCCCTTACTGTCCATGCCAGTAGCGATGTGTCAGCAGTTGCAATTTGCCCCATGGGTCCCGAGTAGCTCGGTCGAATGTTTCTATATCAGATAAGACCTGTGGCGAGGCGAACCATTGCCATTTAGTCTGCCCAATACCTTAAATACAACCAGTCAGCTAACAGGCTTAAGCAGTCTGCACCACGGTATCACACTAACAAGCGGAAAGCACGCTCGCCAGAGCGTCTCCCATCGCACCAACGAGTAACGAGACAATGGTGTTGATCGAGATTCCATACGGCCATTGTGGCCGGGGGACGTCTTGGTGGACGGCAAGGAATACGGATATCCCTACTAAAAAGGCGATTGCCACGACGCACCAGAAGACCTCAAGAGCCCAGGTATCTGTGAAAAACGAGTCGACTCGCTGATATCTGGTTTTATATCGCTTCCCTTCGCCCTCTTCGGCTTTGTTTACTTCGACGGCCTCCTGATCCGCTCTAGCCCGAAGACATGGAGCCGGGCATGAGTTGTTTCTGTTGGTGTTGCAACCAGATGACATACCCCCCGTGATAAGTGCCGCGTCCTCGTTCAGATTCACCGCCTGTCCTTGGTGGGGTGTAGAGGCTGCATCTAGGGAGGAACCCCGATTAATGATACAAGCAACCTGGCTGTTCTCTTCGAATGACAACTCCATTGCTGTATCGGCAACACGTTGAGAATGGACTCGTCCAGATAACATGATGGAATAAAACTGTGATAGTTTGGGGGTTCGTAGAGTGAAGGGAGAAGAGATAAAGTTTTCCGAAGTTACAATCGCAATGTGTTTGCGAATTGCTCAGGATAGTTGAATGGCGACTCAAACTTAGGGCTCACGATGATACCCTCTGGCTAGGGTGGCGCGCAAAATAAAATACTCAGGCACGTCTAAATCATGTAGCGTTTACGATATATCAACCTAATAAATAGCCAAGGTGTTAGAGGGAGCCCGTTTCCTGTACACGAAGCAGTGACTCTCATGAACTCGTCGACTCTAATGCGTCAAGTCTCTCCTACCGAGCAAGTCGGCACGTCCGTCATGGTAGATGGCGTTGTAATGTATTTTGGTGGGCTGTGCGATACCAGCCTCACCGAGGAAATTCGGTAAAATACGACGCACCACTCGAGAGAAGAGCGGCTGTAGTAGTATCAATCCCTTGTTGCAAGCGGATTATAATTTAAAAAAGAAAAACTATCTAGAGCAAAAAGTCGAAGAATCAGTGAACCCTAGACAGGCTTTGGAATCGGTTATGCCAGCCTTTTTCGCTTTGTTGATTAGGTTTCTTACGTAGTCTATTCCCGTCGCTATTTGCATAAGCAGAACCCAAACCTCTATCGTTGGCTTCATTTGTAGTTTATAACCCTCTCAAAAGCCTGGAAAGCATGACTAAGTATGCTACTCCGACATAAATATTCTGCATAGCACCCTTCATGAGAGGTTGGAGGAGAGGCGGGGTTTATATACCCATGTCTACAGCCGTGGTTTGTTGATGGGTCAATGTCAAGGACTTTGGTTCTATGTATTGTAATCCCTAGCTGAATCGTCGCCAATAACCCCAGGGAGATACTATGGCTCCTATTGTTCATAGTTAAGCGCCCGGCGTTGAATACTACAAACAAATAAAAAAAGGTTCAGCAGCTCCTAGACAGCAAAGGGACAAGATCCATTGCGTGTTTTGTCTTTCACTAGCAGCATAGTTGTTTAGCGCGCTTTAAGAAGACATCATCATTGATGCTGTTGGTTAGTCTCCCTGATCATAGCCCGACAGACTTAGATTCTTGGATTATATACCTAGATCTTTTACGCATTATCGGTATAGAACGGGCAATGTGAAGTCAACATCCGCGCGTGCTGTTAATCAAACCTCATTGTCACAACTCCTCCTCGGAGTACTTTGACGTTACAGCGCCCGCTGCAATAAGATAGGACTCGGTAGCAAACTGCTAGGCAGGATAGCAAAGGAAATGTTGAAGAAGCCGCTTTGGTTGAGACGGCCTCTCCGATAGGGGCAAATACGTATGCTCGGTGTATGAGCTGCCACGTGAGCTATTTTTAGGCGTAGTGACTGCATGCCTGAATACCGTAGCACGTCATGATGAGTCAGCGGGGGCTGTCGTGCCGAGTGTTCAATATTGCGACATACATGCATCTCTCTTAGACCTCACATTTCCGAAAACACGTTACCATAGCAACGTCTCCCTGATGGAAAGTTGGTTATCGGGATTATACTCATCAAGACTTTTTGCTTGCGGATATTGTCACAAGCGTGTCCCTCAATGCGATTTTCCAAGCACTCAGGATTAGAGGTATCTATGAGCTCTATTAACCAAGTCCAACCTTGAAATGAACCGTCGTGGCCGTGTTAATAGTACGCTAGAAATGCATGCTGGAGCAAAATATAGGTGATAGAATACCAAAAGAAAGACCATCAGAAACATGAAAGCGCCTTCTATAAATTGGACGACATTGGGAAAGTATTTTTACAGGAAAATTACAGTGTAGGCAGGACTCAGACGCGGAAAACTTTAATCCGTCGGGAGTTCGTAGTGAGTTGGAGTATCAGGAGCTTCATGTACTACATTCGGGGTTATCACTACGTAACTCAAGATTAATATTTTATCCTTCTCCAATATATTGCTCCGGAAAGCCGGCGGTATAAAACGCGTATCGCACTCCAGCGTTTGGACGGAGAACGAAAAGCTTCAAAGCCTGGCTAAAAAAGGAATAGACATAGATTACACTCACACTCGTGTGGCAATGGATCGCTCTTGTCCAATGCACTTGGACTTGCGTCAAGCTCTATTACGGCTCCCAAAAGACCTAAATTCTCGTCGTCGCTTTGGTACTCGGTGGTTTGGAAAAGCCGACTCTCCTGTATTCTCCTTTTCCAAAACAAAATACCGGCGCCACAGATTAATACTAGGCCACCGAGGGTGCTCCCAACCACGATACCTCCAGTAGCAGCCGCAGACAGGCCACTTTTTGAACTTGAACTCTCAGTAGCTAGCGTCAGGACTGTCCAATGGGACGACCAGCTTTCTTCGAATGACGCAATCGAATTCGATAGTATGGTCGTTTCCTCAGGTCTTATTATGTTTACCACGGACATGTCCATATCCGGGCCAGGGCCTTGCCCAATAAACGTAGTTTGCGTGTCAAAGTTGGCTCCGTAGAAAGCCGCTTGTAAAAAAGCCCGGCCGAGCGGCAACGACGGCCAATCACGAGTGAAAGGTTTACATGGAAAATAAGGTGTTGGTAGGTCTACAATAGGCGGTGAGAGAGTGAGGTTGAGCAGCCGAAATGGCACTTTAATCGTTATGTTCGAGGCATCCCGATCCGCAAAGATAAATCCTAGGTAGGCCGACGAATTAACGATTCTGACATACTGTGGATCGTTTTGGTTCCATATGTAAAGTCCAATGTCTTCGTCCCAGGTTACCGGAAGATATTGACTGGCGGTCTCGCATGTCCCCTGAGGGAGATAGATATAGGGCAAGGAGGGAGACAGGGCCACTAAGGCTGAACCATGAGTGCCACCGAGGTATTTGGTGTAGTTGGCCGCATAAGAATTGTTGCCAAGCCCCTGATAAACACTTCCGATCTTAGATTCATTAAAAGGAGAACCTCCAACCTCGGTATCCAAGATTATATCGAGCAAGAAGATATGAGGAGTGCCCCCATCATCAATGTTAAAAATGCCGATGTTTCCTAAGACTCGATTCTGTTCATAACCACCCAACACTAGGGATCCCGGCTGATCATGCTTAGCACTGCCCATGTGCATGCCGAATGAGCTGCTTGATATTTTACCTGACGCTTTCAGCTGTTCAAGAAGAGTCGGCTCACCATCAATGGGATTGCCTTCATCAGGGCTGTTCACAGGTTGGGGACCAAGCCCCAGAACACCGACACTATTGGTGTAATTGCGCCCATCCGGTAACGTGAATACGGACTCATTCCTCACTACAATTGAATAGTTGAGGGAAATTGGATTGCTCGTTTTGGGCGAAATGGCTATCAGTTCCGAATACCCATAACCCCGTGAGAAAGTCGAATTATAAAGGTCCCACTCTCGAGGAGGGCCAAAGAAGGAAGGCAATTCCTTAGATGACGGCAAATTCTCAACCGAATGCTCGCCAACGGTTGTGTTTGCCATGATATATACTAAATATCCATCAGTTGGCCACAGGTCTATGCTAAATCCGCGGTCCTTGATAGTATTATCTTAGAAAACACTCATTAAATCTAATGAGAGGGACAGGGCTAAACTTACCGGGCCGCGACATTGGCCCCCCGACACATAGCGAGATTGCCTGCCACGGGCCATCAGGGCCTATCTGATGTGGATTATCCTGGGAAAAGTCCGTAGTCCATTCGACTTGGACCACCTGCGCTGCTAACTTGCCACAGAGCGCAGCGAAAGGAAGGAAAGAGAGTACCATGTCTCAAACATTCAGTCTCAGCAAATAGGTGGAAGTGAATAAAGTCAGAGGTGAAAATGATAAAAGGTAACGGTACGAAAGGTTTCAGGTTGTCCGCGTAAATATCTATCTGGGGGCGTAAGATTTGGCATCACTCGGTCCAGTCTTTTGTAGTACCAGTGCCTTGTCAATATGTGTAGTCCTAGCCCCCATGCAGACTTAGGTAAGTACCTATTTAAATCTTGGCCCCTTTTTTGTGCATATATGGTGGGTAGGTACCCATTCAGGTAAGGCACCTAGGCATTCTATGCATCTCTACTGCGTCGAGGTAACCAACTCCTCCGCAATACATATCGTTCATCAAACCAAAAAATTGACAAGTATATAGAGCTTACCTCTTATACGTGGCTGCTAGGTCTAATATTAAATCGTAACTTGCCTGTTTGGCAGCACTGCAGACAGTAACCATACATAACCAACAAAATGTGACACAGAGGCCCCATTATCTTTTTCTCTCTTTTTTGGCTGTAGCTTTAGCATCTGACATACAGCTCTTTGCTGTCAGTATTTACACAACAGATCCCTTGGTTTTGTTCTGGGTTTAGTATTGAATAGGACCGCAATAATACTGCACCCTGGGGAAAAAAAAAAAAAAGGTGAAGATGAAGATGAAGAAAAAGAAAAGCAGAGTTGAGTTCTAATCGTAGACTCCCGCAAATGCTCGAAAGTGCGAGCCTCTCCGGATGATTGGCCTAGCAGCCTGTTGTGCTTAGTTTAAGCAGAAACAATATTAAGTGATCGGGCAGTTTTGTGCTAACATTACTCCACATTGAAACAGACGTCATAAATTATTGTGTTCCATCTCAAATAACCAGGTAACTTAATGGATTGGCCTACCATTTCTCCTAAGGAGAGAGTGATGTGGATCAGGTTTCTGGGCATCGTTGTAGCCTCGACCAAAACTAGAACTATTCATCAGTTATTACAAAGGGAAATAATGACGCAGTGGACGTGTTGTCCCGGATAATTCAAAGAGTTTGATATAACGAGTCTGGAATTATGATAACAGACCTAAGTCGGTTCGAGTTATTTTGATTGATACTAACCATCTCCAATTCCAGTATCTAGGTTCAGAGTCTGGCAGAAGAGATGCCGTCAAAGTCAGCGCATATAAATAACAGCAAATAGCCAAGTTCCTGACTTGATGACGTTATATGTTTGCTGATAGTGCAGTGGTATAATGTCACATTTCTGTCCCGTGGCACAACTGGGCGTCATCGCGATTGGGTATAGAGCCAGGCACGGTACCAAACCAGGACAACACGAAAATATGCATTGAAATTATGGCAAACAACAAGACAGCTGCTTCTGGTTACAAGCGTATATATAAGCGAAAAGGGATACTTGTTCTGTCTCCGTGTGATTGCCCTCGCACCCATAGACTTGAGAGATTTAGGAACAATCTAACTATTACTCTGTTGTACCCTACGCTACTACTTAGCTGGAAGAGCTGTTCTGTAGCTCTATGGTCACCACACTGTCCTGGCAGCAACCAACTAATTAATAGACAGCAGAGATACATCAATAAAATAGTTATTGTCCATGTATTTCTGCATCGATTGGTCTAAGAGCTTGCAAACTAGAGAGTGTGTGGTGACATTGTGGAACTAGATGTTGAGCGCATGACGCAGGCTTTTTGCCATGCCCAGATGAGGGAAGTAGCATTCCATCCGCACAAGACAATTTTTGAAAACTCGCTCGTCGATTCTTTGTTATTATAGGACGGTCGTTGGTGTGAGGCAAGGGGCGGGGTTGGGATAGAAGATGGATAGTAAGGGAGGACGATGAAGCTTCAAGTCCCTTGACGCATGCTTACTTCAGGCATACCATAACTAATGTAATACCTCATTAGCAGAAATCTTGGTTGTTTGCTGTGTAACAGCCAACAGTATCCGATGGTCTGGGCACAACCATTGTGCCACAAACCCATTATTGTTAGATCAAATCGCCGTAATGGCAGAATTACTAAATACTATTGGTTTCTTCCCGGGTCAGTGTACTGCTTGATGAACCAGCAAATGTTTCATCAATGTAGTAGGCTCCCCATAGAGCTATGCCGCGAGGTATGGCAACTCGTTTTCAACAGTTAGTCTTTAACGGAGAATCCACGCCAATAATACTGTCCAAATGTTCCCACTGTCTATCAGAGCCATGGAACGAATAAGGCAATCTACATACCAATTAGTGAAAAAAAAATTAATTTTCTGTGCTACTTCGTCTGTGAAACTGTTTGAAATAGTCTGCTTTTCGAGTTCATGTACGCTGCTTAGGATGGGCTTGCTGAAACGACATTGTGAGATGCTCCGAACCGCTTTCTCGCCGTTATCGGCCCACTGCCGTCTTCTTCGCCTCTGATCCGATGAGCAGGCCCGGCCTAGCCATAGCAACCAGTGGTGGCTCTTAATACTCGGGGCGGTCATTTATGCACAGAATATCTGCTTCTAGGCATCGACTCAAAAGCGTCGTAGACTCGTGCAGAGTTTACGTAGCATTTAGTTTGGATTCTATAGGCCCTGGTATTGTCAAACCTCAACTCCAAAATCACAGCCATTTAGATCTTTAATGGATATTGGATTCTCGCGCGCTGAGCGTTCTTGGAGTTTTCCCTTCGTACAAATAGCACCGTCAAACCTCAACAACTTTCTCAAAATCTAAGTCGTTCGTTTAAGAAGAATAATATCCGCGCTAATTCGCCGCAAGCCTAACCCTGGATCGTGAAAATCAATTTCAAAATCGCGGTTGAAATGCGTTGGGTCCAAATGCTCAAACACCAATCCTCGAACTCGTAAAACAATATTCATTCCTGAACCCCGTCGCAAACATGGCCTAAATAGGACTAATCCGATTTTTAGAGTGAACAGCGCGTGTCAGGGAATGATGCGTGAAGACGACAATCTTTCTATTTCCCCTTTTCCTTCCACAAGACAGCAAACTCGCCTAGCGCCGAAGACTCTCTGCCTGCTCCCCCATCCGTCTCAGCTAAATATGTGACTTGATCTGATTTATAGGTACCTAGTAACTTGAGTACTCATAACTAGAACGAGTCTATAAGCCTACAAATATATATAGATATATAAATAAAAAGAGAATAGATAAACCGAACCTTAAATAGAAATGCATCCTTATTTTAACTCTGGGTAGCTGTAACTACATCTCGGATACGCTTTCCGGCGGGTTTGTGACTTGGCACATGCAGTCACTCATGCACCATGATCTGAGCCGAATGAGAGCGAAGTGAATGTAAAAACGATCAAATACTTTTGTATATTGCGGTACAATCCTTTGAGTGAGTGATTGCGTATCTCGCCATTACCCCCTTTCCCACTTCTGACGATCTTGCCTATATCTTCAGTCCTAACTCCACGTTGCAGCCCACACTCGGGGTGGGCGGTTTTAGTTTCGCTGGGACTCTGTGAATCACCAGAGTAAACTGCAATGCACAATACAATAGAGATAGACACACACACACACATAGAAATGGCAACCCCGTCAAGTATACAAATCAATTACCAGTCGCCCTCTCGCCCTCATCGTCATCGCTGGGCCATACAACTGCACGACTACGGGAGGAACGTCCAGCTCGCACCAAAAAGAAAGAATAATAGAAAAAAATCAATACGTAATAGGTTCCGTCAACATCGTTGTTTCGTTCTTCGTGTCCGGCGTTCCGACACCGAGTTGGCTATCACTATGACGACCCCGGATTCTTCTGTCGTGAAAACAATCATTAGCAGGGTCGTCTTGGTGGTGCTCGAGCCAACCAGCATCGTGATTTCTGTCTTTATCTGATGCGCATGTGCGTCATAACAACGTAGCCATCGTCAAGGAGGCCTCCAGGTGCCGTTACTGAGCCCTATTGCAAGAGCAGCACGGAAATCCGAAGAAGCCCCGAGGGTATAGGAGTTGAATCGTCAAGCCGTAAATGGTCGCCCATGAATTGCTGTATATTGTATCCAGAGATGGTTCGTTTACCGGGTCATCATCAGAGGCTATTGTGGCATAAAATGAAGAGGATCGTGTACTCCGTCTCTCATCTGCTTCCCTGAGCAACTTTCAAGCTCGCTCCCCTCCTGCTCCATCTCCATTCACATGGTATGAACTTTCTGCGTAAGGCGAAATCTTTGAAAGCAGAAAATAACGCGCTTGGCGTATAAATAAGCGCCGTAAATCAGTCATCATATTACAAAATAGTCGAAAGCCAACGCCATGGAATGGAGAGAATTGTGCACGGAAAATATGCCGACCGCGAGATATGCCACCAGACCCAGTAGTAGAGGTGAGGTGTGGCAAATGAGATCTGTTCCATAGAACAGGCTGTAACTCTATATCATAAAATCGTCTTCTCGTTGGAGCATCTGTTGTGTGAAGGTCAGGATGGAAAGCACCGTGACTATGAGACAGCTTGCAAACACATCTCAGGCATGTCTTAGTTTGGTGTTCTTTGTGTTATTCCAGAACACCAGAAGTCGTCATAAACCCCCGAAAAGAATGTCCCACGATTGTAACGGATTGCGAGGGTTTCTGAGGTTGAAAAGGATCGAGCTGATGAGCCACTGCGGCTCTTTTAGTTTTAGATCGAATGATTTGAGATGACCAATTAATGGAACCGGGAGTTGCCCGAGTTTCGGCCAGCATCTGAGGAGTCTGCTAGACAACACAAAATTTAGCATCCAAACTGATTTACGGTCAACATGGTGATGATCCAGATTACTTACCGCTGCTCCGTTGCATGTGGCCACGGCCCCGCGCGGTAAATCCAGAGCCTGTGTCTCCCCATTCCGGACCACGAGGCTGTCTCTCGGGAGCGTTACGGCTGGCCCCATTCGCGCTGGGTCGCTGGCTTCCAATGGCTCCTGGGGTATCTCTGTTCCGCATATGAGAGCCATTCGGGTCGTACCCAAGACCCAGTGAACTCATATTGGATGACAACAAAGCATCCGTGCTAGCGTTATGTGCTGTAGTGGGTGTCAAGTTTGGGGGTGTTGTGAGCGACGTCTGAGAGAAATCACCGTAGCGGGCCACGAGACCATTTCCGAGGCCAGCATAGCTGGAGCCTGAAGGTGCAGGGCTAGGACTGTGAGCTCGGAGATCGGCAAAGCTCTTAGCAGCACGGAGATTGTTGGGTATGCCGTTCTCTGGGCTGCCTGGGAGTTCTAATGTAGGGTTTTGTCGGCCAAGCGTGTGATATGCACTCGAGCCTATGCGAGACTCGGCAAAATCGAAAGTGGCGGCACGGCTTAATCCACGCCGATGATCCTCCCAGGACACATTGGGAAATTGACTTTGCGTATGTACAGGTGGCGAGTTCTCTGATCGTTTCTGAACCTGAATTTGCCTGTTGTGTGCCTCGCCGACAGATTTGTGCTCGAGACCCATATTATGAGCCAAGATGTGTATCTGGCGACGCTGCTCTGGGGCAACTTCGGAAGGAAAGATGTGAATTTCGCGGCTTGGGTCATTCTTGAAGATGGTTAATTGTGTGTAAAATTCGAGGGTGGCGGGATCATTCAGGTCCACGTCGCCTAGACTCATGATTAGTGTACAGGGTTAGGGAGATGCACGAGCAGGAGGTATAACATACGCAAAGGAGAATTATTCGGTTGCTGCTTGACACTGACCCCGAGAGCCTGGAGAGCGCTTTGTTGGTGAATGGGAAGAGGCGCGCGGTGCTGTTCTTCCAGCTGTCCACGTTTCTCCCGTTTCTCCCTGTCGATTCGATCACGTTCATCTTGCGGCAGCATCTTCTTGTACTCAACCCGAAGCTTACGTCCCATGACCTCCAGCCCATTCATCTTCTGAATCACAATGGCCGTATCCTCGGCAGTGGAGAAATTGGCGAAAGCAAGACCCCTGAAGACCCCTTTATCGAAGTGGTAGTTGAAAGCATACGGCTGTGGAAGGTTCATGGAAACCATCAAGCCTTGCAAAATCTCCTTCCTGCACTGGAACTGGATGTTTTTTATAACAATGGCGGTGGGAATCAGTTGTTCAGCATCAGCCGAAGCAGGTGTCGTCATCATGCCGCGGGCATCGGCAGCCATGCCTGGTATGTCATGTTCGTTCCCGTTCATGCTCATGCCTTGGTCGAACAGGGAGATCGGTTGCATACCTATATTCGCCGGGTCGGTCCAGGTCTGCGTCTCATTGTTAGACAGGCCGTTATAACCAAGCTGAAGTGTGTGAACAGAAAGAAAGGGGCTACTGACAGCTGGTAACGCAGCACGTCGATTGATTCCTCTCGCACCCAACCGACTATTGCCATTCATAGGGCCGCTCATGGTAGCAATCCCACCGTTATAACCCCAGGTTTGGTTGTTATCCAGCATGTACCCAGAATGCATCGCGTTGGGCGCCATACGCTCATATCTCTGAACCGATTCGTATGCTGAACCTGCTCCCAGCCGGTCGTCATGGCCGTAGGGGCCAATATGCTGGCCGTGGGAGTCTAGCGGGCGCTGACTTTGCCTGCTGGCTCCCAAACCCGAAGGCAGGCCGACGGTCGCGTAACCTTGTCTCATTGATCCTGGTGAGCGCGCGGCCGTCGCAGAATAATCATAATACATGTCTCCTCGGTTCATGTTTGTTCAGGCGAGGTGAACTTCAAGGGTGGGTGCGCCTGCTGCGAGTGGCCAGCAATCTGCAGCTCCCTCGTTGGGGCTGGGCGGCACTGGAGCGAGAGCGAGCGATCTGGGGCACGAGAACGGCGCGTACGGGTGTGGCGATGCTCAGACAGCAGCTGAGCCTGTTGAGCTCTGTAGTTGCTGTCGCTGGAACGAAGGCTGGCCTCAAGGGTTGGAGAATGTTAGAGCTTGTTGCGAGTGTTTGACGGAGCCAACGACGGACGGTGTCGCGGAGCAAAGAGCGACAGCAGAAGGAGGAGGAGGCGGCGGCGGCGGGCGGCGACAGCGACAGCAGCAGCGGGCGTAAGATGCGGGAATGTCGATCGGGAGGTAGGGCGGGATGGAGGTTGGTGGGATGGGGGATGGGGATGGGGATGGGATGGAGCAGGCTGGTTGGCTGATGGGAGGGCCAGCAGGCAGGAGAAGGAGAGATTGGCTGGGCGGCCAGACGCAGGAAACCGAAGAGCTTAGGTGTGGTGTGTCTCACGCCGTTGGCGGCTCACAAGCCAAGGTCTGGTCATGCAAGGACGAATGGCGAGGATGAACGGGGGGCACGGTTGGATGGCACGATGGCAACGACCGTCTTGTGACAGAGACGGGAGATGATGTGCAGCCCAGAGAAAATGAGAAGGGGACCGAAGGGGGACGGTAGGGGGAAAGAAAGAAACTCCCGCCGGCAAACAACACCAGCAACAAGAGGAATGAACAGGCACGATGGGGATCCGGGGAATATGAGAAGAAAAGAATAACCTATTGTCCTGGGTATCGAATGTATTGCTGGGAGCACGCAGGAGAGAATTTTCGCTCTCCTGTTTGGCTTGACGAAGTGGAGAAAGATTTTGGATAGATGCAGAGAGATTAGAGAGATGCAAGAGTGCACAGTAGCGCAGACTAGGCGGTATAAGAGATGCCGCAAGCGTGAAAGGGAAGGGAAGGGGGATAAAAAAATAAAAATGGCGGCCAAGATTTACCAACGGGGTTACCTGGCCGGCCTAATGGGGAGACCCTTGAGCTTGAGCACGGGGATACGCACGTTACCTACCTGTATACCTACTACCTATACTTACATGATACCTACATACTTGGGTCAATGGCAGTACTAAGTGTAGTGTATGCTCTGTGTTTTGTGCTCCATTCATGCTTTGTGCCTTTATTTTCATGTAGGTATTTTTCTTTTTCTTTTTCTGTTTCCCCTCCCCCACCCCCTTTTAGATGGTCTTCTTTTTTGAAGGCGGAGCTTGTGATCTGTGGCATACTTAGTATACTTTCCATGACAATGGAAGGGTGGGCAATCCCACCAGACCTTGATGTAGCAGCAGTACTTCCGCAGGTTTCCTATTCCATCGAGGCATTCTGCATCATGCTTTCTTTCCACAGCAGGATGGGTACACTACCGCAGGTAAGGTAGTATCTGGGTTATCCTAGCAAAAGATAATATGAAGAGGTAGTTATACTCTACACTACCTACACATACTCTACATTAGTGCAGACTTGATGCATGCTTATTAATACCGAAGCAGGTAGGTAAGTAATACGCCGGTCTGCCAATAATGTCCTGGTATCCCTCCCCCAGGCTTCAGCTCAGTTGATGCAGATCGAAACAGGTTGTATGCTGATGCCGCCGCCGGAGTGCCTCGATGTAGAAGTAGGGATGTGGTGGCGGCCCGTTGAAAGCTAACAGGTCGCCCGTTGTACTGTAGTGTACCGGTGGCAATGGCTGTCAAGGCGGCAGAAGCTAGACAGCCGTAAGCAGACTCGCTGTCCAATGAAGTTGGTCACACTAGTACCCAGAGAGGGTTGACAGACCAGTAACCTTTCTTGGTAGGAGGGTCTAACCTACCCAGGTATGTAGTCTGGGTAGGGGGGTGGCAAGGCAACGAGAGGTCCTGATTCGACGCACTTGCGCGTGTTATCAGCATTCAGGTGGCCTTGGGTCTTCTTGGTATTATGTTATGCCCTATACTAAACTATACCACTTGGTAGGCATACCGTATCTACACCACTGCGGCACACCGACAAGACCTGCGAAGCACTGACTGTTTTTGTCGGGGTCGCCACGCGAGAAATGCTGTCGGTGAGGCGCCTGGTGAGGGTAGCCCTGATATCATACTCCCCGTACTGTATGGAGTTTAGGGGGGAGACCCGGCGGTGTTAGTGTTGGCCGGATAAGGAGCCGGGACAGGATGCTAGAAACCCGGGAGAGCCACCATGACTCTACACTACCTAGGTCGAGTCTAGTCTTCTTTGGATAAAAATGTAGTTACATGGTGTAGGTAGTATAGAATACCTATGTACTGTAGTATACGAGATACCTAACCTACCCGGATAAATACACCTACGTTCTACTTGTGTACCACAGCAGTTGTCTATTGCTTCAATGCTTAGAAGGATGCTACCTATCAGGGTTGAGCAGGTAGTGTAGGTAGCTACTATGTATGAAGGTATAGGATTGTGATATGCCAAGCAATCGATGGAGGCAACAGTAAATCTAGTAGAAACTAGCCTACCTAGGTACTACACTATGTACTCTACCTGGGTATGTAGTGTAGATGCCAGGGGAGAAGGAATATTATTAGTTTACCAATTTGAGGCGGCACCTAACAGAAAGCATCTGCGGCTCGTCCCCTGAACTCAATACTGCCAGGTCGGTCCTTGAAATTGATATCTGTCGACAGATGTAGGTACAGTAGGTAGTCTAACACAAGGTTACGTCGTCCCAACTTGACGGGATACAGACTACAGTATATCATACAGTGCGTATAAATCACATTTGGTCATGTCTTGTTTGTTCAACGCTAAGGTTGCCTAATTCGAAGTACAATACCTACCTCGGTATCTAGTGTGGTGTAGGTAGTATGGTGCAAGTGAGACAATATTGACAGCCAAATCACTGATATGTCGGGCAAATAGAGAATGGCTGTATTGTTACCCACCTAAGGTATACTAACCTATGTTCGTGTGAAAATGCGAAAATGCGGTATGTATTGCGCGCTGTTGCAACAAAAAGCTCAACTAGGTAGGTAGGTGTACCTGGTGTAAATGATAAATGCAGCTGGCGCCAGAGGTGATACCTAGGAGCTTAGCTTGAAGGGAGACTGACTGAGCACTGTGTTAGTGTATAATGGCCTGGTTTCTCTCCATATTCAAACCCCTGTAGTATAGCGTATATGCGTAATCAAGCAAAACCCAAAAGCCTCGTAGTATACCCGGGTACACTGTAATCTATACACTACCTAACCTACGATTATATATATGGAAGTAGTCTTTCCCCTTTTCTTCCTCCGCCTCCTCTTCCTACTTACACTAATTATTGTTTCTTGGCACCCAAACAACGCCACGGGAGTCAAAGCTCTAGTACTTATCAAGCCGTAAAGCTTCATCGTACATATAATTATACCTTACCACAGAATCATCATAGGTCTTTCCATCTAAGACAAAGTAAACCACCAATCCAATACAATAGATTCCAAACTCAAATGTGAAGAGTTCATTGGCGCCCAATTTCCGAACCAAGTCAAGTCATCTCGTTTCGTCATTCTGCTAGGTGTACCGTATACCCATCTAGTTTACACAGATTTTCATGTGCGGTACGAGGCGCATTAAACATCATCTGTTCGTCCATTGATCTGCATTGGGGGTGATGCCAGCATCCACACCCCTCACGAGTTACATCGTACATTGTATCTGCTGACTGCCATTGACAGAATGTCCAAGTGACACCAAACTCGCCTCGACAGGGGGGCATACATGGTATATACTACTTTGCTTACCTACAGACACTCTTAGGCAGGTACCGAGCTGTCGAGAGAAGTATATCCCGAAGACGCGATCGTTGCACATGTCGATCCCTACGACAGCAAACTCGCCCCTCTCGGATAGCCTATAGTATGAAGGTCACAGTATGCTGGGAAACATGGAACTTCGGTGTGATCTCGAAAACACATAGACCGCGTAATCACGTTGCATGCCTCCCAACGGACGAGCAACCGCCAATCTGAGAACAGCATTGCCCTGGTGCCTCGCAAGTTCAGCGCGATCTCCTCACTCGGGTTTACGCCCTATCAACGAAGTACAGCTCCCAGCCAAACCTCAGAACCAAACACTTGTTCCTGCCCTGGACGGTGCTGAGAAAAAAAGGCCCGACACCAGCCTATTAGGTGTTGCCGTCATCAAAGTTGACGATCGTTGGTCCCGACTTTTGTTTTAGGGTGGCCTCAACTAGGGTCGCATCGTAGCTAAGCCATGTGCACTAGTCTGGACCCGAAATGCATGAATGTGACCTAATGGCTTCAGCCAAGAGACAGCCGACCCGGTAGTGTGGTAAAATCGAAGTGTGAGTCCACGACATATCGGTACATATAGCCCTCGATGATGTGAGAATGTGATGGCACCTGCATAATACTAGGCAGATGCTGCACAGCGTGCTCGGCATCAGCACCTTTGCAGATTTCCAACTATACTATACGCTGCCTACGCCGGATTACACGCACCTTTGGATTAATCCATCACCAACAATATATAATTACCATGTCCACATCTTGACGGCTGCCCAGACCAAAATGCAACGCAACTAGATAATAGGTGTACCCATGCCAATACCTACCTCTAGGTAGTCCTGCAGTCCTTCTAGCCGTCACCCCACACTTATCGGCTAGAAGCATCTAACTCTATCTTCAAAGTCGAATCTCGCCACGATGAGGATAAAAAGATATTTATGTCATTCCACAACAAAGAGTCTCTAAACCTCAGGCTCCTCCCTTAAGATACTCGTAGGCTACCCAAAATAGCTAGCTTACCTATCACCGAGGGACGTCTTGCCGTGCGGTGCAATTGAAGTCAGTGAGCCATGCATGTCCACTAGGTACGGCTATGCGAGGCCGCGCAACATAAACAGCTTCAAAATAACCTTAGAAGTCACTAGGCGCCTCTCTGCTCCTATCGCGGTTCACCATTCTCTACAGTCTACTATACTAGCCTGACGTCTTTTGTCTACATGCAGATCACGGCCCTTCAACGCACGGCACTTGGAAATGGGCTAAGGTTGGTCGACTGGATGCCCTTCATCCCCTTCTCATATATCACCGATCCAATCTGAAAACATAGAAGGAGGCGCATTTGCATTTCCGAATAATGATTGCCCAAGCAATGTTCTGTCCAGCACCACCCAGTGATATCGACGTCAACTATCATCCCATTAGAGGCCTCCAGAGCACAAAACTTTGACACAGCGCTCAACAAGCGGGCTCGTTTTAGTAGAATCATGTTTACCTTAGCTACCCGGAAGACACAACTAAACGCGTCACCCGCCTATTGAAACGCCTAATCTAGGGTAGTGCCGTACATCTGCCTGCCGTATTGGTTGTCTCGGGGCACGGCAGCAATAGTGCTTCCGCTGGCGACGGTGTCACAACGCGTGCATCTGTACGCAAATCGATCTTCCAATCGGCACAGCGCCATGCGTCTTGGCTGCTGAATCGACTCGCCTCGCCTTCAGGGCGAGCTTAGCTTCGTGGGGGGAGCTACGTGCCTCGACGGTCTCTGTCAAGAATATCTATACGTTTTCATACCGGCATTACATCCATTGATGATGCCGGCGGTGATTCACAGCAAGCCTTTTGTCTAGAGAAGGAGGGAGGGGGGTTTGTTCTCAGGGCAATGCTGAGGGAATGAATTCTCTTCAAAGTGTTCCAATTAAAACGCCATCATTATTCAGGTGCGATACGTTTCGCTAGAGGGATTCCTTCTCAGGTAAGCCGAAAATGCAACATCAAGGTCCAAGTGGGAAGTCAGTTTCCACTCTCCTATGCATGTCTCTCCCCATATGATGCCACAAAGAGTTCATTCGCTACCTTATGCGACCAACAGGATACGCTAAGCCCCCCCAGACCCCAGATGTCTAAGCGGTTGCTTTGCCAATCCTCGCGGCGAAAAAAATACATGCAGACGGACGAAAAAAAAAGCCAAAATGTAATTTCCAAGCCCATGCAGATAATCGTCTGCGTTTGACAACGGCTCGGACAGCTCGCGTCCGCCACTCCTGTTTACATGGAAGTTTGTCTCAAATCTCGATGTTACTACACTACAATGCATAGACATATAAATTAGCATTAGGTGCGTACCTACCTACCTAGGTACTACCTCGGTACATGGGGCGAATCGTGTAGAAGGAGGCATTGAATTTGAAATGGGTCAATTAGGCATGCGTAGCGCGACATGTGAATTCGACAAATTAGCTATTAGGTATTACTCGGTGATGACTGCTACACGAGGTCTTGTTCGCAACTCGATTGCCAATATGTAGCTACTTGGCTCAAACAACTCACTACTAGTCTTAGGTAGGTAGTCAGTATCACTTCGTCTAGCCGGTGGCCAAAGCATAGGCATGACAAGGAGGGAACTCTAACGCTATCCCCCCTTGACTTTATATCCTACCAGTAGATGTTACCCTCGCCACGCCATTAGCACACACAGCTGAGCACTCATAGAAGTCAAAAAGCTATAGGAGAAGGAGGGGAGCAAATATAATAAGTATACCACATAACATGTTCACGACAAACAAACGGCCTCGTATGGATGAGTAAAAATCATGAGCCAGTAATTCCAGAGCGGCAAGTTGCTCATCTGTCCCCCTTGCCTACGGAACACTCTCCAAGCTAGACATGGAACGTCTTTTGAAGGAATTCCTCTCACTCGGCTCTCGCTTGTCCAACATTGCACCAGCACGGCGTTTGAAGGAGCAGAGAAACAAGACAACCACACCAGTTGCGTCCCTGCATACCAACCACAACCAATGCAGCAGGTGGTAGTCCAAGCATAGGGAAAGGCCGTCGAGGAAACAGCATACGCGTCATTCCATTCAAGGCTCCAATGCCGTAACACGGCGACATGACCCTCGCCACCGCACCGCAGAGCTCAACCGGTAAGAACCGAGACTCGCGAAGCCACGGACCCGCCGATATCGCATGCCCCGTTAGAAAATAGTAGGGGCAACGGCAGTCCTCACGCCGACAAACTCGCATCCCGGGAATCTCGCCGGCATCTGCGCATACGTGTAATAAAACAGCTGGTACCACGGCCCGGGGGTCGAGGTCGTGATCGGTCGCGCACAGCATGAACCCGTGCACGGTGTTCAGGGGCTTCGTCGTGGTACACATCGTACGTGCCGTCGGGGGCCACCGCCGGAAAGATACCATTCGCTCTCGACCCGGCCGGGCTAGGTCGAGGCGATGGTGTAGACTAGCCCGTTGTTGCTTTGCGTGCTGTTGATGCGGACCGGGTAGTTGAAGGGACAGATGCTCTGGGCTGATAATGCGCCTGTTACTAGCAGGGCGAATGACGCTGTCTGTACGGACGACTTCATTATTTAGGAGTCTGGAAGTGAAGAGAAGAGAAGGGTGATGTTTGGGTGATGGACTATATTCTTATCATCCTAATTAACTGCCGTCATGACCTTTCCAGAAGGCTCTATCATATAAGACCAAGACACACAGCAATTATGAGGCTTTCTGATTCAAAGCATGCAATTACTGAAGATTGTGCTAAAAATATGCGAGATATTCATTTTCCGATTTCCAAAGAATGCGATGTGATCCACGCCGTTCATATGGAAGCTCTTAAACTACCTACTTGATGGCGTCATCTTGGCAGGGGCAGCAGCATATAGATAACATGACGATTTGAGTGGACTACTAGTAGAACTACCTAGCAGTGGAATAGAAAATGCTCATATTAAGGCTTTCTAAACTCCAAAGTGAGGAGCTATGGCGGGTAATCAATAGATATGTATGACAGCGTATTCCGAGTCGCTGCAATGATGTATTCATGTTGAAATGGAAGACTGGCCTAGCCTCTTCTTGATCTATCTTACAGAGTAGTAGGTATGATATTCTGCTTGCTTAGTGTGTAAGTCACAAGTATGCAAACTGCTTATTAATTCCATGCTCATGTTAATCAGCGGCCGAGAGAAGTTACTGATCACAAAGTTAAATGGTACCTATCTACCTAGGTAGGTATGTACAGCTCATACTAGAATTGTGAAAAATTGTGTTAGATATTACGTTCTTAAGTAGCTAAGATCTCTCTACCTCGTATGAAAGTGTTAGGTACTATAATACGGGTTTCGGTACGTTGAACAAAGTACAAATTGTTGTTACTCTTGGATACTTAAGGTATGATGTACCCATTTTAGTGTTTACTTTAGCTTGCCAGATGATCTCTACTAACTACGTACTTACCTTTAGGCGTGCGGCGGTGCGTATAGTGTGTATAGAAAAACACTGTATAGATTACAGTACCAACATGCCAGCAGCCTCGCCAGCCACACTTCTATCGGCGGCATCCACCCATCTTGGCCTGGCACGGCCCGCTCTCTGGGTTTTAGAACTGGCTGGTGATTTGATCCTTGCAGCGACAACCACAACGCTGAACTCGCCATGTACCGAGTTGCCTGCTTCAGAGTCATAATATGTCTGTGTGCTTCGGCAACATGTGGCCTGGCTTAGTCTTTGTGAGTCATCTGCACCAAAGCTAGAGCAGCAGAAACAGGCTACTGGGCCTAATGACCCGGAGGTAAAGCATCATGATATACTCCAGCTGTCCTCGCCACCATGCCGCCGCTTCTGAAGCTCGAAGTGAGTAAGCCAGCTCTCTTTAAGCGTCGGAGCCCAGCTAAAGGGAGCCTATGATGTGAGTCTACGCTTCGTTTCCCTCTTCATCTGGTTTGGGAAACTCCCAGCCGCCTCTGGTTTGACTTTGACGCCGTCCTCAACGGCGTCACCAAGCCATACATGTATGTCCGGCTCCCCTCAGTGATGCATCGCCTCTCCAAGGCCGGAGTTTTTCCGGGTGGCAACCATTCATGGCTTAGCTCATCATATCAACGACATGGAGGTACCTATTGCGGGGTTGTTCCTTCACTGGTGCAACAGCGATAGGCCGCCAATCCAGCCCGCCTAGGTACCTACACCTACAGCATCCAGACAATGGAAGCACTAAAGCATTGCGCACGTGGTGCTCATTGATGCCTACCTGTGCAGCAGATATTCACCTGCTATTCACCGCACCACGCGGGGCGCACCTGACGCACCCGGCACGAACAGCTAACATGCCCTGGAACTTCCCCAACTTCTAGCCAACACCCCCGAGAACCTACATGTGTGAGCGAGGTACATTAGGTAGGCCAGGTACCTCCAGTTAGGCTGTCTAGCGTCCCCTCTACTGGTGTGGCGCGCCTAACTCTACAGCACAGCACCTGCAATATAGCAATTTTTGCGCCGCCTCTCCATTTTCCAGCTCTGGGCGAACAACACAATGGATGCTCCCGCCCATTGCCTACCCTTCACCACCACAACAACAAACTAATTTTCGCCGCATCCTGACGCGCAAACATTCTCAACAACACTCACGACCCGAAAACACCACAAGTACCAGCAACCCAGCCCGGCTTCTGATCATACTTGCAACCTGCTACTTGTTGCGACACCATTGCCAGGATCCCCATCTCCCTCCTCATCTCTGCATATATCCACTTTCCGCTTCGCGCCCTCGCACCACCTCGTCGACCCATACCTTAGTCAACAATGGCTGGCGGAAAAGGCAAATCGTCCGGCGGCAAGAGTTCGGGTGGAAAGACGGCCGTCGATGGCCCCAAGAAACAGCAGAGCCACTCTGCTCGCGCTGGTCTTCAGGTAAGATCTCCTTGTGCTCGCCCATGCTCTCCCGACAATCCGCATCGTTGCCTCGTCACCATCGTTGTCGTCGTCGTCCGTCGATATCCGTACCACCCATTGCCCCCTCGCCCAAACCACGCACAACATGACGCATAATGCACGCGCGCACACAATTCGACAACACGGACAATCGAATCCCTCCGAACCGTCTTGTCGCACCACATCGCTCTACCGTCTGTTGTTGTTTCCCAGCCTTTGTATGCCGCGTGTCACGTTGCATCTCAATGAGGACATGTTGTCTTGCGGGACTATGTCAAAGGGCCTTCCATCTTTGCATCCTGTGCACATTGTATTGCATGGCCTCGATGCGACCACGACCACGAGCGCATTATTTCGCTTTTGTATATTGCCATCACGCTCTCAGATACTAACGCGTTAGCCTCACAGTTCCCTTGCGGTCGTGTCAAGCGTTTCCTGAAGCAAAACACCCAGAACAAAATGCGCGTGGGTGCCAAGGCTGCTGTCTATGTAACTGCTGTGCTAGAATACCTGACAGCCGAAGTCCTAGAACTCGCAGGCGTGAGTTAACCCCCTCCTTTCTCCTGTTGCCACCTGTGATTCTCACTACGGTCTTCGCAATACTCTTGATGGCCTATCCCATGGTGGGCTACAAGTGGTCACAATACTGTACGAAGCTGACATGGCATCTAGAATGCTGCCAAGGACCTCAAAGTCAAGCGCATCACTCCTCGCCACCTCCAGCTGGCCATCCGAGGTGACGAAGAGCTCGACACCCTCATTCGTGCTACTATTGCATTCGGTGGTGTACTGCCACATATCAACCGCGCCTTGCTCCTCAAGGTTGAACAGAAGAAGAAGAGCAAGGCCATCGACGCCTAGGCTGTTGGTTGGCTGTGTTGTCGGTTAATTAATGGATTCCCTCGTGGTATCACTTATGGGGTATTGGCTTAAAACTAAGCAAGCCCTTCTCTCTCTCGTTGCGGACGTGATGAATATAAAGCAGCAACTGAAGGGAGGGATGGTCATGGGAGTGGAGTTTGTGACGCCTGCGGATTCTTGTTTCATCGCGTTGATTTGCCTTTCCCAAAAATGAGCCGGTCACGAAGGTCGGACGAAAGGTTTCGGTGTGTTGAGAGTATGTCGAGACAAATGCTGGGATGGCTGGAAACCTAGGTGTGCACACATGTGTAGACATTGCTTGGTCTGGGCATTGCGGAGGACAAGCTAGATGGGGCTTAGACTTCACCCTTCAGTCAGTCTATAAGCAGTATGTAAAACACAACACGTTCACTTCCCATTTGAGGCCTCGTCAATGTTTTTATTGGTTGTGTCATAGGAAGCATTATTCTCATCAATTTAGTGGGTGTCTCGTTGAATGATTCCTGCGAGTTGATTCTCTCTCATACCTGTTGAATAAACAAGTAGAAGATGAACCCATAGCATGAGATGACTGTGTTATTAAGCCTTGGCTAATAGGAAGTATTCCCTTCTTTCCCCCCGGGTTGTTTGCTGCCTTGACAGTATTGACTGTAATTTACCTCTCAACTTGACAATTATGTTCTTCGGCTGTCATGATATAGAAGTAGCTATGGAAGACGGCTCAATGTAACATTTGACTACCTAGCTAGTAATTACAGGTATCAAAACTCACCAGACTCGACATTACTTTATTGTCCTCGACTTCTTTACATTACCATTGTCCAAAATAACCCGGGTGCAATCATATACCTAGTCGTTAGTAGTAAGAAGTGTTGGAAGCCCCCTATGAACCGAGAATACATGTGCTGAACATTGTAGGCGTACTATCCCGAGCATACATATCCCCAGTCATCAAACCTCCTCTACTCAGCAGGATAGCAGCCCTGTGCGACTTATCAATGCGGCTTTGTCTCCCCAGACCGTGACAAATCATGTCTATTCGTGGCTCATTGTTTGGACACAAGGTTGGTCATAGCATGCAATACTCAAATAACATATCCACCTTCATCTAACGGATCTTTGTTTCTCGCACAACGAGCCTTGACCGCAAAGCATATGTGTTCCCTGACCTCACGAGATGGAGAAAAGACGCCTTTCTCCGAGGCCACGAGGAGGCGGGCGACAAAGCCGGTGCGGATGTACGGACTCCCGCTCGGTCTTTTTGAATCCTCGTGAGAAGGGCAAGTCCTCGTGGCCGCTTTGTCTGGACGCCAGGACAAAGTGCGTTGATTCTATTTGAGCATATGTCGTCAGTAGATAATCAATTGATCAACTAGATCGTATTCATCTTATTCGCAGATGAAAACCGTATCTGTACCTAATATCATTTCTTTCCTCTCGTCTCTGTTAATACTTGAGCATTTACGTTTGTCCATTCTGTACACTCATTTGAGAAAAGCATCGATCGTTTGCTAGATAGTCGTTCCTGTCATTCCATACATCACGGTCCGGTCCTTTCATGCCAGCACGCAGGGTGTGCTGCTTCACCTACCTTACGTATTGACGCAACAAGTCCAACTCGAGCCCGTCTCGCGAAAAGAACTGCATTCGCCATCGACCAATTTTAGCAAGCCTGTCCGAACGCCGTCTGTTAGGTAGTCCCAAACATACTGCTAGTCAGAGATTAGTCCTTATCCTCCTCGTGAACCCATTCGGTGCGGAGCAGAGTCGCAGTAAAACAAACCTGTCACAATCCAAGACAGTCTCGGTCGTACAATGCCGTCACGGATAAATCTCCCCAAGCTCTCCCTCTTCTCGTCCCGGAACTCCTCTTCCCCCTCTTCCTCCTCAACCCCCACACCCAAGATGGCGCCACCAGCAACCAGCAAAGCAAGCCAAAACCCGATCCCCGTGTCCCCGCCAGCCCGGCTGCACCTCCGTAACATTCTCCCAGCAAGCCCGGAGGAGCCGCCGATAATGCCGCCGCCGCCCCGCACGCCGCGAGCCTGGGTGTGGCAATGCCACAGATGTCTGAATGTGTACCGGCTGGGGTGCACGCGGCGGTGTCTGGACTGCTCGCACACGTACTGCATCACGGACCCCAAGGGGTCGCGGGGGGGCCCGAAGAGGAAGAGGCGGCGCCGGGACACGGGGATCTGCGGCGCCGAGTTCGACTACGTGGGCTGGGAGCAATGGGGGTCGTGGCGGCGGAAGGTGCTGGGCCACGAGGCGGCGGGACGGTGCGAGACGCAAGCGCGCGACCAGGCGTTTCTCCAGAAACGCCACAACTGCTGGGTCGACTGCGACTCGCCCTCGGAATGCTGCCACCGCCGCTTCGAGCTCGCCGCCGAGGCGCTGCAGAAGCAGATGCAGACGGTGCTCGCCAAGACGGGCAGCTTCGTGCCCATCAACCGCCCGCTCGACCCGGACGACGACGACGTCCCGATCGCGCTGGACGGCGAGGGCGAGGGCGAGGGCGAGGAGACGCCGCCTAAGAGTCCGCTGGGTCAGTCGAGTTTCCTGTGGGATGACGACGAGGACGACGAGGGGCACAGGGAGAAGGCGAGGGAGGACGAGGAGAAGTGGTGGGCTGCTAGGTCTAGTCCTGCCCCGGGTTCCGAGCACAACGGCACGAGCCCGAGCACGGCAAGCCGGGATCCCCCCGACGTGGATCGTCGTGAGTGGGCGGATGCCGCGGACGACGAGGACAGCGACTCGCACGGCCACGCGGCGAAGCGGCTGACGGTCCGAAACCTCACTGGCGACGATGTCCCCCAGGAATGCTCCGATTCAGACTCCGAGTCGGACGGCAGCGGCTGGTCGACGAATAGCTCCGAGTCTGACGATAGCTCGGTCGCTGGCGTGAAGGTGCCCTAATATGATGGATTTTTTGTCAAATTCGAGATTTGGCATGATAGAAGGCTGTATGCGCCTCCTTGAGGGAGGCTCTGCACAGATTGTGTGTTATGTTATTTGTATCCATGTGCTGGCGCTTTTAGAGAGCTGTTTTAATATGTTTAGAATGATTCCTTCATTTAGAGTGGTTACTGTGTCATTCATCATCATCATGAAGTGCTTGATTAAATGTGATAATCAAAAAATTAGTATTTGGTAACACTTAAGAAATTGTGTTTCTTGCGCACTCTTAGGTTGTTGTTTGTTGTTGTTGTTGTTGTTGTTATTCTTGTCGCTTTAAGTTGTTCCCCTGATTCGACTTTGGAGTTGACAATGGGCTCAGGTAGGTTAGGTACCTACTCAACCTGGAAAACTAGGTCACAGCCTGTATCATGGTAAATGCTTAAGTGTGTTTAATTTTATACAAGTTAGGTAGGTAGTTTTATGCAAGAATCCAGGTTCAAGGGCCCCGCACCCGCCCCACCCCCACGGCGCGCTTCGAATTCACTTTACGCGTCTTTTATCTGGTAGAATGAATCTTGGCTCAATTAGGGACCTAACCAAAGTCCCATGTACCTAGAATACCTAATTATCACCAACAAACGAAACGTCTCAATTGGCCGCCACTACATTCAAAACAGATGCATTGAACCGTCGTATATTCGAACCCAGCACACGAATTGCAGAGTCCGCACTGCCTCTGCCCTCCACCACCATGTCCGACTTCGAGGATGAAATGGACGTCGACGGTCCTCCGTCCAATGACATCGTATTCTCGTCCGAGAACACGGCCAAAGGCAAGCGAAGTGCTGCCAATTTGCCCGTTGAAGCCGAGGATTCCCTGCCGTGGTAAGGAGAGAAAAGAACGGGCCACCTCTCTACAGATGCATGTGCTGACCTGGGGACAACAAGGGTCGAGAAGTACCGGCCGGTGACGCTGGGCGACGTCTCGGGCCACCAAGACATCCTCGCAACCATCAACAAATTCGTCGACTCGAATCGG
This sequence comes from Ustulina deusta, assembly GCA_023159155.1. NCBI lineage: Eukaryota > Fungi > Ascomycota > Sordariomycetes > Xylariales > Xylariaceae > Ustulina > Ustulina deusta. The sequence goes on from JAJNNX010000066.1 coordinate 162,584, forward strand.
CTGCCACACCTCCTGCTCTACGGCCCCCCCGGCACCGGGAAGACGTCGACTGTCCTGGCCCTCGCCCGGCGCATCTACGGCCAGGACAACATGCGACAGATGGTGCTCGAGCTCAACGCCTCCGACGACCGCGGCATCGACGTTGTGCGCGAGCAGATCAAGACGTTCGCTTCCACCAAACAGATATTCACCGTCGGCGGTGCATCGCGGGCCGGCGGCGTCGCCGGCTTCAAGCTCATCATCCTCGACGAAGCCGATGCCATGACCAACACGGCGCAGATGGCCCTGCGGAGGATTATGGAAAAGTACACGGCTAACACCCGGTTCTGCATAATCGCCAACTACACACATAAGCTCTCTCCCGCACTGTTATCGAGGTGTACGCGGTTCCGCTTTAGTCCGCTCAAAGAAAGAGACATTCGGGTCTTGGTAGACAAGGTTATCATGGAGGAGGGAGTCAAGATCGACGCTGAAGCCACGGATTCTCTTGTAACCCTTAGCAAGGGTGACATGCGACGAGCGCTGAATGTTCTCCAGGCATGCCATGCATCTAGTAAGCATCAAAAATGCACACCGAGCCATCATGAAGACACAGCATACTAAACGCAGACTAGGCACGCCGATGCAACCGAAGAACGCCCCCAAGATCGCCGAAAAGGACATCGTTCGTGAGACCATCACAACAGAGACCATCTACAACTGCATAGCAGCCCCCCCGCCGGACGCCATTACCAAGATTGTCAATACGCTGCTGACAACAAGTGACGTGACGACATGTCTCTCAACAATCAACACCCTCAAGGTCGCCAACGGGCTGGCGCTAGCCGACATCATCACGGCCACGTCGGAGCAGCTGGTCACCATGGAGGTCAAGCCCGAGGTTATGGTGCGCTGGCTCGACGGACTTGCCGAGATCGAATACAGGGTCTCGGGCGGTGCGAATGAGGCCATACAGACAGGTGCTGTCGTCGGGGTCGTGAGGGATGGTTGTGAGCTTATGGGCTAGGCAAGAACTGAGATACCCGGGTAAATATCAATAAAAAGTCATAAGAACGAATGAATGAATGAACGAATGAAGTATATGATTCCCGACGGAATATCAAGTCTGACCTAAAGGAGACAATGAGATATCGACAGATCAGAAAGAACAAAGGGTTGCCTATTCAGCTACAAGTTGGCCAGAGGGACCGGACAGGGATAGAGAAAAACATGTGAGAATAAAGATGCACCCAGTCAGACATAAGCATGCCTATTGAGCCTGCTAAAATAACCAAGCATTTAAATACATTATAGCTACTTAAAGGACATAGCTGCTGTAGGTAGCTGAGTGAAAAAACTGACCCAGTCTTACATAATATGACGCCCGCTTATAGTGAAAAAAAGCATAGGTAGTTTAAGACCATTATAGGTTTATCAAGCTGAATCGCTGCGTTGTACAGACACGTAGAGTGTTAAGCATGGTCACAATGAGAAGAAGTCAAGAGACTACTTGTGTGACAGAAGAGGATGTTAGGTAACCTCGCTTAATTTCTCCCGTGCGAACCAAGTCTCCTCTCTCGAAACATCTGGTTGTAATTGAGGAAACACTATTGAAATCAAATGCGACTACAACTACAGGTGTACATCGACATCCCAGGAGCTCTCGACCTTAACCAAGCCCATATCACATGTACGCATGAAGAAAACAGCTTATATACAGACATGTAAAGGGGAAGCATTAAATTTGCCCAGGCCAACTTATCTCCTTAACCTAGGTACTTCATGCCGAATATAAATACCCCGCCCCAGCCGGTTCCGGTTCTCAACCATCGATGAGGACGTATTCTATAGGATACAAGGTGGAAGCCTTGGGCATGAATCTGATGTAGAATATCAAAGGTCATGCTGCTTCCTTTCCCCGCGTCATGAGATTATATTGAACAGCGGGTCGTAATTGATGATGGACCATGAGATCTGTCACCGTCTCCTATTACAGCACTCAGTTCAGCAAGATGCGTGGCTACTTGCCGCTCCACGACATCCGGCTATATTGCCCACATCAGCAGATCCGGCTACCGCCAATCAACTTGGTGTATCTCTCTTCTTGACGTCCATATTTTTTATTAGATCTACTGCATATCACTCTATATGATAACGTTTTGAATAGGCTTATGCGTGCAAGCTTTGCCTCGACAATAGCCTGTGTGGTGAGCATCGCCCTCGTCAGCACGCCATGTCCGGGAAATCAAAGGGTTTTGGACGAGAGAGGAGGCGGCTGGTATATTTTGGTTGAATGCCTCTTCTACGAGGCTCGAAAAAGAAAATGGCGTGGGTTATCGGGTCCTAGTATTTGTCTAGGGCGATAATTGAAAATGAGGATTGCGCAATTCCTCCTCGTGCTAGGCCTAGCGGCACATGAAGCACTCGCAAACCCTCTTCACCGTCATGCGCCGCAGAGCACAACTTCCCGACCATTGGAACGTATAGTCCCACAGACTCATATTCGACATGAGAAAAGAACGACGGCTCAGGGAAGCGCTTGGTCAAAGGTGGAGAGGGCAAAGCGCGACGCGCTGTTGCCCATGCGTATCGGGCTCACGCAGCCAAACCTGATGGAGGGCCACAATCTGTTGATGGACATGTAAAGTCTAGACTACTGAAGCAGCTCTGGAGCCCTATATCTAATCGTGTGGGTCAAGGTCGAATCCAGAGTCGGAAAATTATGGCAAGCATCTGTCAGCCGAGGAGGTCGTAGACTTCTTTGCTCCTTCAGAATCGAGTGTTCAGGCGGTGAAGAGTTGGCTCGTGGATGCTGGTATTGATGCGCATACTATTTCGCAGTCGGCGAATAAGCAGGTAAGCAGGATTAAACTTGGGAAAAGACTGAATCTCAGTGCTAAAGCGATGCTTCCTGGCTCGTCAGCGGGAAGTCTGCAGCCCCTGTTAACTAAGGCCGCTACTCAAGAATACATAATCCCATTGCTTTATTTTTGAAGATAATGAACAATACTGTTTCTAACATGCAAAAACACAGTGGGTTCAATTCGATGCGCCGGTCGATCAAGTAGAGGATCTTTTGATGACCAACTATCATGTTTGGGAACACAAGATGACCGGGGCTAAAGACATTGGCTGCGATGAGTTAGTCGACTTCTCCTCGTTTCGCATATATATCGTTGACTCTTTTTCAGGTATCACGTCCCCAAGCAGGCTGCACCGCACATTGACTACATCACTCCCGGAGTGAAACTCATGGGAGATGGTGGCACCCACCAAAAGCACGCATTTGCGCGAGACGCCGACTCCGATAAGAAATCACCCCAGCTTCCGCAGTCAATAGATTCGAGGAACATAGAAGGAGTAATGAGTAAAAGGAGCCGTGAACGACCATCATCGAGCGAGCAAGTTGCGGGTCCCAAGTTTCAAGGGTCACTACGTTTTGTAGAGCCTGTCCGACCAGAAGATGTCTATTCAGGCAATCTGACACTAGCAAAAGGTTGCGATACCTACGTGACTCCGGATTGTATCAGACGTAAGGGCTTTCCTTACATTGATCAGGAAGACCAGCTCTCTAACTCCAAGACTAGAGATGTACGGGATCCCGAAGGGAACTACCAAACACGCCGGCAATAAGATGGGCATCTTCCAGAGTTTGAAGCAACACTACACACAACAGGATCTCAACAACTTCTTCTGGGCCTTTACCGAGTGAGCCGAGTCGGGTGGATGACCCATCGAAAAATGCTAGTTGCTAACGAGTGTCACAGCGACATCCCAAATGGGACGTATCCTGAATTACTCTCGGTCAACGGCGGCGAAGGCGCGACAAAAGAACTCTACAACGCCGGGACAGAGTCGAACCTCGACTTCCAGATGGCTTACGGGTTGATCTGGCCGCAGGAGCCGGCTCTATTCCAAGTAGACGACGAATGGTACCAGCAATCCCAGCTCCGAAGCGCCGAATACGCCGGCTTTTTCAACAGTAAGTCACCCTCCTCCTCCTCCTCCTCCTCCTCGGCGAGGGAATGCCCAAACTGAGAGCGGGATTTACTAGATCTCTGGAATGCCATCGACGGCAGCTACTGCACGTTCGAAGCGTTCGGTGAGACGGGCAATTGCAAGCGTCCCGAGTGTCGCGACCCAGAGTACCCGAACCAGCACGAGGGGGGCTACGCGGGGGAGCTGAACTGCGGCGTCTACAAGCCGACGAACGTGATCAGCATCTCGTACAGCGGCGCCGAGTCCGAGCTGCCGGCGTCGTACCAGCAGCGGCAATGCGCCGAGATCATGAAGCTGGGGCTCCAGGGCTCCACCATCATGATCGCCTCGGGCGACTCGGGCGTCGCGGGCTTCGCCACCTACTCGAACCCTACCGGGTGCATGGGGCCGAACCACGACGTGTTCAACCCGCAGTTCCTCGCGACGTGCCCGTACATCCTATCCGTGGGCTCGACGTACCTGCCCGCGAACCGGACGGCGGGCGAGGACGAGGAGATCGCGACCTCGCGGTTCCGGTCCGGCGGGGGGTTCTCCAACATCTACGACGTGCCGGAGTGGCAGCGGGATACCGTGGAGCGGTACCTGTCGCGCGCGAACCTCAGCTTCGAGGGGTACGAAGGGGGTGGGGCCAACTACAGCAACGCGAAGGCCGGTCTGGGCCGGTTCAACCAGATCGGGCGCGCGTACCCCGACGTCTCCGCGAACGGGGACAACTTCGTCGTCTCGAGCGGCGGCGATTTGCTCCGCGTCGGCGGCACCTCGGCGTCGTGTCCGCTCTGGGGGTCCATTGTCACTTTGCTCAACGAAGCGAGGCTCGAGGCCGGGAAAACGCCGGTCGGGTTTATCCATCCTGTTCTGTACGCCCAGTAAGTGAATTTCTCGTGCCGGGTTTTCACGATTCCTACCAGTGCAGGACGTGGGGGCTTTCCGTCTGGGGTTCGATCCCGTTTAGGGGCTCTGGATGCCGTAGGGAAGCTTAGGTACGCAAGGAGATTACTGACTTGGGATTCGGTGTAGCCCCGAGGTATTCAACGACATCACTGTGGGCGATAACCGCGGATGTAGAACTACCGGGTTCCCGGCTACGGAAGGCTGGGACCCCGTCAGCGGAATGGGGTAAGCATGCACGACATTTTCTTAGTTTCTGAACATCCATGAGACGGAGATGGAATAGGCGACCACCTTAGCCTTCTCAAGCTCGCGATCTACGCAACAAGTTATTTAGACCTTTGGGCATGTAAAGATGCATTGCTGACCAATGTGCGTGACAGCACGCCTAACTATCCGAAGCTTCTGGAGCTGTTCAAGAGTTTGCCTTAGGGGCGAGGGTCAAGGAATGGGCGTGATAGGATCAGAGTCTATATACACATAGAATATCACAGGACATGAATTATATATGGAGAACAGGCCCCTGGATATATTGATCATCATCGGTCCTATACGGCAGATTCATGAGTTGTTCTGATCTAGTTGCAGTAAAGAAGCGCTTGGGAAGATCCTGTATGTTGAAGGAATCTCTGTCGTAGGTACAGAAGACAACTCGTCTGAGCTTCGAAAGACAGTCCGGATTAGAGTCTTATATATATTCCATCATTGACAACATGTCTAGCCTCAGACTCGTCAACATACAGCACTGAGAATCTCGCCGGCACCCCACGAAGCCCATTTATACTCAGAGCGGCCCAGGGAGCGATGTGCCTCTGTGTTTGAGTTTTCTCCTTCTAATGCCTTTGCTGTCATAGACCTTTTATTCCCGTTACGACTGCATTAGCTGGTGAGATGACCATACTATCCTCGTCACATAGTAGCTCCCGTATAAAAAACATATATGTATAATTCTCGTTGTATATAGTTCGCGAATGAGTAGCCCACAATCACACTCAAGTACTCTAAGCTATGGGTATTATATCACGCGTAAATCTAGACCAGCAAACATTTCCCACTCATCCAGTTGTAGGTATGCGGTTATATTGCGGGTAATATATCGCGTCTTGAAATGGCCGGCTTCGCCAGCCCGCGTTAGTTTATTAGGTCAGTGCACACGTGAGTAAGTCAGAGGTTTCAGCTATAGTAGCCAGAATCGTGACTTTTATACAGCCATTCGCCGACTCCTAACTTGACTGATCTGCACCCCTTTCACTTTGGTAGGTAGTATTTACCCGTTTTTATCACGCATGATGATCACTTGCGGGTAAAACCTGTGCCACGCCGCGCGTGAGCTTAAGTCCTATGGCGACGGGATATCGGCTCCTAGGTGTAATAGCTCATAAGAACGCGCTCATCGACGTGTATTCGCTCACTCGTGCATTTCGATGAGAGGTCGATGTTGAACGCGGTAGCGAGCGCATAGACAGAGGCACCTTCAGTCTATGAATATGATGGGAAATGATGCTGAGCCAACTGATTACCTACGCCCTATTAACTTGGTCAATTGCGGGATTTCTCCCAAGCCAACCTCGACCAGATCTTATTGGCAAACCAAACAAGGCCAGCCAGGGGGCAGCGCGGAATACTAGCTCACGGCACATCAGGGCAGCATTACGATCCCAGATACTCTATTTAGCAAACAATTCCGACGCTTCTCTGAGCGACTCGTCTCGGTTTGCACCGGGATGGCAGAGAGAGGGGTTGGTTGGCTTCGGGGTCGGAACCGTTTACATGTTGGACCGTCTGTCTCGACAACAATCCAAGGATGAAGGTAGAACTGACAATATCGATAGTTGAAATCGGGACGCCGAAACAAAGGATATCACTGATTCTAGATACGGGGTCATCCATAACGCTTGTTGATCCAGACTGTGTCCGGGCAGCGGATTCAGGCGCCTGCCAGAAATACGGGTATTATAACACGACAGCGTCGTCGACTTCGCAGGCGTTGAACGTCTACTTCGTCGCGCTGTTCGGAACAGGTTACATGGAAGGATCATGGTATAATGATATCGTGTACGTCGGTCAGGACAGTAGGACGCCTTTCCTCTGAAATTGTGGCCGTCGTGGCACTACGTTGACACTTGCTGCTATGTAGGGCTGCCTCTCCCACACTCGCGAGTCGGTGTCAATATCTGGAGCACGTATCTGTGGGCAGGGATCATCGGCGTCTCGTACGGGATACGATGGAACACGGCCTATCCGACGCTGCTTGATCTCTTAGTTCAGCATGATTATATCGAAGTGCCCATATTCAGCCTCGAGGTCGGAACTCAGGGGGATGGATCTCTGAATCCGTCTGGTATGTACAAGTTTTCATAAATTTCCCCGAGAACGGGAGGCTAAGCGGACATGAGCGTCAGGCAATATCGTCTTCGGAGGGGTTAACCGTTGGAAATACCGTGGCTATCTTGAGCCGATAGAAATATGGCCCAACCCATCTAACCAAAAGGATCAATTTCAGCAGGTAGGGTGAGTGACACCAGGCCCGATTCTCGTGTATTATATCATTCATGACTGAGATTTCTCTCTCCAAAGCTACTCGATAAACTTAACTTCGTTCGGGTTCACTCGACCTGGACAGTTCGAGGTCACGCTGACTGGCGACGGCTTTGCGCGGTCGATGTTGATCGATACCGGGTCCACGTTTACCTACCTCGATGCGGATCTCGTCGGGGCCGTGGCTCGAGCACTTAATGCGTGGATTGACGAGGCGGGCGTGTACTATGTAAACTGCGCACTGCGCTCCGAAGACGGCTACGTGAACTTTGGATTTAATCAAGGAAATATAGTGATTCAAGTCAGCTACGCTGATTTTATTGTTGATTTCGACACCTATTGCGCCCTGGGCGTCCAACCAGCCGACCTGGGTGTCGCGACGTGGGTGCTGGGCAATAGCTTCATCCGAGCTGCATACAGTATGTTGATCGATCGAGGCTTCCGAGCGGAGAATTGATTGATGCCCATTCTAGGAAGCTGATGCTCGGAATAGTTGTCTTCGATCAAACAAACGACGCTATCTGGCTCGCTCAATACATGCCGTGTGACAGTGATGATATCAGCGACCTGACGTCAAACGCTGGGCAAGAGCTATGGTTAGATCTCACGGGGCTTTGTTGGTGAAGCTGGGCCACTATCGACCTCGCAACCGATATACGGCAGAGGTGTGTGGAGTGTTTGGTTTGCGGACAGGTTGGTGATAAGCGTGTCATATATTTTGTCCGGGTATTATATGACGAAAAAATTATTATTATACGTCTCAGGCCTTACCCCGGATGTCCTCACTCAGAGGCCCTTGTCGAGTCCAAATATTCATCCCTATCTTTGACCCGCTGGTCACTGGTAGGCCGGCATGTAACGTCCGTTGATCTCCGGTACCATCGTCGAGCAAGTTCGACCAGAACACAGCATTTCCTACGACCGGACGGAACGTGACTCCGTTCTCCCACGGCTCGTCACAGTCTATGAACGCACACCACCTCGTATCGTGGGGCGACGTCACCATTGGGAAATTTGTCCCGCCACCTGTTACGTTCTCGGCGGAAACATAGGCAAAGAAGGAGCTTTGTCTGTTGCCTCCCACAACGGATGACGCATGCGCCGCGTTTGTAAACCAGTCGGTGTGAAAATGGTAGCGCTCCCCTTCACCGTACTTGACAAGTTGCAAAGGCTCGAGGTGTGTCCGGGGCGTATCAAAGCCTTGGAATAAGAGCGCCCGCTCCTCGATACAGCGGACGATGTCATCGCGCGCCACATTTGTCGACTGTGAAGTACGCGTTTGCCGTTGCCCTAGGACACCATCCTGGTCAGAAACACCTGAGCGTGAGAATGTATCTTGCCTGCAGCGGAGTTGTTAGTTCGCCGTACCGAATAAATTGTGTCGCCAACCAACTCACGTGATGATTTTAAGATGTGTTTGCTCCTCTGGTGTCAGGAAGCCTTCGAGATAGATCACAAGTGGTGATGTTGATACAAGATGGCTGTTGTATGGAGGATGCTGACACGACGTAATCTGATCATGATGGCTGTGTGCGCTGGCGACAGTGACAGCAAGCACCGCGTACCATATTGACTTGAAAAGACCCATCTTGAAGTTAACACCTAGCTTTTTGAGTCATAATTGAGAATCTTGTGGTTTTTTGCTCCAGAGGTGGGTTGATAAACATCACTCTTGATCCCAACTTGGCATCTTTTATCTACACTACTTCGGCAGGGGGATGAGCTGCAGAACTGAAACGCTAGAAGTAGTGTATCTCCTGACAGAATCCTACAGTCCTACCAAGTATGTAGGTATTCTTAGCCCATCATCGCGATGTTCATCGCAGGTTTAGTGGAGCAAACCGCCTCTAATCCTTGTTCTGATGCAGATTACAGGGATCGTCAAGCCGCCTCATGTCAGATCTTCTGGGGGCGGCGCTTGTAGCCCCTGCAGAAGAACCCCTGAATTGGACTTGGAGAGGGGCTTGCTTGACTCGAGGGCCATCTCCCAATTCCCCGCACTACATAGATAGTTGGTAGAGGAACTACCTCTCTCACTGTCAACAAGCTCATGACCGTAGTAGGATGAATGGCAAAGAACCCCGAGCGCGAGGGTCAGGCAACTCAACATGAAGCCCAAATCATATATACTATCGATCTCCCCTCTTCTATTCAATTGCTTGGCCTGGGACCACACGAGTGATCAAGACTTTCGTCGGGCCATTTCAGGGCATAATCATGCGCTGGTCGCATGTAAGTCAACAGCTCCATCGATCTTCACGTTCAGGAAAAAGTGATGACAATTGGAGATACATACTTACGATTTAATGAATACATAGTCATACATGTATGTGCTCAGGCCTATTGTTGACCTTGAAAAGACTCTTGTTGACTCACCGACTCGGGAGAACAGCCCTCAACGTGAGTTTTGATTATTCTAATCCCACACATCGCTTTGAGGACTGAACAAAACCACAGGGCCGGAAGCCAAGCCCTTGAGCCAGAATGGACGTCAATTGCTAGCTCGCATAAATCATTAATGAGCATCGACTGTTCAATCGAGTCCGCCATATGCGACGAGTTCAGTATAATATCATACCCCGCATTCCGATATTTTGATGGTCATGGCCATACGAAACCATATCGAGGACCGAGGAAAGCTTCATCGTACGTACAGCAGTAGCCTTGCTTCACTTGGGGGTAGTGCCATGCCAAACATTCATAGGATTGCCTCATTTCTCAAGAGAGCTGCTCGTCCGACAGTTACCAACTTGGATGGGGAGATGGCAAGCAGCTTTCAATCCGTGGATGAGACGGTGCTCATCGCGCACATAAATCACCGCGACGACCACGTGGCGACTACATTGAAGACAATCGCATCGCAGTTCCAGGATCGAGTCTCCTTCGGGTTTGTAGATACGACGGGCACTACGACGGTCGAGTGCTACAACAACAAAGACGAACAGAAGTTTACCTTGTCTGACTTAACGGCCATCGACTCACTGCCTAAGTTGGTTAAAAGTTGTATGGTGCCACTGATTGGCGAGTACACCAGAGCCAACGAGTTGGAGTATCTCCAGGTGCGTAGCCAAGCATTGTCCCACCTACCGAGAGAGAGAGAGACCGGTGTCGAGTGCACCTGGCTAATTATGATATTGTAGTCTGGGAAGTCGATGGTGTTCTTCTTCGCGTCATCGTCAGACGAGAGAGAGGCGTACGTCAACAAGATGAGACCAGTGGCGAAGATATACAATGAATATCTCAGCTTTGTGACGGTAGATGCAGATGAGTACGCTGATTTCGCGGCGCAGCTTGGCTTGATCGGTGCCTTTCCTGCCCTGTCGGTGCAGAACCCCATGCTTGCACAGGCTTTCCCTTATCCCTTGGAGGCTGAGATATCTCCAGAGGCCGTTAACGCGTTTGTGATGGATATCGTACAGGGGAAAGTGAAACCGTGGGACGGACAAAGCAGGCAGGATAAGGCCCGGGCACATGATGAGCTTTAACGCCGGCAACAGCGTATTGCGGCATACTATTTAGCGTCTAATCAAAAGGGCTGAATGGCCGGCCCCCGCTGCTAGGAATCTGAGTAAACGGTGAGGTGCCAACACACAAGCCAGGAATGTGGTGTTAGTGATGTTATGTTTACCTGATGTACTCTCTAAGTATTATGCATAATACCACCCCCACATAAGACGATTCAGATCTTTGGAAAACGTTATAAATGATAGAGTATACCCAGTCCAAGGGATTGAGCCGTTATGATGTTTAGAATTAGACTCGACTAGTCTAATTTGCACTGACTCGTAGCGATTACATCTGGACTGGACCTTGAGCTGCACTGCTGCTGCTGCTGTCTCGAAATGGTTGCATCTGAGACAAAATTAGGTGGCTTCTCATTATTTGCGCTTTGCGTCATGCTAAAACAACGTTTCTCTTTATGACTGAGACCGCATGTTCAGCACAAGTTGCCTGCGTAGCAACGGGGTGACCATAGATGAAGATTACCATTCAACAATGGGCGAATGTTGCATATACAAATATCACACCTATTCAGCTTCCAATGACGCTTATGTAGGTATATATCTGTCTGTGTGTGGTCTTTGTCTGGAGCTTATCGCTTTGCTACTTTTCTTGAGCTTTCGACTGTCAACTGATACCAACACAACAATCGGCCTCCGATCAGACGCTCTGGACTCACACACTCTGGCATATATTGATGCTGGTAACCCGGCAGCTCGGTACTCATACCGGCGTTCCTCACGTTGGGTATGTGCATGTAGTGTGAGACTCCTTAGTATATCACTCCGTTGGTCTCATCAGCTAAGCACTGCTCAATAGTCTGCCGCGCGCAAAAGCGGTAACAAAGAAACTCCACTTGGGAATCCGGACTTAATTTTAGCTGCTTCCCCTTCAATCCCTGAAAATTTCCAAGTTGGATGCTTACCATTCAATCAACTCCGTGCTCTATGTTGAGAATTATCCGACCGGCCTATCTCTTGCGACCCGCTGGTCGTCGCTTTTTCAGCAACAAGGGTGCACCGCTTATCTTGTGCGGCAAGACAGAACAAATCGGTCGGGGCGTCATCGCCACCCTTGAGCCCGAGTACGATGGTTCGTCGCCGCCAGTCTTAACACACTCTTTCCCTTGCCGCCACCACTACGTATTGAGAGCTCAAACTCAAGCTGACACGTACTGTGCGTAGTGATTCACTTTGTGATGTCCCCCGAGAGTGGCGCCATCCAGATCCCAGCCATTCTCAAGGGGGATCAGTCGCCACCATCGCACTCCGCGCTAGGTAGTAAAGATTACTCAAAATCCCCAGTCGCCATCATCATGGGCGGAGCCTTCGATGATGCCGGCATTGAGGCAATGATGAAGGCTTCGGAAGGCATCAAGCCTATTCCATGGCTGCGCCCGGACCTCACTAAGCCGACTCCGCCATTAGGTCCCGAGTATGGCAAGGCGATGGTCGCACGTGTCAAGGTGCTTTTGGAACAGCTGAAGAAGGAGGGGAAGATGAATGAGGAGAAAGTCCACTGGTACTAAGGCTCTATACTAGAATACATTCGTCGCATTATATATGCTTATGGCTCAATACCAATTGTCTCGGTCTCCAATAAGTCAGCTATTCAGTCCTCACTTGTGAGACATTTGCCGGCCCCGCTTAGTCCCGAGTGCCGATATTCGTGTAGTTATATATACTTATCTGTAACCTAACCCAGGTAGTTCTAGCATTCCGCCTTATTGATGCCGAAGGATTGGAATGCAGCCATACGGACTTGTTGGTGCCATAGAAGATTAAGTACCTCTCCGTACACCAAGTATATTCTCCAAGCACTTCTTTCCGCCTTTGTTATGATTTATACCCGAGTTTCGCAAACAGTCCAGATGGTCGCTCGGGGAATAGCTACGTCCATGAGCTCGCTTAATGGTATCCGACTCTTTGTTCTTCGTGTTGGGGTAGATATGATGGTCTGGCTCGCTTCCAACAGTTCTTTAAGGTAATTAGATAGGCAAGTTCTATAACAGGCTAGGCATTACCTAATCAACCAACGACTGCTAACCTACCTTTCATTTTTCTTTGGTGGCCATCTCCAAGTCACGATATACAAGGAGTCCTATTGTGTAGTTACCATTCACTCCGGGTTCAAGGCCAAGAAAATCGGACAGCCATCGAAAGTTTGTTGACTACGATCGAAATTGGATACGGCTCAACAAGGTTGGCTCAGCAGGGTATATTCAATTGTCATACCTTGAATGTATATACCTACTTACCGGCCGCTCTGAACAGCACAACCCTCGGATGGATGAACGATTATAGCATGTACAATTCTTATATATTATTGCAGTTAGCTTCAACTTAGACTAGCACGGCGCAGTCCACAGGCCGAATTTGGTAGCTTCCACCGCTTTCTTCATGCAAGCCTAGACAGTGCCTCGCGCAGGGAAACCTATGACCGAGAATGGAACAATATTACTTGAAACTGCAAAACGGTCGATGTTCTGTACCCAGCGTGTTGGATTTCCAGCAAGCAAGCTCGGATGACACCACGATCGGAGCTAGGTTATGCGATATCACCTTTTATGTTGGGACCTATCAGATCTTTAGATGGTGGAAGATAACTAACCTAGTAGGTGTTATTATCCTACTACAATAAACAAACCGAGATCTGCACTCAATCTCGGACATTGTTAACCCGGAAGTTATCATTCCAACCCCGCAAAGTGAAGAGGCATCCCCGCGTTGGGGCTTGGTTGGTATTCGACGTCTCCTCCTCCAAGAATCCCACCCCACACTATTCTTATGCTCATATAGATTGATATGGGCCATAGCAAGCACATAGATAGAATATCCTCACTTGGGGGCCGAAGACAAATAAGGCCAAGACTAGCTAATTAATCCCAGAGCCGGGGGTTAATTTAATTAGGTCAATTGAAGAAGCAAGCGACAACCCGCGTCCAGATATCTCATCGGTAGATCGTCAGGCAAAGCTGAAGCGGTCTGTATCTTCGCCTTGAACCAAGATGGACAACTCGACAGTTGGAGAGCCTCTCGAGGCCGTCAAATATGACAAGAAAGAGATCGAGCACAAAGAGCAAGTCATCGAGGAGTCTGCCAGAAAACAGTGTATCGACGAGGAGCAGACTGCCCAGTTCAGGCGTTTCATGGAAGCCGATGCAGATTGGCACCGAGCCATGCACAAGAAGCTGATGAGAAAGCTTGACATACATCTGCTTCCACTACTCGTGCTGATGTATCTCCTCAACTTCCTTGACAGAAAGTAAGACGATATCCATTCTAGCGCACGTCTAGCCACATCGCTCTGACTGTAGATGGTACAGTAACTTGTCGCAAGCTCGTCTGAGTACCCTCGAGAAGGATTTAGGGATGAAAGGAACCGATTTCAACCTGGCGACGAGTATCCTGTTCGTGGGCTATATCTTGATGCAGCTCCCTTCCAACTTGATGCTTACCCGAGTTCGACCATCGCTGTATCTCAGCATTGCGATGACCATTTGGGGGGCTATTTCCACTGCGCAATCGGCTGTTCAGTCCTTCAATGGTCTCTTAGTCGCTCGATTCTTCTTGGGTTTTGCAGAAGCGCCGTTCTTTCCAGGAGCGGTAAGTTCTTTTTTTTTCCCCCCTCTCGTTTCACGCTTCGTGATGAGTGTCTTGACTCACAATTCACTCTCATTCCAGATCTTTCTGATGTCCAGTTGGTATACCCGTGGGGAGATGGCTCACAGAATTGCTTGGTTCTATTCTGGCAGCTCATTAGCCAATGCGTTTGGCGGTCTTATTGGCGCTGGTGTTTTGTCAAACTTGAGCGGCGCCCACGGGATCTCGGGGTGGTGAGTACTATACGTTGCAGCGGCGAATTCTCATCGGTTCTTGTGTGCTAAAAGAAGCTCAGGCGTTGGCTTTTCATTATCGAAGGAAGCATTACAATCGCGGCTGCCATCTCGGCCGGGTTTATCTTACCCAACTATCCAACAAACACGAAGTGGCTAACCCCTGAGGAGCAAGCATATGCTCAATGGCGGCTACTTGAAGATACTGGAGAGGCTGATCTTGCCGACTCCATCGCAATTAAGGAGGGTGTCAAGATGGCCTTTAAAGATCCACGGCTGTACCTGTTCACGCTTCTCCAGCACGTTTCCATACTATCTCAGGCTTTCCAGTATTTCTTCCCGACTATCGCGAAGAGTCTCGGGTTTGGAGATGTCGTGACGTTACTCCTTACTGCGCCCATCTGGATAGTCACGTTCTTAGTCTCTCTCGTTGCGACATACACGTCGGGTCGCTTCGCTGACCGTAGTATTCACATCACATGCTTAATGCTGGTATCTTTTGTTGGAAACATCATTGTAGTATCGACTTTAAACACGGGAGTGCGCTTCTTTGCCGTGAGTGATTTCCCTGCCCGGCATTTCAGACCCGGAGAATACTCACCGTGGTGCATTATATTCGCATTCTACCTAGCCATCACTGACTTTCGGGTTTCGCAGTTATTTCTCTTGCCTGTTGGTGCCGTCACATCGTACCAAATCATTCTCGCCTGGGTGGCCAACAGCTTCCCTCGTCCGCTCGTGAAACGGAGTGCGTGCATTTCCATTGCCAACCTTATCGGCAACATTGCAAATATATATGGCAGCTACTTGTACGCCGACGGCCCACGGTATATTGCTGGAGGAGCCGCCACGGCCGGCGTTGCATTCTTGGTTGCGGTTCTGGCCCTAGTCACGAGATTGGTATTGCAGAGAGATAATAAGAGGCTAGCGCAGCGGGAGGTCTCCGAATCCGAAGACACAGCTGCCAATAACCCGGAAGCAGTTGCTACTGGCTTCAGATACATCTTGTAGCCAAAGTATTCTAATAGAACTGAATGACAGAGAACCAACTGCTTCTAGAGCTTCACACGCTCGCCACCGGTTATTGCCAACAATTGTTTCATGTGATGAAGGATATCCTACACTAGGCCGAGCTGGCCAATGATATTGTCCGACTGAATTGAGTCACAATGCCCCTTGTGAGATATATTTCACCAAATTCCTCGAAGTGGTTTGTTTCACCTTCGAGTCCAGGAAATGGCAGTTCGTAAGTGGCTCTCAAGCCCTGGCTGTCAACACAGACATACATAAAATATAGAACAAAGAGCTAAGCCACTACTACCTACATGTCGTTTTCGGGATCAATGGTACAGGGAAAGTTTTGACCCCGCGTAGTTTCTGAGGCTTCGGAATAACCCCAGGCGCTTGACGTCAGGCAGCAACCACTGCCAACACATACACCTCCTTACAACCGGAAACTTGTAAAGGAACGGAAAGCATGGGATCATATGAACAACCCGGACATTCGCATCGAGCTTTCCTAATGCTACTCACTCTCGTCAATTGTCGTAGTGAGAATTTTCTTGATCTATGTTGGACATGACTTCACCCGCATCACTCGTCTTACCGTAACTAGGTCTCTCCGTCAGCAACGAACTCGTTAGCAATGAAATTCGCCACAAACACAGCCTTGGTCTGTCAGGAATTGAAGCAATTTGCCGAAGCCGGGGGAGAGCAACACGACTTGACGATAAGTGTGCAGCAGGATTGAACATGAATACGAAAAGATCGGGGCAATGGTCAAGTCAGGTCTGGGCGCTGTGAACCGAATGAATAAGAATTCTGCCCGCATAGAATGAGTTGGCAAAATTGATGGGGCAAGGCGAATGTTCGGGGCAATGCTACCATACACCTTTCGGCTTGCTACTTATCTACACGTGTAATGGTAAGTGAGCTGCTTGATGTAGTAGTTCTTGAACGGCGAGCATTGAAATGCCCAGCGAGTGGATTCATAATCATGGGCGCGGCCAGACCACCCGACGATCCGAATCTCAATTGGGGACCCTCGGGATTTATAATTGCCACACAGAAATATCAGGTTCTTGGCAAAGCCTGGACACAAACCAGCGCCGGTGAGAGTACGCATCCAAGCTTTCAACGCTCTTGGTCCCGATCATCCGGTGTTGAGCAAAGAGCTCGTGACATAGGAAATCCAGACTCCTCGCTTATTCTTGCGATTGAAGACACGTAAGTCCGAAAAAAAAGCAAGAGTTTAGTTTGCGTCTGCTTAGCAATCCAGGCCATTGGGCCGAACAGGTGTTTGCCAAGTCAATTCTTGTCAATGGTTGACTCTTCAGGCCAAAGATGACGTTGACGTCTCACAGTGGGCCAACGATGCTCTCTTTACAGGGTAAACATCGATCCTAATTGGAGCCCAGAGATACGTTCGCCGTTATTGTATATTAGGTATCAGCTGTACCTGAACATGACTCTGGGGCTAGCTACCATGCTGTAGCACCACGTAATGCAAAAGGAGGGTCGCATTCACCACCCATTCCAGCCCGAGGGATCATTTTCGATTGGTTGCTCAGCCTTACGGCACCAGAGCTGTGCACTGGGTAGTCTTTGACCCGGGAGAAAATGCCTCGCAGGTACTCAATGGGGTGCCAACGAGCGGGCAGACGCTGCGGTCTTTTGTGGGCGTCATGCAAACCTTTTGGCGAAAATGATTCCCCGCATACTGATTGACTTGGTTGGAATTTGCGAATCATGGGGTTCGGCATTCGAACCACTCGTATTGGAGAATACCGATGCTGGTAACGGTGAGAATGAGGCTTGCACAACGCTAGGCTTTGGGGTTAGTTATGGAGATCATCGTTCTGCTACGTAAGGAGGAACTTGAAAAATGACGGCAGTCGTGATGTGTCAAGAAACCCCCATCAAAATTCTTCGATTTGCTGCCTGACAGCGCGTTTTGGGATTGAGCTGTTACGACAGGATGCATCTGAGTGCATATAATCAGATAATTCTATCGAATAGCGAGTTTGTCTCGAACAGGCTTCATGGGCCGAGCCAATATTCCGCTGGAGTGCTCACGGCTGTACCTTGCAGGATGAGGTGAGCCGGGATCTTGGCCGCTCCCGCCCATCCATAATGGTTACGATCATATCATTTTCTGGTTCAGCTTGAGCATCTGAGGTGGTTTAGGCGATTCGTGTACACCTACACTACATACACTACATACTTAGTGTAGTGTAGATGATATTGCACCATCAACCCCCTTGTAGGTCCTTAGAGCCGGTGTATACTAGCTTAGAGAGTTATTTCGGGCGAACACTCCAAGCAAGATCGTCGATTCATATGACGTCGAGACGGAAACCGGTGAGTAACTGAACGGTTCTGGGTTCCGTATCGGCCAAACCCGACTGTGAAGCCGGCTGGCCTTCAATGGATCTCCTACGAAGAACAAGAGCCTATCTGTTAGCTAAGTAACTCAACAAATGAACGAGCGTCAGGGTCAACATGTCGGGCTGTGCAATGAAGTACTTAGACTAGTGTAGGTCTGACTAGAAGGAAGCATGGTTATGGAGCTGGCTTAACAAATCAGCTGGCGATCGCAAAAACGCGAATCGCTCGCCGCCACATGGTTCTGGGCTCCGCTCTATTAGTTCGTTCCCGAAACTTTTGACCAGGCACACACCTAGGCGAAAAAGGGAAGGCAACAAGCCACGGGAACCTCGGTGACACATGGCTCGGTTCCAGCGGATGGGAGATACGTGCGCTAGCTCGCAATCTTGGTTAGCTAGTTAAGTTGACGGAACGATTTCCATTTTCTGGAAGCTCTACGTTTCGGCCTAAGAGCATTAGAAGTCCGGATTACTGAGGACTAATAATTACTACTACGGTACGTATATACTATCTGCTATGTAATTGTGCATCCGCTTCCATGGATGGCCTATTACGGACTTTCGAGAGAACCAATTAATGGAACTGCGTGTATTGTTTCCTTTCCCGCCGCAAGCCAAATCGGGCAAATAAGGATGCGTTAGGTACATGTTTTTCCTCGCAGCAATTCTTCTCACCGGTTCAGTGTGGCCGTGTAGCGAGACAGAGAAGACAATCCCCTGGTTTATGGCTGCATGACGGTATCGGCAACCCAAGATAGGCGTAACATGTAATAGGTATGCATAACGCTCTCAACGCTCTCGTAGCTCACATCTGACGTGATCTTTGGGTACCTTTGATGAGATCATCGTGACGCTTTTATACATGTCTCGGTAATGACGGAGTACAGTGTAATTATCGCGATGTCGAGATCATGGTCTGGTCTCGGATCGAAACAACGCAATTTACATATTCAATTCACTTACACTAGTGCGTGACACTTTAGCGTCTAGTATAATGAATGTACTGGCCGAGAGCGGCGCCACTAAATATGGCTCTCATACACTAGCAGAAGCGTGAGAGGCTAATAATGATAGCGACTTTGCTCATTCAAGTCCATGTCTCTACCTATTACTAAGAGGAATTGAAAAATCTTGATAGTATTGTGGGTGGGCAGCTCTCGACCTGGCCTAAAATTGGTATACTGGTAACCATATTCAAGCACACTAGTGGGCAGGCCCAAATGTGAGAGGCCCTCACAAGGCTAAAGAGTTTCATAAAGTAATTTTGGACACAAGAGCTGTCTGAATGACGCCAGAACAACCTAGGTTCTCTAGTAATCATTCTGGTCTTTTCCCGAGCAGTCGTGGTACTGATAGGTATTGAAAAAGGTTCGTTCTTTTTTTAGGATATGACTTGTTATCTATCTTGTCAAGACCCAATGTCGGCCTCGGTCAAATGCTGGGCGCCACCGGGATCTTGGTAACGGCGAACTTTACCGAGCCAACTGTCGCTCTGTGTGCGTTCGTTCTACTTGGGCGGCAATGACAAGCTATCAATTTACTGTCCCAATTCAGAATCATGGCCCTTTCCATGGCCTATAGGCTATGCCACTCGTAGGGATACTATGGACCTGGTTTAGCGGAGCAGGTGTCTCAAACTGCAAGTCTCCTGCATACAGTAGTAGTTAATAGTCCTCAAACTCTGACGTATGTGGCTGGAGAGCCTCTGGAAAAAGTTTTCTTCTCTCTCAACCCCCTCACAACAACCTGGATTTACATCTGGACTTTTCACGCTCACCGAGGGCAGTCAATATGTACATCATATGATATATCCTGCTGGTACGGTATTGGTGCGTGTAGTCGGTAGCTGGGTCGGCTAAATCTGTGATTGGCCTATCGAGAATATAGTTTAGACTCTTTAGTTTGTATTGTTCACACCACCAGTCCACTCTGTCGTCTATTTGCTCAAATATTCCGAACAAGACGGAACTCTTTCACAACATCCACCGAATAGGCATGTTGCCTGACCCTCCATACAGCTCAGACTAATGCAAGGTACGCCCAGCTCGCAGCGAGACCATTCCGGCGGTGCTGCGCAATCGACATCACAACAGACTACTTCATACATGATCGCCGATTGATATTGCCGTGAGCCTGCTCCATGAGCCATGATGCTGGGACAAATTGTCACGTAATGTTTCACTGGATGACGAGCGTGGAGATGCTACCAGACAATGAATCTTAGCCACAAGTGAGCAAACATTTTTCGAAAGCGCTTTTCCAAAACCACGGCAACCTTGCGTGACGAAAACCGTATACGAACCGCTATGTAATTGGAATGAGCGGACATTATCGCGTTTGCTATTGATTTTCTTTGAGCAAAAACTTAACTCGCTTAGCGGTTTGCCGCCATCGACTCATGGGCCGTGTCACAATTACACTTTTTAAACAGGCCGGTCGCTACTGCCATGATGCGATGATTAACATTGTTTCATTCTTGTCTGCACCGGAGGTCGATGCTCCGGGAATGATGGTAACGTGTGTCGATGGCTTCAAAGCGTGCTGCCAGGTGAGCTTCTGCCCGAGAGTCGAATTGGTGATGGCGTAGTCTACGACCAACAGGAATAGGGGTTCGTCTTGGCGAGTGAAAGAACTTGCCAGGTGGTGGTGCTTCTATGGGTGCCGCAATATAGGTGAAGGCGAGGCCGGTGAACCGGGCCCGATTGTGAGTGATAGGTCAGACCTCGGATCATAATCTTCGCAAGGACGAAGAGGTTGTGAGCTGCGAGTCTATGAAAAGGCACGCCCCCGGCGCCGTCACACGACATATGGAAGTAACGGGGAAACCCCCTGTCACGATCCAAATAGAAAGATGAAACTACTGCCCTATGAAATACACATACCCAAGCAGTGTTACCTATTAGAGTATATTAGAGTATTTACCTGGCCGAATAGGAGTTCAGTGGCCTCAGCGGAAGGGAACTAGCAGACGTCGGGAGGATCGTGGATGAACAATTGCAGATTTAAATGGTAGCGCCTGTATGAGAAACGGGCGGAGTCAGACGTTGATTGTGCGCCAAAGTCTATGCATCTTGCCGTATTTAGAAGCACAGCCTCCTCAAGTTTGAAATTGGAGTCGAGGGTGGGCGAACAGTAGTAGGTATGTGACATCCTGATCTGCAGATTCCAGTACCCGTGTCGCTGCCGTACGCTATCTAGGCCGGTCAATATTTGGAGCAGGTATAACCTGCTAGAAATGCTTTCTATCTGATCATTTTGACTTTGAACATTCACATGGGTTCGAAGGACACTTATGCAAAACTGGTCTCAGGCTTTCAACCCGCCACAGTATTCTATCTATGGCACTAGGCAGTACCGATGGATAGTGTACTGGGTATCCAAAACTGATTGTTTCTGGTAGCCGGGCTGGGTTGGTTGGTGCACCAAGAAAACCACAAAAAGAAACGAGGCTTGAAAGCCCCTGGCTCTTCCCCGGGATTCTGCCCGGGAACTGGGCTTCTGGCTGGGCGTATCAACCTATTGACAGGTCTCAGCTTTGCCGATGATGAGCGACGATCTTTTCCTTCCACGATAGGTGCCAGCCTTTATCCACATGGCATCGCATCAACAAGCTTAATGCGATCATAGAATAGCGTTGTTTTTGCTCTTTCTCACGAGCCGGCCCACGACTGACGTCGTCCATTTGTGTGCTTGGCCGAGTACTCTTCGGCATAGGTAGGATATAATACCGGCCATAACAAAATATCTACACGACGTGTACGGTGACAGCACCGAGTACCTACAACATGTATCTAATCCATATTCGGATAAGGAACCTTGCTTGGCCCTGTCATCCTTCTCTCTGTCCTAGCTGAAAGCAGGTTAGATTTGCTAGTCTGATACAGTGTTCCGGGCTGACGCTGGTCCTGGGCTTCCACGACACTATCTCCTATGCGTATACCCAGTTTCTGGCCCAGTGTCCACACGATGAGACCAGCCATACTGTGTAGCCACTGCGGTGGTACTTGCAATCCACAATCTGACAAGCGGAGAGCTCACTATCCTACGCTAGTGCAACTGAAAATTTCTCCTCCGACAGACTTCCTCGAGTGAAGTGCTTATGCTTTTAAATAACACTGTATAGATGGGCATTTAAGCCTGAGCCCCAATCCAGAAATGGCCAAAGAAGGCAACAAGAGCCTATCTACCTAACCATGTACTGAGTAGTGCCAGCGGCCGGCTTAGCGGGTGCTGCTACCCGTGCGCGGCCGGCGGCGGGTCAAGAAGCAAACCCATCATGCTTAATGCAGTGTAGTGTAGTGTGCACTCCAGTTGATAGTACGGTGTTGGTGCTGTACAGAGTGTATTATTCATGTAAGGGAGGGATAGTTCCTGCACCGACCAATGCCTACTCATGAAGAGTTGTGTAGGGTACTATCTGTATTTGTAACGGTGACAGAGGAGCGTACAGCCGTAGCAATGTACAAGAGAAACATAGGCATTCGCTGTCACTGCTATCTACGGGTCTTTTGAACAACGACAACATGTGGTGTATTACCTGCCGGTGACCCGTAGATAGGGCTCAATCCACGTCGAGAAGTTCTCTAACCCTTACTGTACATGTAGTGTAAACCTCTACGTCTGAAATACCTAGTGTACAGTAGTGTAGTGTAGTGTAGGGTTATGTAATGGGCAGCCGAGCACCGGACAAAGTCCGATCTGGCCTAGGCAAGCTCAAGTGGGCTTTTTTATCTTACGTACGTGTTTCTGCTTATACCTTTTTAGTATGGCATCGTACACGTATTTCTGGATACACCGTGATTACACGTTGCCCGTTCCGCCCGTTTCGCCCGTGACACCGCCCTCAAGAACACGTGGAGGCGCACTGTACATAGAGAATACCGCACTAGAGTGATTGATAATGCTGTGTAGGTGTAGTGGTAGTGTAGACCGACTTTTCACTGTTTATGGGTCAAGTAAGAAGCAACGGGCAGCAGACGGCCAAGCGGGCTCGAATAAACGTCAATGCTTCCAGTCAGCGGGAGAAGAGAAAAGCAGCCCAACCAACCGCGTAGACCGGGGTGGGATCCGCTGTCCGCTCTACACTAGTACCTAGGCTACTAGATACACGACGGTATAAGTAGGTACTGTATTCCCATTGCCTGGGATCTGTCAGGCCTGGGTTTGGCCTGATGGGGCTAGGCTTGCAAAATGGGTCTTCACGATGGGGTTCACAAGGGGCGTTGGAGCAAAAGTAGTATAGTATAGAAACGAGAGAGAAAAAAAAATTGCACACAAACATACTGTACCGTCCTATACAGGGATACGCCCGGGGCCATCCTGATTCCTGGTTCCTGGTGGAGTCCACTGGAAACAGCTATCAGAGCGATTGGTGGTTGGACTGATTCTATCGTGGGAAAAAGAAGAGCCAGTAAGTCGTGTTGGGTTTGTGCGTGTAAGTCAAAGAGTGTAAGTGCTTGTAAGTCAGCACGGCATGTCGCCCAACCCACCACCCAACCATCGTTTTATCACGCTCCTCAACCCTTTCCAGGCACAAGAGGCCGACATGTGAGGGACGACGCAAATCGTGAGAATCAAGCTAGCTCTCCCACCTCCTGTCTCTCTCTCCCCCGCCCCAATTTCCATTTGCCCACGGTCCCCTGCTCTTGCTGCACCAAGCCTCCAGAATTACGACTGGCTCGGGTCTTCAAAACGCTCACGCTCGCTCACATATACATATACACTACTCCATGCACCATATCCCGTGCTACCACCAGAGAGAAGGAACCTTGTTCAGCTTCAGCTTCACGGGAATATATATACTGCACCAGTCCAACCCCGCGTCCGCCCACTGGCATCTGTCGTGCCTTGGTTACCACCGAGGACTCGAATTTGGAGACAGGCTTTGCACCGTCACTGCTACCACACTCGCTTGGCCGACTGTCACAGGGCCATCTGCACAAGACCCCGGAGCCGTATCGGAATTGGACGGATCCTGGATTTGATTGGAGAAGAAGCGTTTTCTTTCTTCTGCTGGAGGACCAGCACAGCACAGACAGGAGCCTAACGACTGCTTACCCCACGAATACTCCCAAGCGGCATACACGCCTCACACCACAACACACACCTCACACATCACACACCACACCACACACCACCTGGGTACACGTGGACGGCTGCAACGCAGTAGAGTCGTGTGCACGGCGAGTGGTACACGTATGAATGTGCGAAGCCACGAGGCCACTTGAAGCTTGGAAATCCTCACCACTTGGCTCTTTTAGGAGTAGCAACGAGGGAGCCAGCATAAACCCGATCTATCTCGTCAACTTTATCTGCCCTACCAAGTATATTATGTGGAGGTAGAACTTGGCCCCGTCTTCAGCGTGTTTTGTTTCGACTATTGTTGAGTAGCAAAGAGCAAGAGACGGATCAGCTTCCAGGGTCAAAGCGCGGGAAGAGAAAGAAGAAACGAGATTGGAGACGACGCAGCAGCAGCAAGCTTTCGGTTCTCATTGACGCATACCTACCTGGTGTATCGGCTGGGTATATTGGAGAAGCATAGCTCATACAGCATACAGCACACTCCCCCACTATTCGTCATTCTCTCACCACTACTGCAACACCAAAACATACACGGACGCGCGCACTTACACCAGCGACCTTGGCCGTTTACTCGCTCACAAAATCCAGACACATTCACAGCAATCGTTGAATTGTCTATTCTCCCCGCCCAATCAAGGAAGCACTACCATCCGCGGTGCTTGCGAATCCATATCATATATCGCCGCTACTTGTCCTCTCGCAGATTGGTATAGTAGCCGACTGACACTCACCACCGAGTATCGTCGTGTGTCGGCGGCGTGATCGCTGACCTGGGCTTCCTCGTCCCACAGACAGCATGTCTCCTGGCCTACGCCCTCTTCGACTCCCACTACTAGTTGAACGAAGGAGAAAACAAGAAGAAGCTGCTGCCATTGCCGTGGTAACAGCTTGTGAAACGACTGACGGCGATCTTTCTTCCTGTCAGTACAATTGGCAGCACCAGCAAACCCGCCAACACCCGCTTGTCGCGGCAGATTCGATCTCGTCAAGCATGACGTCTCCAGTGACACCCACCTTCTCCGCTCGGGGGCACCTACGCTATTCGAGTTCCATGTCCTCGTTTGATCTGGCTCTACCCGCAAGTTGCGAGGACTTGGCCTCCTCACCCACCCAAGCTCTGCAAACGCCTAGCAAACGCATTCTTGACGATGTCGAAGAAGAGCCCTTTGAGTATGACCGCTTTCACCACTATGTTCGAGACGCCCATGTCGCATACGACGACATCTCGGAGCAGGTCGACCTGTATGACTGCTTGTGTAAGTGCGCATGACTTGCCATTGAGTGGCCCCCACATCACATTCTAACCATCCTATCTTTCTAGGTGACGAGCCATGCATTCACCGAGATGCCGATATTATGCGGTCCACAACCAACTTTTACGCACGAGGCAGAGGAGTTGAATCCAATCCCAGTTATCTCAGCGATAGCGACTCTCCTACCTCACAACGCTCATCAAGGACGAAGCAGCGCAATGGGTTTTTACCGCCGCTCACCAGTCTTTCGCATCGGATAGGCTCTCGTTTTCCCTTTTCACGATGGAGATCGCCCAGGAAGTTGAGTGCCGTGAGCTCACCCGTTTCAGACATGGGCTCTGAGCGCCGCTCCACCTCCCGTGCCCCCTCCAGTCGATCATCGTCTTTGTCGAGATCGAATCGGTACCTCCCTGACCGCACCAACGAGCCACCGCTCCCACCGACACCTGCTCTGTCATTCTTCGACAGCAGCGACAGTATCACTTTACCCGGGCCCTTGGATATGGAACATGGCGATTACGTGTTGTCAACAATTCACCGTGAGCGCGCACAAGCCACGACGCCCCTCTTACCTCCCATGATGACAAGCAACTTTGCCGATTACGTTCCCTCCCAGCCCTCACCACTGCAATCGCCCACTATCGCCTGTCCCTTTGGCGAGGAACCACAATCGCCACTTATCTTGTCTCCTCCTCTCAGCACTAAGCCGTCCATATCGTCCTTCCGGCAGATGATGGCATCTGGTGAACTCCCTGATCTGGCTCAGGATTCCTGGTCTGATCGTCTTGGACACGCCAATTTTACCATCTTTCCTGTTCCGTACAAACCCGCGGTCCCGACCCTGTCATCGCTTCTGGAGCTCCGGGCGGACTGGGAAACGGCACGTGTCAACTATACCAAACACCTTGTCCGGACTGGTGAGCATTACGGCCTTACTTCCAAGACGTATAGGTATACGGAGGAGAAATGGGCAGAAGTTGATCGACACTGGCGCGCACTCCACGATGAAATTGTGGATGCTGTCGTGGCCAGTGGCGAAGCAGCAGGTTGCGAAAAGTTCGATGAGACTATCATTACCACAGTACCTGTCATGGATGGCGAGGGCAAGTTCCCCGAACGGGGTGACGAAGATATCGTCGGCCCCATGGTACGAGAGGTGATGATGACTTCACCTACTGGGACCGAGCGACGACGCCCGAGCTTCTGGCGCAATTTGACAGACCGCGTCGGGCTACGAAAGTAAAGACTGCATTGATCGCATACGCTCTGGAAAAGATGGGACGAGCGATGACTTATGATCCAACGGCCCCACGAAATTAATGACCATTACGTCTTGAGCGGCATTTATGTTCATTTCAATTATCTGCTGGTGAATTTTTTTTCTGCCTTTGTTTTTTTCCGCATAGAGAGATACCATTCTGTTGCCTGCTTACTCGGGCACATCCCTTGTTTTTTTCTGCGCCGTCGGAGTCGATGTTTTATGGGAGCGCCCTAACGCGAGCTGGGCCACATATTGCTTAATGTTGTATGTATGGGACGATTTCGGCACATACGCCACCTTAAGGCCTTCGGATCTGGCAAATAGAGTCCGCGACCTTAGCGCACATACGAGCTCTATCTTCGTTGTTTTACCTAGCGTCATTTTTTCGGCCTGGTGTTCGGAACTTCTTTACCAAAAAAAAGGGGGCGGCGAGCCACATACTACTGTCATGCATTTTCGGTTATTGAAACCTTGTGTATGGGCATGGCTGTACTCCCAGACGGGACGCCACATTTGCTGGCTCCCTTCAAACTCGCTGACTTGCCTCCCGAGGTCTTTCCTCCACCCCCCTCTCACGGACCGACTTCTGCAGCCACGCGACGGGACGAAGCCAGTCTTGCTATTTATTCAGTTCTTGGTGTGGCCGTGCCACACTACACATTAATCACTAGTGTCTATTTTCACCTTACCTAGTGTCGATTCTATTCTCTTGCGCCGCATCCGCAATTAGAAAGGAAACTTTACGGGCGACCAAGGATTAGGGAAGGAGGGAGGGAAACGGAGTCAATTG
This sequence comes from Ustulina deusta, assembly GCA_023159155.1. Lineage (NCBI taxonomy): Eukaryota > Fungi > Ascomycota > Sordariomycetes > Xylariales > Xylariaceae > Ustulina > Ustulina deusta. The sequence goes on from JAJNNX010000066.1 coordinate 190,095, forward strand.
GGTGTACTGGTTGTACTGTCATGATGTCTTTCATATACGGCATACCGCTTCGACTTGTACACCATGTTGTCTAGATAGGGCGCTGGAGTAGGCCGCGAAATCTTGCGGATGAGAGGAAGATTACTAGCTGCTGGCCCTCACGTTTACTTCTCGTGTCAATCCTCGTGGTTGACGACGAAGAAAAGAGATGAGTAGATGCCAGCCTCCGGCCTCGAGGGTTAGACTCTCGAGGTGTCGAGGAGACATGAGAGCGACATTTAAATAACAATATATAAAAAAAACACTGGAAAATTTGCCCTTGAACACAACATTGTCTCGCGTCCTTACGCCCGTGATAATGTCATATCAGTCATTGCTGATGTGCACTTCAAGCGCCCATCTAATAGATCATCCCTACTCCGTAGTCGGTGATTACCCCAACTACTTGAGACCCTTGTTATGAAAATAGTCCGGCTTACACGCACAATACGTCTATCCTAACGGCTCATGTATGGTCTGCACGCAATCATAAACGAGCATCTAACGAGCCAGTCTCGAGGTGGTTCACGCTGCCAGCTGTGCTATATATAGACAACCGATATCAATGTAATGCAGGTATATCTGCACTCTACAGGATAAGGTACCTGTCATAAGCCGCCAAACACAGAACCTTCGCGTCGATCAATTAGGTTGACGGAGGCCTTGTTGCTAACCAACATCGCAAAGATCACCGGCGATGAAAATGTGAACTATACGCTACTATTATTGAGCCTTTCATGTCAGGTGGACAAGGTATTGCGCCTTCCATGACAGGTCGACAACCTTGTCCACCCGACATGAAAATAGAGTTGTCGAGGAACCCTGTTAGGGCTAGGTATCGGACCGCGCCAGTACGTCATAAAGCGAAGAAGAACACTCGCCTTCTAACTCTGGAACTCCCTGGGTCCACCGGTTTAACATTGTCATCAACCGGAATTAATACGGGACGAGCAGCTGAGCATGGAGATCCTATCCTTAGGTACGAGTTGAAAGCGATATCGCCCACCAAAAGGCTTGTTTCAATTGTCAAAGCGTCAAAGATCTGCGATTCAATATCGGATTATAGTAGGTAGGTAGGCGATTGTTCACGAATCCTTGTCCTAGGTAGAGCATGTCTATCTAATAACTTCCCCACCACTCTACCGGCATCGCTTGGAAGTACATGTGAATTGTTATTTTCACGGGACTGCATGTCTATTTGGAATAATGTCATTTGCCGACTTGTGCAATGCCTAAGAAAAGGGGCGGGGGCGGGGAAGAAAAGGAAAGAATGATAAGAAAACAACCATAGAAAGTTGGTATGGTTTAGGTAGTTAAGGTAAGGATAGAAGTAAGCAATGCGGTGGCTCTGAACTGGTATATATCTCTTGTAGTCTTAGAATGAAGTGTAGGACTATCTATATGCTTGCGTAAGGACTATTTCTAAGTTGACCTGCCAGGTGAATCTTGTTTCGTGCCTTACAAGTAGGTTCTATCTAGTACACTACAAGTTGCCAAGTCCGGACTCTAATTACATGTTAGCACTTGCAGATATCTGATTTGAAAGGGCATCTAAGTATCTACCTAGGTAGTATTTTATTGCAACTAGAGTTTAGACTGAGAGACAGCCACGTGGGATAAGCAGCCAATTAAGCACGGGCTGCCATTCAAGTCATCGCAATTTGATTCAAATAACATTAGTATAAAGGTTTATATGATCGCAGTCGAGAGTTTTTCATCATCAACCTATGTTAGCAGACCTATGTCCTATACAGGAGGGGTAATAGTGATAATAGTAATGATAATGATGATGTAATGGATCCATTTATGAAGAGAGAGATGAAATAAAATAGAATGCTTACATATGTAGGTACCTATAGGTATGGAAGTTGAGCTGTCCCAAGATATGGGAACCAAAGAGTTGAAGCAAATCATGTTCCCAAAGTTTGATCTGATAAATATCTCCATGTACCTGCGTACTTACTACCTTAGGTAGGTACTTCTGTATCAATGCAAATTAGGTAGCATTTCATGTTAAGGTATATCTGTACCTCTGAAGTACCTGCCTCTTACACATTACCTACCCTAGACTCCATACATGTAGGTACTTACACAGATTGCCGTTGATCGCAACTCTTAAGACAAGATTGGGTGTTCTCTTGCAATAGCCACGCTGGTTTCATTCCTCAAAAAAAAACCTACCCATCTACATTGCCGTCTTGCTTAAACCCATTGTATAGAGATACTGAACGCTGGCTCCCCAATCCCTATATGTAGTATACCTACTAGTACCTCGTGGAGTGGTGCAAAAAGGGTACCAGGATAAGTACCTTCCTTATCTCTTGGAAGGGGGCATCAGGCCACCAACATGTAATTCTCACAGCATATCGAACCACTCGAAGGTGCGTAAGCCACACAATCCCCCGCAGGACTTGCAGAGGCCCCACTAGCCCCAGCATCAATTAGCCGCAGTAGCAACCTGAGTTGGCTCCTGGCTGCCATCTCCACTCCATCTACATTTGTGCATGTCATGTACCTACACTAACTATACGCCGCGACCCGACCAATCAAGACGCAAGTTTGTGGGCAAAAGTGCAGCTCACGCTCCACCCTGGCAGAACCACCGATCAGCCTGCTACATTCACCACACTACACCACCTGAATGCTACCTCTTCATCCCTCGACCTGGCACTCCTGCAATCCAACCAGAGAACACGCCCGGCCCGGTTCAGCTCGGGCGACCAACATATCCCAGAACGACAACCGACCAACGAACGTTGCACCACTGCTGCTGCTGCTGTCGCCCCTGCTCTCGACCTCACATTCCGCCGATATCGACGCAGTCTCGACCGAACCGCTGCGACCAGCTGCCTGCGTCGATGAAGAAATCCAATTTCCTCGTTGATCGCATGTAGCATCCCAATCGCGGCCATGCCTGTCGAAGCGACTGCGCCTGAGCTTGCACGAAACGAGCCCGCGGCGGTGCTCCACGACAGCCAACCTCGCCCGGCCCACGATGCCCACCCTCATGACGACGCTCAGCCGCATGGGAAAGCCGCTCCAGTGCTCGCCGGCTATGCAGAGCCTCACCCATCCCCCAAACACATCGGCTTGCATTCCCCGCCCGACAGCAACAGCGCCATGAAGCTCGATGGCAGCGATGACTCTGAACTGAGCGACGTCGAGGATCCTACCCTTGAGCCTGGCCATGTGCCTTTCCTCCACACCCAATCCACCCCCCAGCAACCCCCCCAAGATGACGAAGACATTGACGAAGACATTGGCGAAGTGACCCCGGACCATTGGTCTGGCACAGTTCCAGTCTTCAAGCCCGACATGTCCCAGTTCAAGGACTTCAAGAAATTCGTACGTCGACGATGCACCGCCGCTCCCGCTCCCGCTCCCCCCGCACGACCGTGCTGTGTTCGCGCTACTGACCTGGGTTATGACTAGATGGAGAAGGTCGATTCCTACGGAATGAAATCCGGCATCGTCAAGATAATACCTCCACAAGAGTGGAAGGACAAGCTTCCTGCGCTCGGAGACTTGGTGAAGCAGATCAGGGTCCGCGAACCCATTAGACAGGAGATCATGGGGTCCAATGGTACTTATCGACAGGTAAACATCCTCCACCAGCGATCCTACAACCTGCCCCAGTGGCGGCAGCTCTGTGACCAGAGTGAACACCAGCCCCCTGCTAGGCGAGGAGAAAGGCGCGCGCAAGCCCCTCCCAAACCCAAGGGAACATCTGCTTCGACGTCATCCGGCTCTAGAAGACGCGGTGCTACTGGTGTTGGTGCCGGCGGACGCTCTACGAGGAGCAAGACGAGGAGAGGTGGGGCCAAAGGTAGTGTTGCAGACCCAGACGACCGTCCCATGACACCAGTCTCACCTAGGGCCGCCGAGGCCGTTATCGATTCCGTGGAGCAGGATATAGGCGATGACATTGAAGACGACGACCCGGTTGTACCAACTGTTGGTCGGATGGGCGGCTCGAGACAGGCCAAGCCCAAGGAGCAGAGCACTTCTGCTCGACGCAAGTACGCTCGTCGCGAGGGTTCTGCTAGGATTGACGAAGAGGCTTTCAAGGACTTCGACTATCAAATGGACATCTCTGACTATACACCTGAGAGATGTGAGGAACTCGAACGTATATACTGGAAGTCTCTCACATATGCGCCGCCTCTATATGGAGCTGACGTTCTTGGAACTCTGTTTGATGATTCTACTGAGGGCTGGAATCTCAATAAGCTTCCGAACCTGCTCGACGTCCTGGGTACCAAAGTTCCCGGTGTCAACACGGCCTATCTGTACCTCGGCATGTGGAAGGCCACATTCGCCTGGCATTTGGAGGACGTCGATCTTTACAGCATCAACTACCTTCATTTTGGTGCGCCAAAACAGTGGTATAGCATTTCCCAAGGCGACGCTCGCCGATTCGAAGCCGCTATGAAAAGTATATGGCCTACGGATGCCAAAGCTTGTGGTCAGTTCCTACGTCACAAGGCCTTCTTGATTTCGCCAAATCACCTTCAGCAATATTTTAACATCAAAGTTAATAAGTGTGTTTCATATCCTGGAGAATTCGTCGTGACCTATCCTTACGGCTATCACTCCGGATACAACCTCGGTTACAATTGTGCAGAAGCTGTCAACTTCGCCTTAGATTCCTGGCTGCCGATGGGGAAAATTGCTAAGAAGTGCGAATGTGCTCAAGCGCAAGACAGTGTATGGGTTGACGTTTACGAAATTGAACGAAGACTACGGGGTGAAGAAACAGATTACGAAGAGACGGAGGATGAAGAAGAAGAGGACGAAGACGACGATGATGAGCCTGACACTAACATGCCCACACCTCAATCTACTCTTGCCATCAAACTCAAACCGCCTGGACGAAAACGCAAACGGGTAGTAACTGATAAAGGAGAAAAGAAGGCTAAGAAGATCCGACTGCGCCTCAAAATTCAGGTTGAGCCACCGTGTTGTCTTTGCCCACATGACATTCCAAGTATCGAGCTACTGCCAACCGACGACGACCGTAAGGCTCATCGCCTCTGTGCCCTTTATAGTGCGGAGACTTGGATTGAGACAGTTGATGGGAAGGAGGTTATCGCAAATGTCGCGAACATAAGCAAAGCTCGGCTTGACCTCAAATGCTTGTTCTGCCGCTCCAAGAGGGGAACGTGCTTTCAGTGCTCCCACAAAAAGTGCGCTAGATCCTACCACGCAACATGCGCCGCCGCGGCCGGGGTCTTTGTCGAAGAAGCCGAAGTGCCCATATTCGGTGAGGACGGCACAGAATATAAGGAGCAGGCGTTCGAATTCAGTTGCCGATTTCATAGGACTAAACGTGACCGGAAGTTGGATGGAGACGTCCTGGATGATTGCCAGAAGACGCGTCGGGCTGCCTCTGCACTCAGGAAAGGCGACATCTGCCAGCTTCAATACCACCGTGGTGATATCTTTGCAGGCATTCTTGTTGAAAATCGAGACAGCGAGCAGACATTCCTCCTAGATATTATACCAAACGGGTACGGCCACCGAACTAGCCCTAGTAGTAGTCAAGTGCTAACGAACTCTAGGGATCGAGTGGAAGTGGAATGGAAATGGTTGCTTCTCCCGGATCCGGCCGACTTGCATTTACCACGCGCGTCGCAAAATGCTGTTCCGATGCCAACCTCGCGCAAGGCCAAGGAGCTCATCAATGCGACTAGAAAGCGAATCGAGGAGCCTCCTCGCCCCGAAGAGCCATTCGTCGAAGGCGGTTTTGTCTGGGCAGAGTTTAACTACCACGATCTTGAAACGAACAAGGTCCAAGCTAGGGTGGATTTGTCCAAGGAGAATCAGATTTGGTACTACCTGGGAAGGTACTCTACCGACGCCCGACCACAATATACCGATGATCCCCGGAAGAAGAAACACAACGGCAAGAGTAATTTCTTGGACTCTATCCCCCGCCCGGCTCCTCCGCCCCCTCTGCCACGGAAGTCGTACGGTTCGACCTTTTCTATTCACACCCCTGCTCCGGTGCCAAAGGCCGAGAAGCCATATCAATACAAGCCCCGGGATCCTGTGCCACCAATTTATATCCGCTCTCCGTTTACCGCACACCAGTTTGTACCAAAGCCTTCCCCTTACACTACCCAGCAGTTCGAGCCCAAAGTTTCTACTGGTAATACATTCGTCCACCACACACTGCCTATTACTAGACCACCAAACTACGGCACTCCTCCACCGCCGGCTTCCTTACCTTCGCCTTCACCATACTATAAGTTCCAGCATGCATCCTATACACCACCTGGGCAGCAGTCACAGCGTTTGCACCAGCCACCGCAGGCACAGCCGGCAACGCCATCGTCGCAACAACGGTCACAGCGAGCACCGCAAAAGCCCCAACCTTATTCTACGTTCCAACTCAATCAGCCGGGCCAGCAATCACAGCAAGCTACGCCACATACCACCCCTTGTTTCACGGCTCACTCAGCAGACCTGACGCAACAGTCGCAATCATCAGGGCCACAACCTATGACTGCCTCTGCTCCACAAGATAGTGCCAATGCTACCCCTACCCCTCCTGTTGCAGCGGAGCAGCAATTCGTATCAAGACGACCTTCCCTTCCGAGGCCAACACCCACTCAGAATGCTATTGGCCATACGCGCAATAGATCTTCTGTTAGTAGTCACAGTGGACGCCTCGCTCTCGGCTCTGGACAGCGATTCGGGACACCGCCTTCATCTTACGGACATGCGCGGGGAGACTCGATGACAAAGTCGCCTTTTAGCCATGGTTTCACACAGCCACCTGGTCTAGGACCTTCGCCATCGCCACAGAATGGCCGGCTATTCCAAACACAAGCAAGGGCACGATCAAGTTCACTAGTATCAAATATTTCGCTGAACACACCGATGACGTCATCGGCCATCCGGCCGTCGTCCTCAGCCTCTGCCCAAGCATTAGCGGAGCACTTGCAGTCAGTTATTTCATCGAATCCGTCCAAGGAGCTGCGGCCGAGCGTTATCCAGAAATATGCCTTTTTCCAAGTGCATCATAATAGGTTCGTCTATTCGTCCATTGGCCCATTCCTCTGTATATTTCTCCGTGTTCTAATCATCTATCTTAGGGACTCTACCAAATATAGGACTCCATATGCCCACTGGGGTGGGTTCACGAACGGATACGAGGGAAGTCTCCGCGCGCATTTAATGCGGACGCCCGATGCATTATATAGTATCCAAAGACAACCACTAGGCTTGGGTGGAACGAGCGGTGGATTGTCGTCAACTCCTCAGAAGGCTGCCACATGCGTTCCGCTGCCGGCCAGCACTTCGAGTAATGCTGTGCTGCAGTCTCCATCTCCCGTTGCATACCATACCCCACCCGTACAACCAGTTGCGGTTCATAGTACAGCCATACCTTCAGCATCACCCTTAGGAACACAGTCAGCGCCACCTCCGGCAGCTCAGCAGCCTGAGGGGGGAAACTCATCTAATTGGCCTCCAGGTTTGGTCAATCAATGGGACAACAGTCTCAGCGCAGGAGCGGCTCTACACCCGGCCATTCGGGCGCACTATGCAGCCATGCTATCGAATAGGAACGTGAAGATGGAGAACCAGTCCGACGCCAGTGTCACAAATCAACCGCTAGCAATGATTCCGCCAATGCCTCCGGTCTCCTCGGCTTCTCTAAATTCATTAACTCCACCAGCACCCGCAACTCCGGCACCGGGGTTGTCATCAACGTCCCCACCTAGTCATCCTGTGTCGAGACATACAGCCCAGCCCAAGTCGACAACCCCTATTCCTCCACCATCGCTCCCCGTTGCATCTAAGACGCCACTGGGCACGTCCGCGCTTGCCAGTTCAGCCAAAGCGCCAGTCGTGCCAAAAAAGACCCACATTCCTGCACCACGGCCATGGGAGACCCTACGCAAGATGCAGCAGACACCTGCTCAACCAGCCATAACGCAGTCATCACCACCTGCTCCTCCACTTACAACTCGAAGTCCTGCGCTGATGACGCCTAGTCCGCCAGTCTTGCCCGTCTACAGCCAAGCGGAGAGTTCAAGGCATCTTCCCAACCCGGGATTCCAGCCTAATCATGTTGTAAGCCGACCTTTCCGGCAGACTTTCCCACCAGCAGTACCTAACAGCAACAGATTCAGTCTGCCGGCTTTCGGGTATCACCCGTACGGCAGCCCCGATCAGCCGCCGCACAACTTTCAGGGCCCGTCGCAGTCGGTCAATCACCACCACCACCAGACACAACAGGGTGGCATTCTCCCACCGCCATTTCAGGGGAACAGCCCACCCCCACCCCCTTTCCTACAACGAAGCCCCTAGTGCCAGCGAGTCAAGCTAGCGGGACGCCTGACCTCCCGGAGGTCTCAGATGGATCTATGGAGCTTGTGGAAAGCATAATACGGAATGCTCAGAAGGCTAGTGAGTTTTTTTCAGGGGATGGTATTGGGATGTGAGAAGTATCCGGGCGACCTAATAGCATGTGTACGAAGACAATGGCTGATGAAAATGACGGTGCATCCGGAATTTGAATTTAGGCGTTTGGCGTCACAGGATTGGTTTGTACCAATGATGGGTTTGACATGGCGGTACACTAAACCCATATACAGTACCCAGGAAGGCAGACCAGTACACGAGGTTATGGATTCGAAAGAGACGTTGATTTGGGAAGCTGGCAGGGGGGGGACGGGAAACCTCATGCGCGCTTCGGATGGCGCAGAACGGTTCATGTATAATACGTGGTGACATGTTCACTTGTGGAGTTGAATTGGGTCACGGATAACAACCAATAGCAACCACAGAACCCGTTGTTGGGGTGGTGGATTTGCTTTGCAGCATCACTTTTAATAGAAGCATCATCAAGGTAAACCAGGCCATGGTGTGGTTTACCAAGTTAACTAACTCATCGCTCTCGGCTCAAGATCATGCTGATGTTTAGAACTAACCTTTGTCTTTTTTATTCTTCTCCTTCTTCCTCTTTCTTGGGGCACTATCAAATCCTATGGTGTGTGATATGTGTACCTAATCTAGATACTCTTAGCATATCATACTTACATGTACCTTTGGCAGGTACAGGATATGTACATGTAGTTAGGTACCTACATGTAGGTACCAATCAAAGAGCTCTTATCGCTATCAGCAGCGCATTGGAAGCTTACCTATTTGGTGGGGCGCCCAAACATTGGCGCTCCTCCAAAAACTCCAAAAAAAAAACCATGCAGAAAGCGCGGTGCGACGGACGACCTACTAGTCTAGATACTACCTAATTCATTCTGCCCACCCTGACTTCGGTGCCGATACAACTACTCGGCTTTCTTTGCTGCCTGGTGGTATCTCCTTTCCTTCGTTCATTTCCTCGGCTGCTGGGGTCTGTTCTCTCCAGGGTCTGTCTCTTTCAAACGGCTGCCGCATTTCGCTGTCCCAAGGATCCCGTTTCGAGAGGTGCAATCGGCCACCCATCATCGTCACCATCCAAGCGGCAACGGCGGCGGCGGCGGCACTTCGGACCAGCATTTCGCCATGGCCGACGAGCGGAGTCCCAAGGTCAGCAAGCCTGAGCGCAAGCGGAGCAGGAGCCCGGCCGACACTAACTCATCGACTAAGCGCGTGAAAGTTGAGAATCCGGAAGCCGGGCCCAAGACGACGATGGAACGCAACCCCTACCTGGCGCATTGGAACGACGGCAACAATGGCTTCGGCGACGGGAAGCTGCCTGTCGGGTCTGCGTTGAAGCACTTCAAGCGCCGCGAGACGACGGCCGCGCAGGCCGCCAAAGCCGAGGGCGGCAACAACAACCCCTTCACAGGAGAGCCTCACTCCGAGCAGTACTTCTCCATCCTCAAGACTCGCCACAACCTCCCCGTGCACAAGCAGAGGTAGGCGCGCTCGTATTCCCCAACCTGTGGCGGCGCCGTCGGCTAACGTGGGTTTCTTGGAAACAACTAGACAGGAGTTCCTCGATTCGTACCAGAAGTCTCAGATCCTCGTGTTCGTGGGTGAGACGGGTTCGGGAAAGACCACCCAGATCCCCCAGTACGTCGTCTACGACGAGCTCCCCCATCTCAACCACAAGATGGTTGCCTGCACGCAGCCGCGGCGAGTTGCTGCCATGTCCGTCGCCCAGCGCGTCGCGGACGAGCTCGACGTCAACCTCGGCGAAGAGGTCGGCTACAGCATCCGCTTCGAAGACAAGACGAGCTCCAGGACCATCCTCAAGTACATGACGGACGGCATGCTGCTGAGAGAGGCCATGCACGATCACGCCCTGTCTCGGTATAGCTGCATTATTCTCGACGAAGCCCACGAGCGCACCCTGGCCACCGACATTCTCATGGCTCTCCTGAAGGGCATCACCCAGCGCCGCCCCGATCTGAAGCTCATTGTCATGTCTGCCACGCTCGATGCCCAAAAGTTCCAGCGATACTTCTTCGACGCCCCTCTTCTCGTCGTACCAGGTCGAACTCACCCCGTCGAGATCTTTTACACCCCGGAACCCGAGAAGGATTACGTCGAGGGCGCGATACGGACCGTTCTGCAGATCCACGCCGGCGAGGCCGAGGGCGACATCTTGCTGTTCTTGACCGGAGAGGAAGAAATTGAGGATACGTGTCGCAAGATCTCTCTTGAGGTCGATGAGCTCGTCAGAGAGACCGACTGCGGTCCAATGACCGTGTATCCTCTCTACGGTACATTGCCGCCCCATCAGCAGCAGAGGATATTCGATCCGCCCCCGGTACCTTTCAAGAAGGGCGGTCGTCCGGGCCGAAAGTGCATCATCTCCACGAATATCGCCGAGACCAGTTTGACCATCGATGGTATTGTTTACGTTGTTGACCCGGGTTTCAGCAAGCAGAAGATTTATAATCCCAGATTGAGAGTAGAGTCGCTCCTCGTCTCGGCTATCTCGAAGGCTTCGGCCCAACAACGAGCTGGTCGAGCAGGTCGTACGAAGCCCGGAAAATGTTTCCGTCTCTACACAGAAAAGGCATTTAAGGAGGAACTCATCGAGCAGACGTACCCTGAAATCCTCCGTTCCAATCTCGCGAACACGGTCTTGGAACTCAAGAAACTTGGCGTGACGGATTTGGTTCATTTCGATCTGATGGACCCCCCGGCCCCTGAGACCATGATGCGTGCGCTGGAGGAACTCAATTACCTAGCCTGTCTAGATGACGAAGGCGAGCTGACCCAATTGGGTAGTCTCGCGTCTGAATTCCCACTTGATCCAGCTTTAGCAGTCATGCTCATCTCGAGCCCTGAATTCTACTGCTCCAACGAGATACTGTCTCTCACCGCACTCCTATCAGTTCCTCAGATCTTTGTGCGCCCAGCACAAAAGAGACGAGAGGCCGACGAAATGAAGAATCTCTTCAAACACAACGAGGGTGACCATCTCACCATGTTAAATGTTTACCATGCCTTCAGGGGTATTTTGGGGCGTAACGAGGACGCCAAGAAATGGTGTCATCAGCACTACCTTTCCTTCCGTCACCTTTCAAGTGCAGACAACGTTCGAACCCAGCTCAAACGCATCATGGAAACTCACGGTCTAGATCTGGTTAGTACCGAATTTAGCGACAAGGATTACTATACCAATATTCGTCGAGCCCTTGTCGCGGGATTCTTTATGCAGGTGGCCAAGCGCGAGAATAACAAGATCTATCGAACCTTGAAGGATAACAACTCGGCCGTGATGCTGCACCCGAGCACAGTGCTTGGCGCCGACTACGACTGGGTTATCTACAACGAGTTTGTCCTAACCTCGAAGCAATATGTTCGAACGGTTACTGGCATTCGACCTGAATGGTTGCTGGTTAGTCATTTTTCTTTCATTTCCTTTCCTCTTTGGTTTCCCCTCCCAACCCCTTTTTACCCCCCTTTCCCTCTTGTTCTGCCTTTTTTTCTTCTTTTTTTTCTTTCTCTCTTTTCCAGTTGCCACATCTCATAGATGGTCATCCGATCCCATATTGACTTTGCCTTGCAGGAATTGGCCCCTCAATACTACGATCTTGGATCATGGGAGGGACAGAAGGACGTCAAGCAGGCACTGAAGGCCGTCGCGGACAAGATGAGAAGACGCGCGGCAATGAAGGCAGGCCGCTGAGCTCCGTATGCCATTATTGCCTCGTAGTGTCATCGCGCGTCCCGTGCCCTAGGAGAAAGTCTAAGAGACTAGGAGTTGTACGTCATAATGAAGGGATCTGTATCCAGACGTAGTATGCAACTACCCAATGTTGTCTGGTGGCCTGGAGAGGTTGTCGGTAGCACAGAGCGAGAAATTTGTGCTTCTCCAAGCTAGTTTTGCTATCGCAGGCCTGAAACCAAACTACGGGTCTGTCAGCGTAAAGGTATAGATGGTCGGTTATTTACCCACCACTTCGGCAAAACCACGTTTATAGAGTTGGGTGCTGTTATTGCCAGGCTCAACTAGAAAGCTCGCTGCGAAACGAAATAATAGAAAGACTTCGGCATTCCAAGTTAAAAAAGCCGTAGTAAATTCACTGGTTTAATTTGTCGGGAGCGCGTATGTGTCCTCTCCTCTTCCTAGATTCCCGGGGACGTTAGGTTGGGACATATTACGAACGAATTTCCAACTCCGTTGTAGATAGGTAACTGGGAAGCTAATTGTTCCGGTGTTTGTTTGTTTGTTTGGTGATGTACACATGTATATACTCTATAATGCCCGGTCCGCTAGAAATTATTCCGTATGATTAGCCATTATGTGGGTAAACAAAAAAAAAAGGTGTTGAACACTAAGAAAAGAAAGAAAAAGGTATCACAGCAGACGCACTCTTTACATAGTTATCGCGTTCAATTAAGTTATATTATCCCTTGATGACTTGATTTCCCATGCGAAACCATATCTAACTTACGCTAGGAAGTAGAAGGATAGCCAATCTCCTAGTGTAAGGGCAAGGTGAGCACCCCATATCCGTGAACCTCTCACATTGCCCACCTCACTATATACATTTTCGGGTTTTTTGGGGAGCGGGGGGGGGGTTTTCTTCTTCTAACTAGGAGCTGGGTACTCTTTATGCTAGTACAATATTCAGTGCTCGTCATACCTGCTTAAAGGATTCAGGTGTGGGTAGGTACAGAATGTATGCACTTCCAGCCTAACGCGGGTAGAGCGATCGATAGACGATGGGTTTGGAGCCGGGGTAGACGAAGACTCGGAAGCGGGTATCTGGTATTCCCTGTCGAATCTCGCTCGTGTGGGTATGGGCTGGGGTAGGTAGGTATTAATAAGTCACACGCGTTGTATTGATTTGAAATGCCGTGTGGTTAGAACAGGAAATAGTGTGCCAGGCGTAAACTGGCTCATTCATGGTATCAGGAGGGTTGTATATGGGTTCATAGAACAGGGAGAACATCGTATTGGAAATGGATAGTGGGTATCTCGAGTAGTTACGAAGAGATGTCGCAGAACCATGTGTACGGCTGAGATATACTCATTATCTATGGGTTTTAAGATTACGCAGTAGCACCTATCTATTTGCATAGACTTGAGCACTTGTAAATTAGGTACGGAGTGATATGTCGTTGTGAATAGTTAGCGGAGTGAGTTTCCGCGGTATTTTTAGATGGGAGAGAAGTTGCAAAGACCTAACGCCTCAACACTAGCGACGCTGCGGCCTAAGCATTTTGAAGGGTTCCGGGCCCTTCGAAACTTGGAAGTCCTCGGTTTGGAGGGGGGAAAGGGTGTATATTTCATACATCAAGCTCACGTGCACAGAACGTATCATGGAGGGCAGCACTCGCGGATACGGGATCCCACATGATTCGACGCGAAGCCGAAAGCAGTCGTCAAGGTCATGCTTCATCGCAGATGATCTGTTTTCCCTTGATTTCGTTCATGCAGCTTTCCTTCGTTTCCGGTGCTTTGGCACAGAGAGCCAGGATTCGGCCAATCTTTCCATCAATAATTACGCGATATTAACAACTTCAGTATAATATCACAGAAGTCGACCCCACGGTATGGGTAACGTTTCTGCTGATTAAGTCCCCTGACCCGTTTCATGGATTCGGGGACGTCGGGAACGTGTGGGATATCATGGTTGCCGCGACAAGCGACATTGCCTTGCTTGGATGCACTTCATCGAGCGCCGACGTCCCAGACCTGCATCAGCGACTCTCAATACCGTACTTTCAAGAATTTAGGTATAAGGAACGGTCAAACATACGGATGGGCTGTGGTTGGTGTTGTTGCGCAAAAGGTTGTAGCCCAAACGTGGCATCGTGATATTCTAGGTCTCAATAATAATCCAGTCAATATATTATATATCAGTCTCTCCGTCTCAGCCACGCACCCTCATTGCACTGCTTTCTGTAGAATAAAACAATACATTTTCACAATACTCCCTACTTTGACTTCTGTAGCTAGAGTACATGCAGTGGTAGCCCCCACATCGGGAGCGATTTGACGCCTTTTCAAGCGCAGCCAAATGGTTCCCATCAAACATGTCGCATGCTGAGCTAAATCACCGAGTATACTTACTTATCACTATCATCGAGGAGCATTTACTGTACAATTTCAAGCCGAGCACTTAGGTTGAGATAGGAGAAGTGAGCCCCCCTTCCATCTTGCCAAGTATTGCGATGATAGTCTATCTCCGCCTACTCCGCTATTTCGTCTTTTTCGTGCATCTTTAGTTCATCAGAATGATGTCTGTTGTTGTCAAGATATACCCATGTGCGGCCGGAGTTTGATTTATGAGTTCTATAATTGATTTTTTCCCCGGCCATATGAAGTTTTAATCCATATGGTTTTGTGCTTATGCGCTCGATTTCTATTAACGTACTGGGCACGCTGAAATCATGTTGTTTAAAAGTTGACGATTAGCATCCCCCTTAATTTTATGGCACAATTGGTCTGCCGGATACCAAGCGGAATTCTGCATACCTCGTATCAATACTACGCTGTCTATGCTGGCCTTGCCTCTAATGACAGCTGTATGGGGTCATATTACATAGAAGTTCAAGATATGTCAGAAGTAAAAATATGTATGGCCTGCTAATTCGAGTACCGGTAATTGCCCCCACGGAGCGGGCGCCAAACGAATTTAGGGCAGCGAAGAATTATTTTTGGAGTCACTACAGACTCGGCCCAGTTTTGAACTACGGAGCCGAAGCGACGGTCCCGAAACGTTCTTTGCAGGTCTGGTCACCGCGTCTAGCTGGGAATAGATGGGTAACTGGATCGAGGCGCTGCGCCAATGCAAACATAGAACATGCCTGATGACACATACGAAAGGAAACTGACTGCATTCGGTGCCGTGATTTATAGTAGTGAGTGGCTGGCTTGACATGTTGCTATGTAGCATTGTATGGTCACAGATTACGGTTAAATTGGGACAAAATTAGTGTTTCTATCCAATGGATGGTTTGGCGGGTGCAACACTGCCCGATACTGTTTTGTCGGGTTATGCTCCTAAAGTCTCTCTTATGTCCTCGTGTCCAAGGTTAAATTTGAGGTCCTCAGGCATGTATCTAGTTTCCAATTGACATCGTAAATCGCTCCAAAAGGTAGCTTCGACTACGTATTCCACTCTAAAGGGGCCTTGGAGGAGATGTGAGAGACACGGCGATGAGAATGCCTAAGTTCCACAGCCCTGTCGAGGCTGAGAAAGACATAGTTGCATTCATGGCTATCAGACACGATGACGAGATC
Source organism: Ustulina deusta (assembly GCA_023159155.1). Classification (NCBI taxonomy): domain Eukaryota; kingdom Fungi; phylum Ascomycota; class Sordariomycetes; order Xylariales; family Xylariaceae; genus Ustulina; species Ustulina deusta. The sequence goes on from JAJNNX010000066.1 coordinate 205,780, forward strand.
GAAACTGGGATAACGACCGCTGTCGAAACACAAGAAGCCACAGGTACTAGTGTAATCTCGGCTTCCAAGATCGAGGACGGAACTTCAACGTCTCCCATTCAAGATCGGACTTCATCCGTCAGCCAGAATGCGTGGCCATGGTATGGGGGCTGGACTCCGGGTGCTGGTCCGCTATCAGGGCAATGGGGTGGGACGCCAACTACAGTTATCACTCTCGCCTCGACGGTTACATATACGGAACCATATCCAACAGCAGATATTTCCCAATCGCCATCGCTCGATCCGACGACATCCCAAACCCGAACCGATCGTCCGGGCATTAGTGGCCCTGCGGCCGCTGGAATTGGTGTTAGTGCTAGTGTCGGACTGCTCGGGCTCTGTCTCGCAGCCTTATACTTCTGTAGAAAACGTTCGTGTCGGCGTAGGCATCAGTCGCCACGGATACAAAGGTCGGAGAGTGTGACAATTAGCGATGCCATCTGGCCACCATATCCTTATTCAGCATCCAACGAATCGCCGGTCGAACTTTCGGCAGTACGACAACCTAAAGAGATGTGCGCTGAAACGGGGGTTCGCGAAAAGGACGTGTCGAATCATTCGGAGGTCGCTGAGCTGCACGCGGGAGGGCTGGTGATTCGAGAAGCTGGAATAATGGGCGTCGAGAGCTGTTGTGCGCATCAGCAGGTCGATACTCGTAGTAGCGACCATGGTATTCTTGCAGATTCTGATGATTAGCTCCGAGGAATCGAGGCTATAAGGACAGTTCCTAGACTGAAGGTCAATAGGATGAAAAGTAGAACATCAATAATTTAGATTGGAAGACCACTAGAAGAAATGGATTGTGGCCTAACTTCTAATAGGGGGATAATTACGACAAAAGAGGATTTTCTTTTTCTTTTTTTTTATACGCCTGGTCCAGTCAAAATTTAGCAACCCCTATTCGTTCCGGATTCGGAGCATAAAATCCTTAGCACTGCTCATGCTACAACTGTACCTCTGTATTTACACTCAGTTAACTCTGATTCCTGGAACAAACAATGTGATTAGTTGTTGTATGAACGGTACACAAAGTTTCAGCACGTGCTTACATGCGACCAACAACACAAGCGTATCACTAGAAATCTCTAAGTAGTTCTCTACAACGTCTCATCTCTTGATTGAAGTACTTGTGAATTGTTTTATACAAGGTATATCGATTCGGTTGGTGCAGAGAAAGATAGCCGGGATGCCTAGCCGAAAACCACCACACCTTTGTACTGAGGTTGCAGTATAGTTATACACCCAAGAAGGCCCTTTGGACCAGAGTTACCAGGGGTCGAAACAATCACGCCACTACGTCTTTGGAATCACAATGGATTCGGCGACTCGCACAACACTAGGTACCCTCTATTTGCCGCTTAATGTCGTGATTCGCTAGGAAAGGAAACTCCAGAAATCCGATGTCAACAGAAGGCGAATTTGACATTCATGCCATGGCAATTACGCACCACCACTGGCTTGATGTACCTCGGTAGTTGGATGTGGCAACGCTACCACTAGGTGAGGGCGATTTCGCTTCCAGCAAAGTTGGGTTGGAGTGAGGAGGATGTTGATCACCCTCCCATCACCACGGCATAAACCGGCGCTTCGAACGAAATATTCCTATTCAGCTAAGCATCTGGTAGGTCACAGGATAGCAATCTATAAAGCACTGGAAAATAAATATCAAATTTTCTCAACGCCGTTCGACTTTACCTATCGCTTAGGAATAATGCTGAATTCGGTACAGTATTGATTGTATCCTACTATCTCGGTTCGGAGATATCAAACTCCAGCCACCTGGCATCTCGGCACTATTATACTCTAACAATTCCGAAGTGATCAGTATAGAAGCACACGACGGCAACATTAAAATCACATTGGAAACTTTCCAGGAGTGTTAACACTTAAAGGCTACCTTTTGTTTACAACTACTAGTAGCACAATTGAGACAGTGTGGGTCGCTTTGACTTGGATATAATTACGGAAATAAGTGTTGCCAAGAGTGTCTTCGACAGGGCTATTTCTTATGGGTCTGCCTTAGATAGCTTCACGTAGCTATTTACTTACGCAAGACTCTTCTTCCTCCACGAATTAGTTTCATTTCCAATCATCAATTGATTAGCGGCAGATCTACTAGAGAAAACAGTATTGATGTGTTAGGTAGTCCCTAAGTCTATTGTTTGGGAACTAATACATAGCATAATGCCAGCCTGTCGGTTGGTTTGGCTCGTCCCCTTTAACACTTCCAGCGACTTTACTCACGATGGAATTATGTTCTAAAGCAGGTTGTACACAATCCATCTTCTTCTACGTGTACTACCATGTAAACTTAACTACCTAGATTATGGTACAAAAAGCGGGGATAATTGCGAGTGTCTTGATTCTACGTGTAATGCAACGGCTTTGGATATATTCTAATCTATGACTCCTTGGTCAACATGGAGCCTCCCACACCCTTTTTGGATATCATACCTTGGCAGAATAACATGTGAAACCTGGTGATGCCATTGTGGGAGCCGGCAAGTAAACACACAAGGGAAGATTGCAATTAGAAGAGAGAGAAAAAGTATCGTGTTTCTGAGGAGACTTTTTCAAGATAAGCAGATGGAGTTGAGAACTTGCTGTAAAATTTTATGGCTATTAAACACACCACGCCAGTAATTCATGTAAGGAGACAAATGGCCGGCATTAACAAAATCTGGTGCCACAGTAATTGATTTGCCAATAGTTTGTACAGACTATCTGCCTAATTTGAAGTTATTAGCTCAATGACGTTAACGTCAACATCAACACCAGCCTTCAAAACACGGTTACATGTCGATCTCTTCGATCCGTGGGGGACGCTTTTGCTCAGAAATGTGTGTACCTGTCAGCACACCCATCTCTATCTAGTTTTTTGTCTCCAGGTGGGGGAGCGGAAGGCAGCCGTTATGCACTCGTTGTTCCAGTGTGGGTGCCAATGATGCCGAAGGTGCTAGTGGGAGGATCAGAAGAATCTACGCGGCTTCCGACAGTGATTTATTGGGGGTTTCCCTGGCCTCGTTGTCGAATAGGAAGCAGGAAAGGGGTGCGCTAGAATAAAAAAGTTGGGACAGGGGCGTCATGTGTAGTGTACAACAGGCTGTGGTGGTACACTCTAGGTCATAGCCACCCCCCCTAGCGTATATTATTTGTACATTCATCCCGTTGACTGCTGGTGGGAGTTCCATGTGCCAATGCTCTGGCTCCTGTGCAAGGACTATGGTGATGACATGGCCAATCATTTCATTCGTATTTCTCATCGCCGGGGTACGAATCCGTCTATCAGATGATTTTCTAGTCTTTTGATGCTTGTGATGACCTACGCTCTGATGTCGAAGGCTGGAAGGGGGGAGAAGGCCGGGTTAGCGGCAGAGGTATTTATCATGGATCATAGCACAAAAATACAATTCTGCCATGAAGGCTTTTGCACATCGAGTAGATCTCCAAACGTCAGACATCCCCGTCTATATTACAACACACTCCATGAAACAAGCAGTTTGGTTCCCAAGCTACCTACACCAAGAAGTGGACACAGCGGAGGCATCTCGAGCATAAAGGTTGTTTACAAGAGAATCTCGAATCGCGGCATTACCCGGGTTTTCTGGCACAACACATTATTAAAGCCATGATTGGATCAAGAACATTCACCGGGTGATAGAACAAGCAGCCCAGCTGGTTCTGTGGCGGTTGAAGCGGATAACTTTTCTTTTATTCTAGACATTAAATACAAGGGTTGTGTTCGGATAGAATAGCCGAAGGTGAAAAGGATTGCCAGAGATTCAAGATACTTGGTACGAATAAAATAGTGTATTTGTGGATGTGGAGCATATATGTGTAGATAGGAAAAAGATGCACCTACATTATAGTCAGAATTCGGCAGATTGTCACTTCTCATGGAGAGGTTTTGATGGAAAGTTGCCAATGGGTCGTAGTATACAGAGTAGAGTGTGTAGTTAGCGTCGGCAATGCCAGCGGAGCCAAAAAAAAATAAAGGAGTCTCCTATATGTTGAGGAATCGATGCTGTTTGCTTGGTATAAGCAACGCCCACCCAGGTAAGACACTGCCAACTATTAGAACATAAAACAGGAAAAGAAAACGAAGAGAGCTATGGGCTTTGTCAGGATACACTGATCACTGTTTTCAACCAAGGAATCTCATAGGCTCATAACACTTCAAGGTGGAACTTCCTACAAGCTCACTTCAAACATATGGTCCACTCCTATTCATCATACTAAGTAATATTCTTCTATGCGTTGCCTTTGTATCATCCTTCTAGGCAGGGGACAACTTTACTTTCTCATATCGAGTACATTTCAAAAGGCTTCCAGGAGGCTTTTCCCGTTTTGTACTGCGGTCATGAGATTTAACTAGTATCTGTACAATTAATGTGTTCGAACACTTGGCCGTACTTATTTCCCGAAATACCGCGGATCCAAAATAATTATACCATTGCAGTTATCTGATATCACCTAAGAAAATCGCAGCTCTAACATAAATCCCCCAAAACTGATCGCCTTTTTATCTCAAGTTCACCCTCAACCCCGGTGGAATATGTAGAGGGATGCAAGGGTGTTCCCTTTCCCGGTGCGGGGGACATCTTACACCGGTTCGCTCTTTAACTGTTCCTGCGAAGCGAGTGACCCGAATGACTGCGGCTGAAGACGACATGGGACTCGTGTCGTCGCTATTCATCGAATGGCATAGGACTGTCGATATGTCTCAGCAACGTTGATGGCTGGCTGAAGGAATGGGGGCAATGACACCTCGTTGTGACACGACGGCGGTATCATGAATGAGAACGAGCATGACCGTTGTTATTTTGTGCTATACATTTTAGCTTATTTCAAGATGCTTCAAGGTGAAGGATTAAATTGGCGTTTTTATTTGTATTTCTATTTTTTTACAATATGGAAAACGAAGCATTCGGTACTGTCGCGCCTTCAGCAACTAAACCAGGCTTTCTATTCGAGCTTTAACAAGCGAGTTGGTTAATAGGGGAAGTGCCTAGATAGAACGGCTAAAACGTGGAGTAGCCGTAGAGCCATCGAAGTACGCTGGAAGCCGCGGAATGGCGATTGTTAACACTGAGAACTTGGAAGTTATCGACTGCGAAGGATGTCACTACTGCATATCCAGCACATATGCGCATGCCGGGAGCTAATGCAACTGAATCACGTGTTAGCTTTTCAAGTGGCTTCGAGAGAGTGTGGCAACAAGGGTTGAGCAGAGTCAGGGGGGGTCAACTCCCCTGTTCCCCGATTTGCGGAGAGACAGTTTGACACTCACCCCTCCACAGTGATCCAATTCTTGAATGCAGCAATCCCCGGAGAGCAAGGGCCGCCTGCTGTGCTACCCTGTCAGCATCGTAGTGTGGTGTTTTCCGTTTTCCGCGAAGATAAAAACTGGTATGATAGGCGACGCAGAAGCAAGATAATATATACTTGAGCATTAGTGTAGAGAGCCGAATTTCCCGATTGCCACGGAACCCCCACGGCGAGCAGATCTGCTAGTGTCGTCAGCGTCAAGCGACCGGGCATACCGTTTTCCTTTCAGCCTCATCCATAGGTGATGTGGTTCGTGCGACACAGCAAGGTTGCCCCAGTCATTGCTGGAGCTCAGCAATTACAATGTACAGGGGTCACAGTTGCGAATGGGAATTACTCGCAGGAAGAAACATGGATACCTCGACATACATAGTACCTGGCGAAGCGTGCATATGTACTTCTACAAATATCCTATACTATACTACATTGGCGTACCAGCACGTCGCATTCTGATGCAGAGTAATAAGAGGCCCCCTTGCGCACCGAGCCAAGACGTAGTGTAGCTACACCTGTATGTGGTAGTGGCAGATTCTCCTCTCGACGATTTGTCTTCCCAAGGTTGAACCCTAGGCCGAGCCTATTGATAGCGTTGGAAAGGAATCGCTCATTGCGACGACCGAGCGGTTTCAGTGGCTCGGCTATATTTATACATTTAAACATGCTTTTAGGTGGTGTCAGGGTGGGCGCAAGAAGAAGCAAGTGTACACTCCAAGTTACAGTAGCTAGGTAGTCAGTTGAAGAACCAATAAGCTGCGACAGAATACCGAATCTGACATGGAAGGTTATTATCTAGCATGCCTTTGCATGATGAGCTGCTTGTGTAGGAGTGTACATCTTTTTTTATACATGATATAGTAATGTTTAGATACACTGCGATTCTTAAATAGTATTTTGGAATACCAAAAAAACGATCACTGCGACTGGCGCACTCCGTTCCGACCCATGCATGATGCGATGCCGAACTATAAATATTATAGGTTAAAGGTGCCTTAGGCTGCTTCTAGCTGCCGTTCGCTTCCACACTTACGGCGTTCCACGCCTCTGCAAGGAAGACAGAAGAGGAGAAGAAAAAAATAAAAAAGAACCCGACATTATGGGGGATAAGACATGTCCCTCACACTACGGTCTTGAGCAGAAGTCTCCACATGTTACCGCTGGCCCCTGTTTGTCACATGGATCTTGTGAGGCAAGTAGTGTAGTGTAAACGGAACGCGTGGCAAGGATTTCCCACTCTCGTTAATAGTACCCGTTTCTTGAGGGGGGGGGACCGGGTTATAATGCTATTCGAGAAGGCCAGCGTGGGATTGATCCAGACACCCCTCTCATGATACCATGATAGAACGGGTCTGAGGCACACTTCGGTTCTTCGTTCCTAAGGGATCGGGTTCTGGCACTGTTTAGTGTACACAAACTTGCGTTATGATCCATGTTGAGATGATGCGCGCATAGTGGTATCCCAGTATATCAGCATGCTCCCTTCTGAACCCTAGGTTGGCCTCCTTGCTTTTTCTTCTCGCTGACGCCATACTGCACAGAAGGGAGAAGCCCTTCGACTACCAATTTCCGGCTCAAACGCTTGAAAACTTGGCTTTACTGATTGGACGCTTCTTGTCCTTTAGTTATACACCCGCCGCTTGGCTGCCAGCGGACAGTCACCCTTTTTAATACGTCTAACGATTGTGTTCTTCCACTTACACCAGCTTTGGCGGAAAACTACCCTATTTCGAGAAACAATTTAGAACAACGTCCTCAGCAATGAGTGGCAGCGGCGGTTTCTATAAGTACCGCTGCAAGTACTTCTTTACTCATGAATGCCCAAATTGGGTATACGTGAACAACACCGCGTGCGCTGAATGTAGCGTGAGTAGAGGGATATTGATTCTCCCAGACGGCTATACAACGCTGACTAATAGTCGGATATTTAGGCTCAAGGGCGAGATGCCGAACCGGCGACATCTCAAGCGCCTGTGATGAGATATTCACGGGAAATATGCGTCCCCCGAGTCAAAGACGGCGTGTTGCATTACACACTGATGGAGGTAGAGACCGCCCCGACCGACACTGCCAGTAATTACTGGGCCGTAGGCTACAGGGCCAACAACCAGACTCAAACTCAGGTCCCGACAACTACCAGTGCCCTTCCTGGAACCCCAACAACGACCACTACTTTCTGAAGAAAGCTCTTGATGAGACACCACCTCGAAAGTGAGCGATGGAAGATGACGTGAAAAACTGGAACTACCCGAGATTTCAATTAGAAATGAATGGCGGTCGGTAATTTGTATGTCACTTATAAGGTACGAGGTACTGGAATATAAGTCCTGTTCAGAAAATCAAGGAGAATTTGGCGAGAGATAATAGTGATAGCAAGGGAGAGGCGAATGCTGGGAAGAGCGGGATCATAATGAAATATTGGCCCAAAATGTTCTAAAGAGAAGGATAAGGTAGGATAGATATTATGCCTCCAACTAGTCCGATCAAGGGCAACACTTGGTTTGACTTACCAGCAGGTAGAAATGGCGATCAAATGCGCTAAAAGAATCGTCGGCTTTGGGTTCTGGAATAGAAGGCTCAATCATTCCATCCATCCTACCTATGTGAAAAATGTGCAAGCGGAACATCACACATGTCGGCGCAGTTCACCGGATCAGACAATGCCTGGGGGCCTAACGAAGATATTTATCTGCTTGGAGGCGATCTTGATCCTCAGGAACCTACAGGCAGGGGTGTTAATGGCAGACACTAACCTACATGGTTTTCCTTCAGGCTTTGCCTTTCCAGAGATGGGAACCACTGGGTCGGGAGGCCGGGATGGGCCCGTCAACGGCTGCTAGCAAGGATGACGCCGCATGCAGACAATACGCCTCTTGGTGGATCGTATCCATCCACGGGATAGGTAGAAGAGCGAAGCATGGAAAGGCATCTGACAATGTGTAGGTGTAGAGCCGTGTTTCATCATGTGCAAAATAGGAATAGTCCGGCTGTACTATTAGATTGCCCAGCTCAGCCCAGCTCCTCCAGATTGCCTGTTTGGTCCTGGCATGGGCTCTCTTTCGAGTTTGGCCTGGCATCTCACTCCGTACACCACACCGCACTAGGCGGGTCCCGGATCCAGGAATTGGGCAAAAACCAGATTTGAGGCACAACCCGAACCCACCAAGACCGGGATCAGGATTATCGCCTCGACAAGGGGGAAGCTCTCGAAGCTTCCCCTTCCTCGGCACCTGAGAATCCATGTCCTACTGCTCAGCTCACAACTCAATGTCTGTCGACCCACCGATACGGTGAACGACACCAACACCAACACCGGCACCCGATTGGAAGACACGACACGACACGACATAGTGTCGGGAAGCCGTGGCGATTACAGCTGTACTCGGCTCTGCTGTCATGCCACGTCGCCTTGTCAGCCTTCTACCCGGATGCCAAGCTGCCGGGACGTTCTCGGGGCTAGTGTCGTCGAATGACCACCACAGGCTACGGGCGGAACGCGGCGGTCCGACATTACATGGTGTAGCACACGACCGCTGTAGCTCCATCGTGGTGGGGAACACGGATAACGATTAGCAGGTGGGATGTTGAGATGGCAGAACGTTCATCACCCTCGTCGGCACTATTCGTTCGGCCAATCGGCTTCTTTTCGATGCCAGAAATATGCCAGAAATATTCCAGCTCTAGCCGGCTCAAGCGAAGGAAAGCGACAGCTGACATCGAATTTGGGCGTTCATCGCCAAGGATCACTACCAGGTGTCCCTCCTTTTGATGCCGACCCTGTGCCATGCGTAGACGCACTATAAGTAGTCGACATTCTGCCCGCTTGACGAGAGGGCCCCGTAAGGCGAGTCATGGGACAAGGAGAGAAGCCCAGTCAATTTGTCAAATTGAATCGCACGTGGCCTGCCGCGCCGTATTGGTAAGTAGTACCTATGAAATTGGCGCAATGCTTCAGCGTCGACTCCACATCACATGTACGCGTACAGACAGAAATAGGTATGCGCCTACAAATGAAACTGGACGTGCTCGGACGCTATCCTTGTTTCCACGATACGGTTGGTGGGCTGGTCTTAACTACCTAACATAGTGGAGAGCAAGCAAGGGCTCTAGACACTCGATGGTGAGACAGCATCAACGCTTCGCATGATCTTCCTTCTTCTAGTGTGGTCTAGATAATGGCAGTTTTGGAGCATTCAACGGGATGCTCGCGTCTGTACCGCCTGGAGGGTTATATGGCCAAAACACCTATACCCTCGACGCATCAAGTCACCACGCTTCATTATGGTACTGCCGTCTTGGGTATTATCTATCTCGAAGGGGTGGAAGCTTGAAGGGCTTGAATCCACTCCCTGCACTACTTCGCTGTCCGGTTCCTGATGACTGGCGAGGATTGTCAGGACTGTTTGTTAGTATCGTTTCGAGTATGTTCGCGCCAAGTTATATTTCTGCTCTGAAGGACTGGACTGACTACTGAGGCAAACAGGGTGATGATGTGCAACATTAACTCACTTGGCTAGCATCTAACATAGGACTCGGTAGGCCAAAGGTCGAGTGGGCGGTTTCGGCAGACTCGCACACAACAGGGTGTCACTCACTTCCGTGCTCACGATAGCCCCGTCAGGCTCTCAGGTGATCCCACCGAAGTACCCATTTTGAGAGCTACACTTCACTTAACACGGCGCTATTCGGAAGCTAAACCCACACCAACCCAAGGTATCTATTACGTTTCGCGGCACTTTCCAGCTATATTAGAGCAAGAACCCAAACCGAAAGGGCTGCTGTCTCATCTTTACACACCTTCGGCCGATATGACATATGACGACCGGCACTCCCAATAAGTGCTCAGCTGCCAGCACGCACAACTTCCCCGACCTCGAATTCAATAGAAATCTTCGCGCGAATATCCTCGCGGAGTTCTGCAGCCACGACACATTCGATCCGGTGCTTGAGACCGGGCGGCGCTTCTTCCCGCGTAACGATAGTAATGAATTTCCTCCTACGAAAATGCACTTGCCCACCGATGTTTGCTAGATCGAGGAGTTGGGTGATCGCTGGCAGTACATGGATCTCGTATCTCTTTTTGAAGTCTCTGAACTGCTCGTCGCTCAAGTTCGGGGCGTGCGTCGTCGTCGACAGTCCACCACCCCCACAACGCGGAACCAACGCTGCGCCACTGCGATGGGTCCTATCGGACATGACAAGGACGATTCTGGCGTGATGGTAATCTAACAGTGTTGGTAGCTAGGGGTAGAAAGCCTCTAGTGAAGAGATGTGTTTGTAGATTGAGGAGGATTGGCACTATACGGATCAATGCTCCCTACGTAGGGAAGTGTTCGGCATCTGATACGAGTGATGCTTTCCGCTTCTTTGTCACTAATCAAACAAAAAATTGCAACACGCTCAGATCACCATGCTTCGGTGGAAGGGTGGTTACGCGGCGTGTCTAGAAAGTCACTCCTGACGACCGTCGATTCCAAGTTTGTTGTTCCTTCACGTCGGAACCGGCTGAGATACTATTACCTTTCGTTTGGCGATGAAACACTTTTAAAAGCCCTGTGTTACCAATACAAGTACCACAAGCCGCACCAGCCGTACCCCTTGCGTCGCCAAACAGGGGTACACCGACTCCTCGTGAAGGTTTACATGCCTCAGGGTTCCCGATGAATCGGCGGGGTTTTGAGGCCTTCAATGATACTTATAATCAAGGCATCAAAGATTTCTTTACCGATCGGTGCTTCATAGGCCTAAATATTACTTTCAAGTATTGGAACTGACTTTTTAGTGTATATATAAAGCACGATTTGGATGAACCCGTCACTGCGATGTTACGGCCCAACGTCCGGATCGCACAGCGACCTCGTGAAACCCCACGAACATGACGGTATTCAACTCAACAAGGAAGCGAGCCCGTAGTTGCGGCAGAACGTCGATCTAAGATAACCGCTCACGCAACAGAGGACCGAATCAGCCTTTAAGGGGACGATGACTTGACACTCCTCGATAGCTTAAGCTCGGGATCTGTAGACCGCCTCTAGCCTGAATAACATGGATAGGGTCACTGGAACACCAAGCCCGAACTCGTTACTCCCAATCTGCTGTCACCCGATACCCCTAATATCCCTGCAACAGAAAACAGAGCTACCCAAGTTCTCATTCTTGCCGGGGCGGGCAGTCCATAAACGCATCCTCAACGCGGAATTCAACAGCTGTTTTCTCCAGCAACCGTTCGCCAAGTGCAGCTTTCAACGCGTCCCGTGTTTCCTATTCTATCACGGGTTATACTTTCACCCCTGCGTGGATCCGAAATCTACCCAAGGGTAAGGGTCATTCTCGTTTTGGAGTTGATGTTATCAATCATGTGGGCGCCGAAGCCTACACCCCCAGAACTCCTTTGACTTCTTGGAAAACAACTGGTACTGTAGCGGTCCTCTGCTCAATGTACACTAGCCCCCAGTGTATCGTGTGATAGTTCTCCTACCTGCAGACTTCGCGACACGGTATATTCTCCGTGGCCCACTAAGCTTGCGGCTCAAACCCAAATATGTTGTTTAGTGAAGCAGACATTGCTTGTCACATTATATCCCAAAGGCTGCCCAGCTAACAATTTATTAAAACAGTATGTAGGTTCTGCCCAGTGCTCTAACGTACAATATACCTGATTTATATTTGCCCCAAGAGAACTCACCCATCAGCGAAGAAGTGCCCGTCCATCAAATCTTCTCCAGCCCATGTCCATATCAGTCCAGACCCCTCGGGTGCCTATCTTGGTTGCAAATTTCCTCGTCTGCCCGCCAATTCATCCCAGATCCTCAGCACCGCTATTCTCACGGCAGACTTCGTAGTCAGCCAGCGAAGCGCCCCAGTAATTGATTTGTTTCCGACAGCCTGTCAGCATCTAGCGAGTTCTTACGCATCCCGACTTCCCCAATAACGCCCAACAGCATGACTGAGGACTCGATCTCGTTCCCTGGCTCGGCTACTTGACACAGTTGTGAAAACAAGTCCATACGACGGCAGCTTCTCGCATTTTATCTAGATATTCCATCGTAATTACCTAGTCGCACATCTCACGAAGCCCTCGAACGAGTTCGGGCAGGGAGCATAAAAGCACAAATAAATATAAAAGAGAAGCTGTCCGCTGCCTTGCTAAGGTCAACCCAAGGTTCATTAAACAAAATCCTAGCTCCTTAATGTCTGAATACCTAAGGCAACAAAATTCCGGAAGTCTTGGGAGGGTGGGTGCACGAATAACTGAGATCTGGGGGCAGCGAAATCACCGGAGCTGTGTTGCCGTCGGAAAGGTCGCGATCCTGCATATCCGTACGCCGTGTGTATTCCAAATAAGTGGACTGGGTGGTAAAAGCAAGGGGGGCCCGTCATACCCTGGAAAGAGCGGCAGCATCTATCTAAGCACTAGGCTGAGGGACCATCTATTCAGATCGACAGCGCATCTGGAACAAAACAGCCACGGCTGACTTCGTGTCTCACTTTTTTCTTTTCTGGAGTCTGCCTAGCGTTGGTTTTTGAATTGTTGCTACTAACTCCGTACTCCTAGTCTAACATTGCTTAGCGGCCTCTAGCGCTATGAATATGAAGTGGTCCACGAAGACATCCTAAGCTACTTAGATCAGCGAATGGTATTACAATATAGATTTTATCGAAAAGTGATTTCTTTGAAAAGATAAAGAAGGAAAGAAAGGAAAAAAAAAATTTAGTCATGTCTTTGTATCCAATCCCGTCTCCGCTTCTATAGCAAACGCTGACCCAACGTCACGAGAAGAGCGGCGCCAAGCACAGTCCAGCTCCAGCCAACAGCGTTGCTCGCAGAGTCGACGCTATTTCCGAAGCCCCTTCCCTGATACTTGAACGTGACGTTCTGAACGACAGCGGGGTTATGGCAGTTACCGCCCACGATGTCGGCGCCTCGGAGGTCGTCGGCGTGGACGAAGAACATGTACTGTTTCTGGTCGATGCCCTCGAAGCCCGAGGTGTCGTACGGGAACAGGTCCGTGCTGTCGGTCGCCGTCGTGTTCCGGAGAAAGATGCACTGGACCTGGCCCGGGTAGTCCCGCACGAGCTGCGGGTAGTCCTTCATCACGTCCGAGTTCGTGGTGTCGCCCATGAGCACGAACTTGCGCTGCGGATAGGTCTGGAAGATTTTGTCGAGGAGAGCCCTGCGGATCGCGAGGGTGGCGGAGACGTCGGAGAAATTGAGCGGCCGCGTGTCAAAGGACCCGAGCGGGTACGTCTTGTAGATGTACTCCATGTAGGTTCTCGTCGCCTGCTCCGGAGTCGTGGTGAGGTAGTGGAAGTGGAAATTGTCAATTGTCGCCGACCAGTTGGCGTAGATCTCAGGCATGTTCTCCCAAGGTGTGTATGGCCGTGCGAACGAGTTAAGAAGACCCTCCTTTGGATCGTAGATCTTGGTGATGCGGAGGATATCATCGATATCCGAGACAATCGTGAATCCCGTAGGGGGGACTAAGTAGGCGGTGGAATTACCAATGTCCGTCCCGTTCGTGTACTAATTCAGCCATCAATAGAAGATTCATGAGAAAAAGGAGAGATGAAAGGTGCATACCACATTGAGTGCTTGTATCTGTTTGGTGGCATTTCCCGCAATCAAGTGGCCTCCATTTGGTCCGGTCGTGTTCTGAAGAGTCAACCACGCGTCGAAATCTCCTTCGAAGGTCGTTCTGTAGGGCAAATCAATGGATTGCGCACCGCCTTTGGCGTTGACGACGCCGCCACTCGCATTCGCGCGAACATCGACGTTGTTTTCGAAGTTCACGGTGACGCTCACATTACTCTGCTGCACAACAAATATAGAGGCTGTCAAATTCCGTGCCTGTTTTTGTTGGTCCTCCGGGAGCTCGTCAATATCGACGCCAACGAGGAAGATGTTGGCTAAGTCGTCGAGCTTCTTCTGGCTGATGTTGGGTTGTTTGTACACATTTCCGTGTATCCGAACATTCCACCCTGAATCGGTCCAATTCGCGTACCCAGGTAAATTTAGAGCCTGAGTTGGTGTGGCTTTGAGGTCGTCGTCGTTGATACCGAGCGACTTCTCTACGCTTTTCCCGACTGGAAGATCCTGGAAGTATTGGGGTATCCCTGAGGCAATGTAGCTCGAGACGTCGCTGCCAAGACCACTCACGACGCTATTAATATAACTCGCTGGGTCAAAGTCCCGGCGCGCAACAGCTCGGTCGCGATCCTCTAAGCTCGGCGCCGGTGTGATGAGAGGATGCGCGGCACCGAGAACTTGAGCCGCGAAGAGGCTGACTGGCAACAGTCGTTGTAGAGCCATCGCCGACTGTTGAATAGAGGTAATTTCCCACAACTAAACAATGTATTCAAGGGATATAAGCAACGCGTTAGGGAAGGCGTCAGGTTGAAGCGCCACCACCGAGCTTTCTGAGGTGAAGACGACAACAGACAGTAGTTGCCACAACCCTGAACGGCCCGGTTCGCTCAAGACGAATCTTAAGGTTGCGGTTCAACGCAAAGAATCCAATGCTCTCTTGCGGGCGACGAATCAGATCGCACCTAGGCCTTGAGGACTCTTTACTACTACTGCCTCTTGTATGATGAGTGATCTCGGTCGATATTACATGACTTGGTAAGTAGGTCGCTTGGGTAAAGAGATCTGAAAATAATATAATACAACAACATTGGTTTGCATATATTCATATAGGGTAATGTATGTGAACAAACCCATGTGAGACTGACACGGCAACTCGAAGACATTTAAAAGCTGCTAGAATGACATCATTGCTAGGTCATGTACCAAGGATCCTCTCTGGTTTCATCTGTCGTTATTGAGGATCTTTGGTCCCTTGCAGATCTAGAACGTTCAAGTTCATGAGCTAATCCATCTTTCTTCTAGCGCCCTAAGGTTCATGCAATCAAGGAATAAACCTGACACACCCGTTGAGTTTTTTTTGATACCGAGTGTAACTATGTTAGTGATAAACCGTAAAGTAGAAAGCCATGCACAGACAATGATAAGGGAAGAAATATAACTTGACACCGCCTGCTTTTCCGTCTTGGTCAAGATATATTTGATTGTAACTTTCCATCCTGCGTGCTTTACATTACCCAAGCGTGCTCAGCTCATTCACGAGGGGGTTAGCCCGCCCACCGAGAAATGCAGCTTACTGTATTGAAAAGTACACAGAGGAAGCCCGATTATAGGTGTGGCATACTTTAGTTAGGCTGACTTTACGCTAGGTAGCTGTATTATTACGCTTCCAAATACCTCATACTATGTAGCCAATTTCACTTACCCCTAACTACTGCTAGGCTGTATAATGGTTTTATCACCTGCCACTTACAGCGCACCGATATCCTTTTGCAATAAAGGCGCATGTTGTGTGTGTGTTGCACAACGCCACAGATTCCGATACCCAACGTGAAGATGGCCTATGCGGTCCCTCAACGCGACAAAAATGGTTGAATTAGACAGGCTTGCCGTTTCACCATCTTATATACCCATGCTAAGGTACCGGGTCTCCATGATGCTAAGAGCCAAGCACTCATGGTTGAGGTTTTGCCTGTCTGATTCGGGCAAGTATCCCTCGCTATTTCTCTATAGCCATTGGGCAACAAGATATGAAGAGAGTAGTTTCAACTCCCTTGTCCCAAATTTGTTTCGTTCTTGGTGTCCATAGTAGTCCCATGCCCATTTGATGTTAACCTTGCGTCTAGGTTGCTATGGCCCTGCATCGTAAGCTATGTGCATGGTGATGTTGAGACTTCTGCAGCCATACTTTGTTCGTATCCATGGCTAATATGAATGGCCCTTATCTTGACCGGACTAAAAGCATATACACACATCATGCCGCGGGGGATCATGCTGTCACCATTGTTGCCGCCGCCGTGGTGCTGTTCTGTGCCGCTTCTGCCGCATATTCGTTATGTCTCGAGGTTGATGCTTCTTCCGAACCGGGCGTACAACTCGACCTTTAGCTGCTGCATTTCCTCTTTTGTAGTCCCTATCTTGTCCTCCAGGTCTGAAACCTCCTCTTCTATCCGTGATGTCGACGAGGCGAGCATATCTTGGGCTTGGGATAGGGGTATGTGGAAGAAAGCATCGCCGATTTTGTATCTACACGTTGGTGGAAGACGGGAGCTGTCAGCTGTGCCTGAACAGTTGCAGATGGCGATTGCTGAAGCATAGGGACATGAACTTACGGCACTAGCTCGTCTTCGTCAGCCAGCTCAAGCTCCAGTGTCACATCGTCAAGCTCCTCTTTCTCTTTCTAAGTGACCGAGCAGTCGGTTAGCGTCTGGCTGATGCTGGGGTGGGTTGTGGTTGTGGTTGTGGTTATGGTCATGGTCATAGTCATCATGACTGGCTGCTGTTCGTACATTCTTTGATTTAAGGTCTTCCTCAAAGTTCAGCTGCCGCTGGTGGAGGCGACTGAACTTGTTGATCTTGTCTTGGTCTTCACGGCGGACTTCGACCTCATCACCAGCCGTTGCCTCGTCGTCTTTGGTGAGCTGGAGACAGGAAGGGGGATAATTGTCAGCGATAGCGCAAGGAAGACAGAGATAATGCACGTTTTGCATACCATGCGCCGATTCATCCTGGGCAGATACCATGGATATCTTGAGATAGCTGGACAGGTTTTATGTGAGGAGACAAAGCACGGAGGTGTTCGGAGTTAAGGATCTGCTGAGATAGTGCCTATCTCGGTGGCAGATAGCAACAAGGTAATGAGGGGCAGAGCAATCTTCAGTGGTGCAAGGTCCCAGCTGCGTGGGGCAGGCCCCTGTATCTTCCCGAACCCCCACCACGTCGAATATTTGGAGCAGAAGCCTGGGCGACAATGGCTACCACCTACTTTAAGCACTTAACGCCTGCGGGCAACTGAACAGCAGCTTGAGATCTCAAGCATTAGTTTTTAGTTGCAACATGCCGGCTAAGGTACCTAAGGTAGTGCAGCAGCAAAAAGTGCATGGCCAGGACAGCCTGGGATGGATATGCCTACATGACTAGAATAACCCTTTTTTTTTTTTTTTCTCGCTCTTCTACAACACCCGGTCCGTGCTTTTTTTGTATGGTGAATATTCTCACGGGTGGCTACGGAAAAGTAATGGGCATCCCTCAAAGGCCATCCACTTGCTTCTTTTCCTCGTGAGATATTCTGGCAACGATGCAGCTCTGACCAGCTCTCTCCGCTCGTTACCAATAACCCGTCCTCCTCCCTCTTCTAGCACTCCCTCCACTTGCCGAGCCCTACGCCACACTTCCAAGAACCGCACCGTGATATTTTTGGGTCCCAGGGTGCAAACTGATAACACTCCAGCATGGCCCACGAATATGCCGGTCATGACAGCGACGGCGGCTCAGACCATGCTCGCCCAGCATTCCACATCGGCCAACACGACTCGACGCGGTGTGCAACGCTCACTAATCTGCAGTATGGTCAGGTCCTGAACTCGGGTGTAAGTGCCGCTCATCGTGCATATCGCTGCGGCCGTCTGACGAAGCCGCAGTTCCGCTTTGTCACAACACCCATCACCAACACTCACTTCCATGACCGCATAGTGAAGCTCGTTGATGGGAGCCTTGTGCAGGCCAACGGCCAGCAAAAGACCGGATCGCGTCTGGATCCGATTGTGAGCCCCCTTACTCCCGAGGACACGACCCTGTTCCCGGAGGCGTACACGAGCGGGTTCGTTGGTTATGCCAGTCCTTGGCTCGACCTGTGTTCGCCAAACCATGTTATTGCCAGCATCTCGAGACAGGTGCTGAACCTTGAGGTGGACTATGCCAACTTCTGTGGTGTGCGCAGCATCATTGTCCCCGGTCCCAGGCAAGACAGCCTCCAGGCCGGCAATGGCCGAGGCATTGCCCAGTATGCTAGGGCTATACAGGAGGCTCTCTTGATCGGCACTCGTGTAAACCTCATTGTCCACTTGCCCATGTACCGCGAACCCGGCCTCGAGGAGAAGGTTAGCCAACTATCCGTTTCCAAAGGAACCCCGGTCAATGTGCAACCCGCCGAGGAGATTGATATTTTCACTTCGTGGGACTCGTGGCATGTGATACGCACAGTATGCGACTACGATGCTAGACTCTCTGTTGGTAAGTCCTCCACGAAGCAGTTTCATTCGGGGCTTTCACGGCGATCCTGTGTATAAGCCGATGCATACAGTCTCCTCAATCCCGAGTATAGTTTTTGTAACTAACCCCCCCTAGCCCTGAGAATCCCTCGGGTACTGCCTGCCAAGGAGTTACAGATGAGATGGTTCTCTGAGCCCATTCAATACTTGACTTACGGTCCTTCGACATTCCAGGCAAACAAGGTGGGCCTTCCATCTTTTGGTCGGTCTCATCAAGAGCTGATCCATACATACATGCGACTGAAGCACGCACCCTACTTCCTTCTATGCGACATAGGACCGGAGCTCCAAGACGACCCTGCAGTGGAACAGACAATGGATACCTCATCGGCGTCCGAATTTCCGACTCTGACAGATGCAGCTGCGGCGACACAATCCTCCAAAAGCGACCGAAGGGCACAGGGACACAACGCATATCTCGCATACCTCCGCCACCTCGAGAGACAGCAAGAACCGTACACGGAGCTCGAACTAAGCACCCTGACTAATTTCCAAGACTGGCTGCAATCCCCTTTACAGCCACTCTCTGACAACTTGGAAAGCGTCACATACGAAGTCTTTGAAGGTGATCCTGTTAAGTACAACCAATACGAGGTCGCGATCGAAGAGGCGCTGAGAGAGTGGTCAGAGCTTAAGAAACCCACGTCCTCCCCAGACGGCGTGGTGATCGCAGTAGCAGGTTCCGGCCGTGGACCGCTCGTGACACGGGCGTTACGAGCGAGCGAGACGACTGGCGTACCAGTCAAGGTATGGGCGGTCGAGAAGAACCCAAACGCATACGTTTACCTGCTCCGGCAGAACCAGAAGGTATGGGACGGGCGCGTGACGGTGGTGAAGACGGACATGCGAGCCTGGAAAGGCCCCGTGATCTCGTCACCACCCGATGACGTGACGCCGGTCTACGGTAAAGTCGATGTCCTTGTCTCCGAGCTCCTGGGGTCCTTCGGGGACAATGAGCTCTCGCCCGAGTGTCTGGACGGCATCCAGCACGTGCTAGCGCCGGGCCACGGGATCTCCATCCCGAGCTCGTACACGGCGCACGTGAGCCCGATCTCGACACCGCGTCTCTTCGCCGACATCAAGAGCCGACGGGAGCAGGGCGGGGACGCCAACGCGTTCGACACCCCGTGGGTGGTACGTCTGTTCGCGCTTGACTTTGTGGCCGCCCGCGTCCCGGACCACGGCCGCTTTCAGTTGGCGTGGGAGTTCGAGCATCCGCTGCCGCAAGCAACGATGGACACGATAGCGGCCCGGCGGTCCGGAGGCGTCGTGGGCGGTGGCGGAGGGAGCATGGCGGGCGGCGTGGGCGCTAACGATCACAACGCTAGGGAGTGCCATCTCACGTTCGTGTGCAGGTCACGCGGTGTGATTCACGGGCTCGCAGGATATTTTGAGGCGGTACTATACGCGTCGCAGATCGAGCAGGACGAGCGCGGCAACAGGCCGATGGTGGAGCTGAGCACGTTGCCGGATATGATTGACCGGAAAAGCAAAGATATGGTCTCCTGGTTTCCGATCCTTTTCCCTCTCAAGGTGAGTTGAGACTTTTGGTCGTTCTCCATTCTGGGCAGGCGGGCAGATTACTTCATCTTATCGTGTCATGTCACTAACGATTCTCCCAGCAACCGTTGTACTTCCCGTCTGACTCCGAGCTTGAGGTCACTATGTGGCGCCAGACGGACGACGCTAAGGTATGGTATGAATGGATGGTCGAGGCGTTCCGGTGGGTTTCGGAAACGGAGAGGATCAAGGTTGGGGGCTCGGATCTCTGCAGTAGCCGGAAGGTAGCGTGCTTGATGTAATGAGATAGGACAGGACATGTGGTGCGCCATACATAGCCAAAAAAAGAGGGGAAAAAAAAAGCTGTGGCGAGGACATGACTGACGAATGGACATGAAAATTATACGGCACAAAGAGCCTAGAAAGGTTGATGTTGACCTTTTGAGACGAGGAGTGTGAACAACAGGATCACGAACTCTGGTCATTGCCTCGGCTTTTAGCCGTTTTGCATTGAAATGCGAAATTCTGGATAGATCGGATCAAGATTCTATGAACAGGAGGTAGATAGTTAGCAGTGCAAGGCAATGAGATGCTGTCTATCTACCCTATTGCCACTACGCCGAAGTTGTCTGTAGCCAGGTTTAGAAGTATGAAGAATCAAGACAACTTTTTTTTATTTTTAAATGACCAACACCTCCCGTACCTTATCCTTTATTTCGGGGTTTTTTGGTGTTCGTGCCGAATGACGGGCCTTGTCTTCAGGGATTATTGGGAAGGTTAAACGACTCCGCTAACAGCACCACATGCTTTCGTCGGTGTGATTTCCCCCTTTTTTTCGTCCAGATAATATCCCATCGAAAAGCCCTCGATTCAATCACCTCGCGTGTCTCTCCACACCTTTCTCTGGGTTTTCCACATCCGTTTCGTACCATGTTTCCCTCGGGGTATCATCTACCGCTTCGCAATATCTCTCTCACACCCATCCACTGCGCGCAAAGAAGTGCACGATGATCATCACTTCTCCATCCCCAGAACCCATGTCTCTCGTTTGTTTGTTCGTGTCCGCCGCGTAGTTCGTGTCCAATGTCGAACCAGCCCGCTACCCCTCCATCTGCACATCTCCTTTGTCGGCTTGCTTGATCCACAAGACGTTGTTGCAGCGGATGAGGATCTGGCCGAGGTCGCTCGTGAACTTCTGGTCGATGTACTCTTGGGCGTTGGTCAGCTGGATGTTGAAGTAGCCGTCGATGGACACCAGGCGGCCCTTGTACTCGGTCTCGCCCCACTTGAGCCGCACTACGATGTCCTTGTTGACGCTGGGCGGGTTGTTAGTACGGTGGGCTCTCTTGCGCTCGGGTAGAGGAAGGGGTTTTGGAAAAAAGAAATGGCAGGGAGGCTGTGGACGAGGGCGAAGTACGAGTCGTCGCTTGGAGAGGACGTACAGCTCTTGCAGCATAGGCCGCGGATTAATGGGCATGAACTGAAATAGAAGAGTTAGCTACGGCCCCCGAATATCGATCAGTAAGTATGGTCGGAAGTATTCTCACACTCATTGTGGGCGGTCTTGTTGTCTCGTCGCGTGTGTCTGGAAGAGAGGTCGAAGCTGAAGATGAAGAGATGTGGAAAAGACGGAATTCATGGCCAATCGCTAGATAGGCACCTAACGTAGGTTTGAGTCTGGGCATCTGATTGGTCAAAGTGCTTCCATAGGTACCTGCCCCACTATCTAACAGCTTGACTTCCTCACGGCTGTTGTTCCCAGGTCATTTAAGTTATTTGTTTATGTATTCATTTCTTCATCGTAGCCAACGCACAATACCTGTTAAGCTACATTACTCACTTAATAGTTGGCAAATCGTGGCCGTCCTATGTTCTGCTTCTTCCAGGCCGTTCCTATTTTACTACCAACCTAGGAAGTAGATATTTTGCTTATCCTGGGCATCCATTGCCTGATGAGCATACCAGAATGTTGGAGAAATACAGCAGGATTATCTCATCATCAACAGCACCGCCACGTCTTCGTTAGATCGGCCTCAAACTATTTTGGATACCTTTTTTCGACAAAATAGCGACCGGAGTCGCGACATCATGCTCTCTTGATGTCCCACTTCAGTTCCTTAATGCTAACCTCATCATTGGCCTTCTCGTCGTAGTCGAACCACTCACCATCCTGGAGCTCAATGCCTTCAAACTTGGTGCCGGAATCGATACCTTCGGCAAGCCACTCGCCCTAAGTTCTGAGTTAGTAAGGTGAGTCCTCATCAATAAGTAGACAGGGGATAAGGGAAGGCCTTACGTCTGGCGAGAAAGCTGTAAACTCTAGTCCCCTGCAGTCAAACTCTAGGACAGTCTGTTGCCTAGGGGGGTCGCTTTGTTCGTATGGCCTCGGTACTATCTTAATTGAACAAGAAGATTCTCTCTTGTGTGTTCATGTCAGATCATGATTAGACCGAGAACTTCGAATAGGCTCGGACAAACCTTGCAGTTCTTGCATTTCCATACAAAGTTTGCTTCGCCTCTGCTGCCGCTCAACTCATTCACCTCCTGCAAGGATGCTTAGCACAGGAGGGACCACACTGAGACGAACAGAAGTCGGGGTCTCGATGGAAACCTACAAATCGGCTGACCGAAATTGCATTTGAATGCGTCTCCCGACAGGACGTGCATTGCACTAGGAAGGTATACCAGAACGGACTCGCCTCAGTATCCTTTGGCCGCAAGTTGGTCACTCTGTCATTTGCCATGGCCTGTTAGCGAGAGAGAGCAGAGCCATTTTTGTTATCGATGCGCGGAGGAACAACACGAACATACCCATTCAGCTCGGCCGTCAAAGTGAGCGCATACATTATGACTTTGGAGAGATATCTCGGAGTCAGCTTTGTTGCATGCTGTGGCGAAGAGGTTGCGTTGGCGCGGGATAGCTGGCGACGATGGCAGCGATAATATCTTAGGTACCGAAATGATACCTCCCGAGGGGGTTACCCTCAGTATGGTACTTAATTACCTACATGTAGGGA
The DNA here is from genome assembly GCA_023159155.1 of Ustulina deusta. Classification (NCBI taxonomy): domain Eukaryota; kingdom Fungi; phylum Ascomycota; class Sordariomycetes; order Xylariales; family Xylariaceae; genus Ustulina; species Ustulina deusta. The sequence continues at coordinate 228,792 of JAJNNX010000066.1, forward strand.
TGCATGTGGGTAGGTACATACCTATAGTCAGCCCTGGCATCTGCTAGTGACTTGGTAACGGGCTGAAAGCAGCTGCAACGCACAACAGCACCAACATGCCTCCGATGGTGTGGGTCACCGGCTCGGCTCAGCACATCCCATACGCCTTCTTGCTGATATCCCACCACCGATCCCCTCAACCGATCTCCCACCCACGCGCCATGGCCGATTGACCGAAAAGGCCCCCTAACCCGGTCAATTGGCCCTGTTCATAATCCCGACGACATGCTCGAGCTATGCAGACCCTATGGTCCCGTGCCGCTCCAGCGCAGTCCTCCTGTTGCTGTCGAATCTGCCTCCATTCGACCGCTAGCGCCTTAGCACGACGTTCGACCACCACTGCCACGAGGCGGAGAGCCTCCGTCGCCGATATTTTCACTGCCTGCTATACTACCATTCTGGGCACCGCAGCTATCATCGACGCCCGCCACAAAAATGAGAGACGACGAGAGCTGGACGGAGAGCTGGACCGTGCAAGGGCTTCCCTGAAGCGATTGAATGCCCAGGGCCACCATGACTCCACAGACGGGGAAAATGGTGCGCCGCACGGGGCGAGGACTGCTTCCGGGGAGATACGGGCTCATTTGAAGCCTTGGAGGGGGGACGAGTCGGTCCGCCCGCTTCTGGAGGAGCTCAAGTCTCTCTGCAACATTGCGTTTCGTCCCGTCGCCCGTCGGTCATGGATAGAGGGCCAGATTGACTGGGTCAGTGTCGAAGCCGCCGTGATGGCCGAAGAGCGAAACCCCTCTGTTGAGCTTCGAGAGCCTCTGACCCACCACCACCTAGCAGCTACAACCGTGGCCGTTTTCAATCTCGCCCGCGAGTTGCTCCGACTGGTTCGAATCTCCCCAAGCTCACGATTGCAAGACGAGGCCCAGATCTCCGACCACGCCGAAGAGGGCATCATGAAGGAGCTCAAAGAGCTCACACGCAACAATCACTTCCCCAGCTACCAATTTCCGACTGCCGACCCGAGCTACACCGCAGATATACGAGCTCGTCTGAATAGATCCATACGTCGCATCTTTTACCAGGCAGTAACGCCGCAAGAGACTGTGGGGAGGATATGTTATAATTTGCTTACCATTGGCGTACCTCCAGCTATCCATACTTACAACACCCTCATCACCGGCTTCAATCGGATGCAACGCCCCGATCTCGCTCAAGCTGTTATTAATTCTTACCTAGACAACACGATATGGCCTGCTACAGACCAAACTGTGATCTGTCTGCTAAGCCACTATCGAGGACCTGGTGGGAGGGAAGGATTGCGTGACGCTGTTCAAAGAATGAGAGGAGCAAGGGAAGATGGCCTGCATCTCGCTACTTTCCGCGAGGACCGATATAACGCTGCTCGCTTGCCTGGGAAACGTAGAACTCCAAAAGCAAAAAGAATTGATGTTACCTTCGATCATCTCATTCGAGGCTGGCTATACCACGAAGAGGTCGGGATCGCATGCATGACGTTTGTGGCTTGTCTGCGAAATGGCGCGTCCCTCCCAGTTTACACGCTGCATGAGCTTTTCAGAAGTTGTCTGGCCACAGCCGACTTCTCCAGCGCGCGGAAATTGCTCACGGGCATCGTCCAAAATTTCGAAAAATTCAAGACGTATCTATCCTGGATCATTGAAAACAACGCGATAGCGGTAGCCCGGGGACTTTTACAGAGTCTACACCAAATCATCAATATCTGCTGGTTACCTTTCAGTGAAATATTTGGTGAAACCCATAAGACATACGCGGAGGCAGCAACATCATTAGAAGCAATAATCAGTCACATGGACGTGCAACTTGAAGTACAGGAGGCGGCGCTGGGGTTGCCCTCTCCGTCGTCTGGCGCCCTGAATCTACTCGAGCCGGCATTGACCCATTTTCAATTAGCTATTTCTACTCGAGACCGCGCTCAGTTTAGCAAACGAACATGGGCGAGATCAGAGAGCGTCTATGCTAGGATAGCAATGCTTGTCTCGATCGACAGGAGATTTGGTGATCTCGAGGAGCGAGCCCAGAACCTTACAGCGGCTTTCAAGGCTGCCATCATCGGGATCAAGACTGGATATGAAATTGACGTGGGACCTATCCTTTCTTCCAATTTTCTTGGCAGTCAAATCCATGAGAACCAACGCTTCGCCACGCGACGTGCACTTAGCCAAATCGATGTATCGGATGATCACTTGACAATAGAGGATATCGCGTCTCAGTTATTGAGGTGCATCCCAGACCCAGCCCAAATTCGCCTGTTAGAGGAAAATGGTAACTGGAAGAGGCTCAGTATACCAACCTTGATATCCTTCTTTGGCAGCAACGCAGTCTCTACAAGGCCCCGTCAAGAGGAAGAAGAATCTAGGCAAGAATTTAGTCATTCCTATATGCAACTAGAGGAGCAATTTCAAGTTGCCAAAGACTCTATCAAAGCACTCCTTTTTGCCCATCTCACCAGATATAGACAACAAGGTATTATGCATGATCACGGTATATATAACAAAGTCACTATCAGGGGGCTCGGAAGTTTCCTTCATACAGAGTTGAAGTATAGGTTGCCCGTCGTTCTCCAAACGACCCCCCAGTCTCAGTACAACGAATTTTCCAATACCTACGACGCAACAACGTCTTTGGAGCGACCAGGGCAGGAGGAACCGGCCTCCCAAAATCATGGAATGCCATTTGAGGCAGACAACTCCACTCCGGATACAGAGACGGGTCTTGGAGAAAGTTGGGGAACGACAGACAAACACGAAAAACATGACCCACTATCACTTTTTCGTGAAGAAGGTCTATGTCTTCAAAGCGAGGCACCGAGATAGCGTGTACTTGTGGGGTCAGGACTCAATATTTATAGGAATACCCAAATAGATGCCTTCCTTGGGGAAGAAGGTCGATTGTATAACTGGCACCCATAACACAAATGCACATAGTAGTATAGTGTAGATATATACGACACAGTGTTAACATATTGTCAACGCAATCAGCTATGCATTATGATTTCAGATTGCATTGTCAACCGTCATCTAACAACCTACCTGCTATGCTTTGCCAAGAATTCTATAACCAAGGGTTGTACAAGAACCGGGAAATGATGTTTCTGTACTATCTTGATTTTTAGATGCATGAATCTCGTTTAATTCCTATCTGGAGAAGACTGCATCTCTACCTAGTGTACACAAGCTATCCAAATGTAAGAAGATATAAAGAACAATAAAGGGCAGTAGGTACCTAGGTACTTAGAGGTAGATAATGCGGGTTGAGTAGGCGAGGTAGGTACCTAGTTGTTGATGATTCCACTGCAGCAAGTGCCGCTATGCAGGGTCGTGCGGCACACTTTCTCATAAAGGGACTAGATAGCAAAGAACGTGACCCGCTGAATCTGCGCTCAAACCAGCACGTGCTACATGGGCGGTGAACGTTTGTTTGCTAGTGGTCACTCGTGCTGTTTGGTGGCTTTTCCTTGGTGATACTGCTTTGGTGAGATGAGAATGAGACGGGCAATGGGCAGAAAGCCGGGACGGCGCACCCGGGGGAGTGACTTGCCCTGAATGACCTCAATTGGCCAATCAGCCGATCTCGCTGCATGCACGGTCCGCCACGGCGCGGTTCTGTTGGCTAACGCCAGCCATAGTGCACGGTGATAGGCTGTCAAACCTTGACGTTAGGGTCCAAAGCTTAAAATGGCTCCCCCAAGTTTGCCTAAAGCTACCTGCCTACATGTAGTGACCTCTGCGAAGAGGTATGCGGTAGATACAGCCAGGAACCATTATTCTCTTCGACCTGGACGTCCTGAATCGGCCAATCTCGCCGCCTTGTGTCCATCTAGGCCGCCTGGTTCTCAATAACATTCGCAGCAGCTCCGAGCAAGGCCTTGTCTGCTTCGCGTGTCAGGTTCACATAAAATACCTCTGTCCACTTACACCAACCTTGGTCCACCACACTGTATACAGGGGGGCGATTTGTGTGGACCTCACTCACTTCCTCGACTTACCTCCCTCCTTGTATACTACAGACAACTGCTGATAAGACCTCACCACCCGCACTCGGCATATCGATTCTACCTTACGAACTGCTATATATTTCCTCCTGGGCAGGTTATCAGTAGTAGGTAGCGTTGGCATTTTAGAGTCATAACCCGCCCCCATCTCCTATCTAGCTGGCTACTGCACCGTCGTTCCTCAATCCCCATTCGTCCTTTCTCCACTGCAGACTTCAGAGTAGGCATCAGGGCTTCACAGACGAAGCCACCTTGGAATCCACCACCTACTTATTCATTCTTGAGTTCCAAGCCGACCTGCATCGCCTCTAGGAAAAGCTAACCTTCTATTCGAGTTTGAGCTTCACCAAACCACATTTACAATTCTGTGGCATCTATCTACCTCGTCTTCATCTAATCGGCAGAAGGATCGGCGATGATAGTGGCATTGAATGCTTGGTGTTTCCTGGATTGATAAGACGAGATTGACATCGCTGTGAGCACGAGATGAAGTTTGGGAGAAGGTAATTCAACCCTCTAAACCACTGGTCGTTTTACCCCTGTTCTTGTAGCGCTGATGTGGCATCACAGTCTCCCCCGGAACCAAGTCCCGGAGTGGGCTTCCGCCTATATCAATTACAAAGGCTTGAAGAGATTGATAAAGGCTGAGGCGAAGACGGCGGAGGCTGGAAAGGAGGTTGATATAGCAGGTGTGCCACCCCCTTAGAACGAGGGTCTGATAGATCCTGGAGTGCCCCCTGACCACAAACCACAGAGTTCCTCTTTGCTCTGGACCGTAACCTGGAAGATGTCGACTCCTTTTATAACAAAAAGTTTGTCGAGGCGCATCGCCGCCTCAAGCTTCTGCAGGATCGATATGGCCGGGGTCTGGACGTGGTGGCCGAACTCGACGATCAGGAGTCAGAAGAGCTGATGAATGCGCTGCTCGAATTGCGGAGCCAACTTAGAAACCTACAATGGTTTGGTGAGATCAACCGGAGAGGATTTGTCAAGATTACCAAGAAACTGGACAAGAAGGTACCCCAAGCAATAACGAAGACCCGGGATCAATACATTACCACCATGGTTGACCCTAAGCCTTTTGCAAAAGACACCACCGTTGTGCGGCTCATTAACGAGATAAATAAGTGGCTATCTATTCTCGGAGATGCCCAGAATTTCGACGATGCTAGGTCTGATAGATCTTCCAGATCGGTCCGATCACTGGGGAGAGTGACATCCAAGGCTTTGCCCAGTATCCCACAAGCTGTGCTCGATGTTCTGGACACCGCAATCCGGCAAGACGACGTGGAGACGCTGCAGACGAGTTTATCGGAGCACCACTTTGCAGCCTCCACAGAAGCGTCACAGGTCATGTTGCTTAACCTACTTCAACGCTCCATCTCATCCCGCTCGAAGGCTTGTATCGCTTATATTCTCCCTCATCTCGAATCTCTCCACGAACCCAACGATTTTAACGAGCGCAACTGTATTCATCGTCTGGTGATAAATATTGGACGCACTAAATCTTATTCCGTGGCTGGCGACCTGGAACCAAACGCCACGGGCCTGCCTGTGCATTCTTCCTATAGTAGTCATTACGTTACGCCAGCTCAAACTCCCAATGGGAAAACCAATCCTACGAGCGGTCATCTAGCGGCGTTGCCTTTATTGAGTAAAGACGACGAGAGTGTTCAGCTTCTTTGTCATATTCTCGAATCCCTGCAGCCGAACCAGCGACCCGCGTTATCTAGCAGGGATTCACAAGGTCGTATCCCTCTCCACTACGCGGCGCAGTACGGGTTTGTCGTATTGTGCGAGATTATCATGTCAAAGATGCAAGAATGGGGTCAGTTCCATGTCACGGACGGTATCGATGCGCCAGGATGGCAGGATAAGGAAGGGAATGCGCCTTTGCATCTCGCAGTCATTGGTGGCCACCCCCTTACGACAAAATGCCTTCTGAAGGGGGAAAACTGGCAGGGTTCGGACCATATTCATAGAAAGCCCGTGTCGCAGTCCAGTGCCGTCTTGGCTATGGCCACTCGCGCAGATTTCGTGGGTATCGTCAAGATGCTCGTGGAAGCTGGTGTGGATATCAATTGGCAGGACGGAACTGGCGAAACGGCGCTTCATATTGCTGCTCGTTTTGGCCACACGGAGTGTGCTCGGATTCTGATCGAAGGGTCGTCAGAACAGAAGGCGAATCTGGAGTTGACCGAGAAATCTTTTGCTTGGAATGCTCTTCATATCTCAGCCGTCGACGGTCATCTCCCGATGGCCGAACTTCTCGTTGACGCTGGAATCGATGCTTCAAAACCCGACTCGTTTGGCTGGACTGCAAAAGAGCACGCTGCTTTGCGCGGCCATTTGGGCGTTACCGAACTTCTTGCCCCTCTTACTACCTTGCCTCCGATCTCTCCGAAAACTAACGCCGTAGGTGATACAGAGGTGTCGTCGACTGATTCCTCGCCGCCGGAGATCTCATCACTCGAAGATAGAAAATCCAATGGGAATGCTAGAATCACTGATCCCGTCAAGTCTTTCGGTCATCGGTATCTCAAGGATGAATGTTTGGTCATGGTGAGCTTAGGGTCAATGGATATGCGGAACGACGTCGAGCCCGTTAAGCTAGATCGCGTTCCATTGGCGGAAGCGCATACCAACCAACTAGACACAGCGCTTTCTGTAGTCATTTCAGCACAAGGGGCTCATGGTGAGCCGACAACAATTGATTTGCCGGTGCACGACAATATATCAACCGAGCCAATCCTATTTTATACCTCAGATGCATCCAAGGTCAAGATGCTCTTCGACATCGTCCCGACATACTCTGGTAATGAAGAGCACAAGATCGGCCGAGCCGTAGCTCTATTGTCATCGATCCGCCCCAACCTCGGTACGAGTCGAATGAATCTACAGGGTGATATCTGTGTGCCCATCATGGGCTCCAATCTTGAAGTTATTGGAGCGGTCAATTTCAACTTCCTCGTCATTACACCCTTTACCCATCCTAATATGGAGATCAACTCACAACAAACGTACTGGAAGAAGCTCGCCTCAACCATGTTAATTGGCCACCGTGGGCTCGGCAAGAACTTTTTGGCCAACAAGTCGCTCCAGCTGGGGGAGAACACAGTCTCGTCTTTCATCGCTGCTGCGAATCTTGGAGCGCAATACGTAGAATTCGATGTCCAGCTGACCAAGGACCATGTTCCCGTCATATATCACGATTTCCTAGTGAGCGAGACAGGAATCGATGCACCGGTGCACACGCTCACCCTCGAGCAATTTCTTCATATCAATGACGGAACAAATGGTAGATCTCGAAGAGGCTCGGCTGAGGGACGACGGCCCAATGCTAACAGAATTCGCAACGGGGACGGCGGACTGAAGCAACGATCTCTCTCTGTCGACTTCTCGAGCGACATCAAAGATACAGCGCTTGAGGAGCGGATGAAGTACACGTTAAATTACAAGAAGGCGGGATACAAGGCCAACACACGGGGGAATTTCGTGCAGGCGCCGTTCGCAACGCTCGAGGAACTATTTAAGAAGATCCCGGAGAAGGTGGGGTTCAACATCGAGATGAAGTACCCGATGCTTCTCGAGAGCGAGCAGCACTACATGGACACGTACGCGATCGAGCTCAACTCGTTCTGCGACACGGTGCTTGCCAAGGTATACGAGATGGCGCAGAACCGCCACATCATCTTTAGCAGCTTCAACCCGGACATCTGCCTGTGCCTCAACTTCAAGCAGCCCAGCATACCCATCATGTTCCTGACAGACGCGGGCGTCGAGCCAGTCAGCGACATACGCGCAAGTAGTCTTCAGGAGGCCATCCGGTTCGCGAGTCGATGGAACTTGCTCGGTATCGTGAGCAATGCGACGCCGTTCGTCAACTGCCCGCGGCTTATCAAGGTGGTGAAGCAGTCGGGTCTCGTCTGCGTCAGCTATGGAGTGCAGAATAACGACCCGGAACAAGTCCAGGTAGGCTCCCTCCTCTTCCCCTCATACGGGTAATTAGATACACACAGTGCTGACAAGATCTCTAGATCCAAGTAAACGAGGGTATAGACGCGGTGATCGTGGACAGCGTCCTAGCGATTCGCCAAGAGTTGACGAAAGAAAGCTAGAAAAGAGACGCAAAAGACTAGAGAACTGGTACAGAGATAGATACTTAGATAGTTGGCTATGGAAAATGCACAACGTGGATAATAGCTAGCTGGCTTGGTATCTCAGCCCTGTGAGGGGCTGAGAATATTCCATATAACTAAGTAGGTACTTAAGTACTAGATAAAGCGTTGAACAATATTATTGATGACTAAGGTCCGGTCCCTAGTAGACATGACAGAAAATCGGTGATTTTTTTCCCTGTCGCCGATTGCCGGGCCGGCGTGGCTCTGGTCTTGGCGGCGCAGAGGTAGATCAGGTACTAAAACTTGGTTACGCTGTACCCGGGACCAGGGACATTGGCAGTGGCATGGACAGGTATTCGGTTTCGGTGACCTTCGACAAGCCACCAGAGAACTTTCACCTTCACACCATCCATCATCCGCCATCAGTCTCGAGCGTGGGAGAATGCGGCTGCCACCAATTTCCTCTCCCAGCGCACGGTTCCATAATACTACCCTAATCAATCTTTCGCCTTCACGTCCTCTTTTTCCTCTGATCGCTACATGTATGGCTACGCCCTCTACTCTCCCGACCTAATGCGCTGTGCCTGATCCCAGGTCCCATCCCATTCCCGACACGACGATTTATCGCTCCACAGCGTTCCCTCATCGAATTGCGATCCTCATCGGGCGCGCCTCAATCGCCGACCAGCTGGCCGCTTGGCTGGCCCTACATGGTTTAACCCAGCCCTTCCGGAGTTCACAACAGCTGCCTCACCGCGGCCGACCTCGACCTTGTGATGGCGTTGCAAACGCCTACCTTTGCGAGCGTCGTCGCCACGGCCTCCGAGCTATGGCCTTCTCTCGCCAGCACCTTCGCCACGCCCTTCCATGTGTTGTCTTCGGGTAACCTGCGCCGTCCGACGTCCCAGGCGCCTCCGCCTCCCCGCCACGCACAAGCCAAGGCCGTCCCCGCGACAGCAGCACCCGCCCGGTCCTCGACTGCTTCCGGTGCGCCGGCGTTGGAACTGCCCGGGTTTTTGCGGATCCCTCTCCACGACGCCGCTCTCGCTCCCACCCTCCCTACGCGACAGGCCATCCCAACTCCCTTCGACATGCGTTCCTCCCTGTCCGCCGTGCAGCGTGCTGCGTTGCTAGCGTCGAATCCTGCCGTCCACCGCCTGTCTCCCTATGGCCTGCTCTTCCGACCTATGTCTACCTCGACCTCTACCCTCCGCCGAGTCCCGAGCTCGTTTGTTGGCATGTCCCCGTTCCAGCGTCGATTCTTTCAGTCTGGCGGGTTGTCGAGAAACCTCCTCGCTCATATGGAAGAGTCTGCAAACAGGAATCCCTCAAGCGCCACTGCCCAGAATGCCTTCTACCAGGGTCTTTTGAAGGCGAACATGCCTGCCATCATCGTCGAGAGATACCAGTCTGGCCGTTTTGCCAGTAATCCTGCCGCTACTGACGCCTATCACAAGGCCTTGGCCATGTTGGCACCCACGACCGGCCAGGGAGGTCATGGCGAGGATATCAACGCGACTGTTCGGAACCTGCCCGGTAATCTCACCCCTGCCCAAATCCAAGCTGTTACCCAGGCTCTAGCTGCTCGTTCTCATGGAGCTACTCGCGCAATTGCCACCAACCAAGGCGCTCAGGCTCCCGGCACTAAGGAGGGCCCGCTTCATGTTGTTGTCGATGAGCCATTTGGTAATTCTATCTTAAAATGGGTTAAATTTCTTCTCTGGTTTGCTCTCGTCACCTATGTCACCCTGGTGGTCATTACCATGGTCATCGACGGACTGAGTCTCTTCAAGCGGCCCGGCGGCAAGGTGGACAGTGAGGTCAAGGCCGAGCAGCAAAAGGCCCGATTCAGCGACGTTCACGGTGCCGACGAAGCCAAGGAAGAGCTACAAGACATGGTCGAATTTTTGCGCAACCCTGAAAAGTTCTCCCAGCTTGGTGGCAAACTGCCCAAGGGTATCCTCTTGGTTGGACCTCCCGGCACAGGAAAAACTCTCCTTGCAAGAGCCGTGGCTGGTGAGGCCGGTGTCCCGTTCTTCTACATGTCTGGTAGTGAGTTCGATGAAGTCTACGTCGGTGTTGGTGCCAAGCGTGTTCGAGAGCTCTTCGCTGCTGCCAAGGCCAAGTCGCCTGCTATTGTCTTTATCGATGAACTTGACGCCATCGGAGGCCGACGTAATGCGCGTGATGCCGCCTATGTCAAGCAGACTTTGAATCAGTTGCTCACCGAACTAGACGGGTTTGATCAGACTGCCAACGTGATTATCATCGGCGCCACGAACTTCCCCGAACTCCTGGATAAGGCTCTCACTCGCCCTGGCCGATTTGATCGGCATGTTACGGTTGACCTCCCCGATGTCCGTGGTCGTCTAGCTATTCTTCAACATCACGCAAAGAAGATCAAGGCAGAAAAGAACGTTGATTTGAAAGCCATCGCTCTCACTACCTCGGGCCTATCCGGTGCTGAACTCGAGAATATTGTCAACCAGGCCGCCGTCCATGCTAGCAAAAACAAAGCTAAGTCAGTCAGCAAGATGGATTTCGATTGGGCCAAAGACAAGGTCATCCTAGGTGCTGAGAGGAAAAGCATGGTGATTAGTGCCAAGGAAAAGGAAATGACGGCTTATCATGAGGCGGGACACGCCCTCGTCCATCTCTTGACGAAGGGTTCTAGTACCACATTGTATAAGGTAACCATTTTGCCGCGCGGTCCATCGCTAGGTCACACAGCTTCCCTACCCGAGATGGACAAATATTCATATACGGTGGACAACTACCTAGCTCAAATTGATGCCGCCTTAGGGGGCAAGCTAGCGGAAGAGATTGTGTACGGCCCGAATAAAGTCACGAGTGGCGCTTCACAGGTAAGTCATTCATTGCTCACATTGATTCATACACGACACTAACCCTCTTATTCAGGATCTTCAGGTCGCCACACGGATTGCCTTTGGTATGGTTGCCTCCCTCGGCATGTCTTCAAAACTGGGCAATATGGAATATGGCAGTCGATACGACACTCTCAGCAGCGAAACGAAAGCTCTGGTGGAGACTGAGGTCCAACGAACGGTGAACGAAGCCTATGAACGCGCCCGAAAGCTGTTGACAGACCACCGTAAAGAGCTCGACCTGTTGGCCAAAGCACTGGTCGATTACGAGACCTTGAACAAGGACGAGGTCGAGAAAGTCATACAAGGTCGACCGTTACCAGATCGGATCATTGTTCCCAAGGGGCCCATGACAATTCCAGTTTCGGTCAAGGCCCCTTCTCCCGGGGAGAGCGTGGACCCGGTCCCCGGTTCTGAATCGCCTTCGACACCGCCACCCGCCCCACCCGCCGTTGCGCCTTCTCAGAAATAAGTTGGGAGGAAGTCACTCGTTAACAGCTCATCATGATTATTTCATGTTTCCGTCACTAGGGACATCTATCACCCTCTAACCGTGCATAACCTTTCATAAAGTCTAGTAGGAATATCACGAGATACAGCATGAAAACATGGTGTAAAAGCATACCGATGGGTCGTCGATAGGCGCCTTATTTCAAAGTGTCTGAGCCGCCACAGCCCCTGTGGGATATATGAATATTAGGGGAGGAGAGGGGCTGGTGCAGTAGCGGTTGGATTCGGAGCGAAACTGAGCTATTTTGTTGGGGTGCGTACAAGAGATTGCCTTTTGCCGCCCGCGATATTGGGATGGGAGGCGCCAGGCAAGTACTGCAGACATCAATAGCATAGTAAACGCCTACATACCGAGGCACTGATATGTGTGTCGTAAATCGGACTGCTCATGGTCTGCATTGTATTAAAAAGTCCGCTCTGTCTCCTTTGTTTGTAGAACATGTTAAATAAGCGCTGGTAGAGAGAGAAACCCATTACAAAATGGAAACACCTATACTTTTTTGTATTCCTGTTGCCTATATAAAAAGCTATATATTAATGCCATATAGTTGCTACCTAACCTATAGTATGTATGTGTGTATTTATGTGATGTGATTTCGTATTTGTTTGCTTCGGCACTGGGACAGATGTTTTCTTCTAGCACAGCAAATGAGTCCGGCAATTTTGCTATCTCGTACCTAGGCAGTAGTGCAATGTATTGGCCTTATGTGGCGGGGGCTAGTTAACTCTACTTCTCCTCGACCCGCTTGGGTATATAGTGTGTAGCATCTATCCTATATGTAAGTAGTCGGTGCCTCGAGATATATATATGTGTGTGTGTGTGTGTGTGTTGTGTAATATGTTGGTCCATTTCGCGAAGATCCGACCATTTCGCAGCATATTGTGCTTCACGAGCTCTGTACCACATTGTGTGCGTCTCCTCGCCCTCATTTCTAGTCATAATTATAGCAAGATAGATGGACCATTGTCATGTGCAATGAATGTAGCAGCGTCGTAGCTTCGATGGTGAAGTCTGCCGTCCCGGGACTAAATTGAAACCTACCAGTTCTGGATCCGTCTTGAATGGATATTCACCACTATGTACTTGTAGACTGGCTCAAATAGATAGACAAATTACTTGGCAAGTAATTAGCTGATAGGTGCAGGCGGTAATTACCCAAGGCAGGAAAGCAAGAGGCAAACAACAAGCCGAAGTTACTAGTAGGACATGCAAGTGAGTGAGTTTGTGATATGAACAAAGCTAGGTGGACAACAGAGTAGGTAAATATGAATTTATTCTCGAATCGGCATTAAACACGCTATTGAGTTATGGTATTCCTCCCACAATATAACTCCTTGTGCATAGAGACATGGAAGGTAGGTAGGTACCTAGGTAAGAATGAAAATAGAGAAAGGGAAACATAACATACCATAACATGCTTTCTGTCTGCGTCGTTAGAAGCTTGCCTCGTGTGGCGTTATTCCAGCCTGGGATATTGGAGCCGGTCACTTTGTTGACGATGTGTGTATTATAATGTGGCTATGGTGACTTCAAGGCCTTTGTGTTTTGTCATGTTCAGCCGATAAGCCACCCGGTCGAGCCGTGGTCCCCAAAAAGGGGTACAAGACTTCAAAGTTGTGACACACTTGGAATCAAGTGGCTTATATTGGTAGGTCAGGTTAGGTCAAGTCAAGTCAACAGTTTCGTCACAATGATAATAAAACTAAAACTATAAATAACTAACGCATCCCACAAGCTTGTTTCGCACACAAGCTTGTTTCGCACTTTCTTGGCAGTACTTTTACTCCAATTTTTATAGCAAAGCTACTTACTCCATATTTATATAACTTTGTTAATATAGGTTATACGGACTAATAATTTGGATTTTTGGAATCCTAACTAAATAACGAATCTAAATATATTTTTGTTAATTTCATACCTATTTTATTTATAGAATTATAAAAAAGTACGCTAAAATAATCCCTGTAGTTTTTTAAACATAGATATTTTTAGAAATAAAATAGCTATAAAATTAACAAAAATATATTTAGATTGCTAAGTTAGTTAGCTTTCTAAAAATCCAAATTATAAGTCTGTACGACCTATATTAATAAAGTTATATAAATAGGTTAAGTGTAAAAAATACTGCCAAGAAAGTGCGAAACAAGCTTGTGTGCGAAACGAGCTTGTGGGATGCGTTAGCTTAAAATAGTTTAATAGTAATAATTGTACGGCAATTATTTCGCAAGGCTTGTATACCTGTTCTGGATAACCAGGGGGGCAATTCTCCAGAAAGGCTTTCTAGGGACCCCTCCCCCTACCCGCGTATGTACTTAGTAGGTAGTAATCAATACTTACATTAGCACTGCATTTTTAGCCCCAAAGGAAGGTACAATATAGCTAATTAAGCTGCCAATAGTAATCGCTGTTATCTGCACATCAAGTTATCTGACTCTACATCGCTTATGCGTAAAGAATCAAAACATAACAAGACCGAACCCGTCACCATCCTAAATCAATATTCATCTTCCCATCTATTAGAGAAACGTAGCATATATAAATATGCGGTATATAATTGTAGATCATTTATATAACAAGGTCCTCATCTCAGACAAAGATTCTCGTGGAGTTTTTTTTCATGATAAACTGACCGATCAAGCCGCCCAACCGTCCTTCCCAACGTCGATACTCTCTCTCTTCTTCGGCAACTAAACGTGGTTGCCCGTAAGAAGAGATCTAGTGCTCCCATGACGCCCCAAATCGACAGAACAAGATAAGCGGTCGCGAGCAGGAGCCCAAAATATGTACAGTGAAAGTTAAAAAAGATGAGGCTCATGCAAGATAGCACGGGGGTCGAAGGAAAGCTAGAACTGGGCTAGCCAGCTTCTGGATACCAGCGGCTCCCTATGCATCACAAGACGTAATGTGCAATAGGATACCTCGGATAGAAATAATAGGATGAGCCAAAAAATAAAAATAAAAATAAACATAAAAATAAAATTGCCTCGCCGAACCCCCCCTTTTGTCGTTTGGTCTTTTCATAGTCAAATGCCCCTTATGGAATTTTAGAGGAGCAAAAAACTTTCTCTACGCTTCGAATGAGGGATAATACAGTGCTGCCACCTGCCCGTCCCTCGAAGATGAAGAAAGAAAAGAAAAGAGAAAAAAAAAAATTTTGTCGCCAATGATTGCATAGGGGGTATCAAAATCAAAATGAGCTGGGAGACAAAAAACGAGCCTCCAAAAGCTCCAATCTGTGAATTGGTCATAGTGACACCTCGCTCATCATCATAAGCAGTAGTCTCGTCCCGTGGCCAACCGAGATTATAAAATATAGAGAGAAAAATTATCCTTGGCGCCCAGGAAATGAGGTCATAAAAAAATACATCGCCTGCATGGTAATTGTGAACAGTTGAATTGGGAAACATGTGGTTCGTTCATCCCATATTCGACTCTCCAGGGTACAAGCCAAAGACATCGGTGGGGAAGTAATCTCCGAACCAGCTCATCATCTCGGTGTGCTCGAAGCTAGTGAGATGTTGTCCGATGTCCGTTTCGTTGTCGTACGTGAGGAGGTGTAAGTCCGACCCTGGGGCGCCGTAATAACCGCTAGCAGCAAGCCCACTGCCGCTCGACGCGAAAGTCGATGGTCCGCTATCTCCAGTGAAGGCCGAGTTTACCATGATGGGTTGGTTATTATTGCCAAAAGTCTGGCTTTGCGTACTTGGCGGCGAAGTTGTTCCTGGAAGGTAGCTCGGTTGATCATAGCCGGACGACGACGGTGTGCTCGATGAGTATGGTATAGCAGGGGCGGTAGCAGGTCCTTGTGGACCCACCGGATTGATTCCCAGCTTGCTGTCCTGTGCCTGGGGCATTTTACTCGTGTCATCTTGGTTACGGCTTTCGTACCGTAGTTGTGAATGATTCCGAGATGTCGAAGGCGCAACTCGTACAGAGTCTCGTAGGGCCGACGTGTTCGGTTGTGGATATGCAGGTGGATACATCGAGGTTTCGGGGAGGCTTTGGCGGATAGGATCATAAATCATGTTGCCGGGTGGTGTGGGAGCTGTCACGGGGGCCGGGATTTGCTGCTGAGGTTGTAGGATTTGCTGCTGCTGTGCCTGTTGATTCGGTGCCATTCCTGCGTTTATGGGGTTCTGGAAGAGAAGAGTGAGGCTCGAGTTGGGCGAATTGGTCGTGCCTGTAAGAGACCATGCGAGGGGCGGGCCGTTTTCAGGCAGAGGAGAGGTTGGAAAGTCAAAGTTCCTGGCTAATTTTTGGGAGAGATTATCCCTTCTAATCCGCCTAGTACTCTCATATTCTTCCGTGGTAAATGTCTCACAATCCCATTCTCCGTGAGATTTCTGGTCGAGGACGTTGAGAATGTAACGGACTCCGCCCCAATAAGCATGCATCTGCTTGAGGGCTTTGTAGCATAGTTGATAATTCTGAAGAGCTGCCGACGCCAAGAGCAAATGCTTCGACGGCCCATTGTTCTGGTCTACAGCTTTGGGCGCTTGGGTCTTTTGTACAGGCTGCGGCGACGTGTTTCTTGAGTCAGGCTGAGACGAGTTGGCTTTCGACTCAAGAAGAAAGGCGCACGCTGCAATATAAATCGGCTGAGAGGTGAAAGGGTTACCGATAAAGCACCTGGGGTCTAGCAATTCAGCGAAGGCAAGGATATCGGCAATGGTCTTGGCACTCGACATAGATAGCTCTCGGCTATGAGCTTTCAACTGGTGCTTGCGATCAATCGTTCCTTGAGATGTGAGCAGCGTCGGCTGATGGAGGACGATGATGAGGGCATGGAACCAAAAGTGAAGCAATATGAAAGTTGTACCATTTCCCTTCTTCACATGCGCCTGGAAGTTGTTGGCATCGAATCGAAGACGAGAGTCCATTTTTTGGTGCAGTTTCGTCAGTTCATTTTCCATCACTGCAAGCTTGTGGAGCTTGTCCTTGGTCAAGTCTCTTGGCTGTTTGATATTATTCAGAACATCTGATACCCGGCCGTACAGATGGATTATATGGAGGAGTGCTGCATACGGGTTAGGCCACCCAGATGCCGGGCTAAGGGATGCCTTTGGGAGACTCAGGTCGAAGTCGTCGTCTCTCAGGGTTACCGGCCGCCCAGTTCCAGACGAGATGGCTCGGTCAAGGAAGAAGACGGCCCAGAAAGTGTCGATGCGCTCTTGCTCGATCTCCTTCTGCTCCCCCGGAGTCAATGCCGGCTCATCGCCGTCCTGACGGGCGCCATCGGTGAAGGGCTCATTCTGCCTCTCGCGCCAGCGTGCGTACCAGGGGTCTTCAGGGCCTTGGTATTTGACGCCGTCCTCCCTCGGAAGACCCAGATCGACGGCCATGCGGATGGCAATTCCGAGGTACATCCAGAGGGCGCTGTCCTGGTCCGCGCCGAACCCATCGTAAGCCATCAGCAAACACGCTTGGACGGCGGCAACTGATGGACAGGCAAACGAGTCTACAGTGGCAGCTTTCGCACGCTGGGCATAAACTTGGCCATACTCGGACTTGACGAGCTTCGCGTCATTGCATTTTTTGAACAGGCTGATATCGGAGAACCGTGCAGCCAGGGCGCAGACGGCATCTACTAGAATAGGCTCGACTCGTTTTTCCTGAACGAGTTGGGGAAATTTGTGGCGGGGGAGGAAGGGGTAGTTGCTCCCTAGGCGGAGGAAGAAGGTTTCGACGAGGTTGAGGATTACGGGATGCACAGGATTTGTGTCGTTGATGTCGTAGAAGGGGATGTCTTCGATATTGCCGATATCGAGGGTCGGCAGTGTGGTCGAGAGCAGGCCGGCCTGGATCGAGCCGGTGCTGGGCGACGTCGCAGACATGGAGCTGCGCCGTCTGCCACGGACCTTGACGACCATCTGCTTGAAGCCGGGGAGAATGGCAGTCGGGCCGAAATAGCGGAAGTAAGGGACTCGGTGGCCGCTCTCGCTATGATGCAGTATCGGGGACCGGCTGCTGGGGCTGCGGCAATCGTCGGTCGAGAAGGACGACTGACGCGGGTTCGGCGTTCGCGTTGCCACGGGCTCGTGCCGCGGGGTCGTCTGCGACTTTTGGGAATGGACGTCCTCCCAGTCGATGGACTCGGACTTCATGGGCAGCGCGGGGGTGGCGTAGTCTTGCGGCGTGTCGGACGTGCGGCTCGAAACGACGGATGCCCCATCGATATTCTCGGGCTGCCGGGCGAACTGCCTCGGGTCGGGCTCGGGGTCGGGATCGGTGTCGAAGTAGTCGTCGGCCTCGCCGTTGTGGTCGGGCTGGCTGCCATCCAGACCGACGCCCGGGCCTCTCCCACCAGCATCCTTCCTCTTGTCGACGGCGTCGGAGTAGCCCAGACAGAGGTGTCCGTTCTTGTCGCAGGTCGAGCAGGTGGGGTGCTCGCCAGCGCACCGGGTCTTCCGCCGACGGCAAGTCAGACACGCGGCGTTGATGCGCCTGCGTTTCGTGGGCGGCTGGCCCTGGTTGTTGATGAAGCGGATCTGCTTGGGCGTGGGCAGGGCCTCGTCGTGGCCGTTGACGAGCGCGGCCATGGTGGTCGACCGCGTGTCGTCGTCAGCGGCAGCAGCAGCAGCAGCAGCCGTGTCTCTGGTCGTGCTCTCTCTGTGTCTCGCGGTCTCGCTGTCTCGCCCGTCTTGTCGCGGTTGTTTGCCGTAGGGGCGGTCGCTGCACGGCCTACACGAAGCGGGAGGGGACGGCGGCGGTCGGTCGCATCAACCCAAGCACCATTCTGGGAAAGCACGGGGAGCAATTGTCGTGGCGATCCCCCAGTCAGGCTGGGGCGTGTGGGCGGGGGTTTTGTGGGCTCCCGCAGGCGGTCGTGGCCCTGGACCGACGGACACAGGCCCGCGCTGGCTCCTCTGGGAGGATCAGCATAATGATACAATGCACCTCCTGAGCACCTCTCCCGTGGGGTTTTCGTCGCCGGTAGGTACTGCTACTGTGCCATCGCCCTATGGCGTTTCCCCAAGCTTACCTGCTTCTACAGCTCCTAGCTGTCCTGTGCCTTGCCAGAGGCGTGAGTGGGGGGACTGCAGCTCTTTTCCCGCCATCCATGGCAGTCTAGTGTAGTGTCCAGCACTAGTGGACACGCCCGCATCGTCTTTGGTCGGCCGTTGTAACCGTGTGTTCTCGCAGACTTACCTAACCTAAGGCAAGTACGCATGAATAGGGTAGTGCGCCATGCACTGTACGCCACAAATGGCGGTAAGCTGGACGTCCGTATGGAGATCGAGCAAGCTGGACTCGCCCCTGTCGCCATGTCAAGTCTTGTGGACGTGCCGGTCGTACAGAGGTTTCAGACTAGAAGCGACTAGACACGACAGTGGTTAGAACAGTGGCTCACCACATGTTTATTAGCGTTTCTACCCCGTGTTCTAGAAGAGTGCGGGGACACAGCAGCGCCGATGAATCAGCTACCGGGAGCTGTGGGTAGGTGCACAAAATGCCTTAGCAGTAACCTTGCGAAGGTAGTAGTGTTGTATACATAGCGAACTGTACCTACCTTCGGTACCTCTCTAACGTAGGTACCTAGGAGTGGACCGTGGGGTTGGCGGCGGAGTCGGCCACAAAAGAGGTCGAGGTCTGGAGACCGCGCCCACCATCATCGATAATGCCGATCGAGGCCACTGCTAGAACACCTACCTAATACATTTTAGGGTGTTCGACCACCCAAATCCTCCACGGAGGTACCATTCCATTGGTAAGGTATCATGTCGCTACCCGGAACCGTAAATATCTCGGAAGCAAGCGAAATACCACTTACTGGGGGTAGTGGAAGATAAGAAAACGAGACAAGGAAGGATACCTCTCTACACTCCGCTAAGACAATAAGGGACCGAGATCTACACGTCCAGACAAGCCATCAGTCGCAAACTGCGCCTGTTCATAATACTGGCGCAAGTATAGGTACTCCCGATCCACTCACACTCTTCTCACCAGCAACATCGACAAGGAATACCTACCTACATATACTAAGTACTTATACAAGGTACATGCGATGTAGTAGGTATGAGCGTTGTAATCCATCTACACGAAAGATTAGGAGTCAACTACCTATCTAGGTAACAGGTCCCAAAGTATGTGTTTCTTGAGATGGCCATCAAGGTAGTAGAGACGTCATGGCAGGTTTGGTATTGAGTGTTGCTGCCGATATATGAAATTACATGTTCAGCTCAAAAATTACATGCATGCATGCATTGCAACCAAGAGAATAATCCCTCATCTGTCTCGGTATCTAACTGGCTAGGAACTCGTCCGGATAACAACATCGTAACTTGGGTAGGCAGTCTATATCGTACATCACAAGCCACAACCTACTAAGGCATTGAGTACCTAAGCGAATTTCTCGCTGGTTACCTACTGACTCGACAAGTAGCTAGGCCGGCAGTTTAGAGGTCATATCCTCTGAGACTTGGTCAACTTATTTGGAATATCTCTGATCGATATTTCCCAAAACAAGGTCCTTCTCTGGAAGACCTTATCTGAGGTTTTTTTTTTTTTTTTTTTTAATTCTCTTAACTGCTGAAGCGTTTAAGTTAGGTATTATTTATTAGACTGGCCTAGGATGTTGCATCATCCGAATACGATAGTCACTCCCATCTCAGCGCAGACATTCCTCCAGAGGTCAGTATTGGCTCCCATCGCGGCGTCGTCATCCAGCGCGTCGAGTCTCTTCCACACCTCTTGGATGACGCCCCACGCTTCCTCGATGTTCGTCATGCCTTGTCGCTGTTCGATCTCGCTGAATGCCTTCTTCGCGAGTTCCCTGTCTTCGGCGCTGATCGCCTCGCACGCCGCCGCGAATAACGGCCAGAGCAAAGCCCCCATTGGTCCCCGCGCCGCCGTTGTCTCGGCGCAATGGTGTAGCGCCGTGTGCGAATGTTGCTGGACCAGCTTGTGCTTGGGAGAATACCCATAGATTGTGCGGTACAGATAGACGGACGCGCTGTGACGGTACGCCAGGGCATTGTGTAATATCGATTGAAGTCGCGCCATCTCGGGGATCTCTTCCCCTTCCACGCCGTTTAGCACCAGAACCTCATCTCGAATCACGATACTTGGCGGTAGACAGGGCTTCCACTGGGTCAGTGCAGCTTCGATCGCTTGAGACGTTGTTTCGAACTCTGTTCGAAGGACGGCAACTTTGGACAGCTGGTTCGTCCTTTGAGCGTCTGCCAGCTCCTTCTTCGTAAATAACAGGTTAGAGAGGCGATGCATAATTGGCCACAGTGTCGTGGCCATCCCCAGTAAGGTGTCGACGTTGGTTAAAGGAGACGCAGGCGGAGCGTCAAGTGGCGGCACTGGTAACAAACCCCCTGCACTTGGGGCTGTTGATAATGGGGGTGTTCCCAACGATAACGCCGTGATCACATCATAGAATCCGAACGCCTAGAACCGTGTTAGTGTCATATACGCGTAAAATCTGAAGCTATCTAGTGTTGAGGGCAACGCACGCGTTCCAAGAAAAGGCCAACAGGGGTTAACAATTCTTGATTCAGACACATGATAGCGAAGGCCCCCTTGAGGTGCCCATTGATAATATTCGTTCTTCTTCGTTGTACGAGCTAAGCGAAGTTATCTTAGCTACGTAGTGCTGTTGTATTGCGTGTGTTAGAGTACTTACGACTTCGTAGTAGACGAGGAGCATGATGGCGGCCAGCAACTCGTTATTATCAACCTTTCTCTGGCTTTCAATGACCCTCGACAGACCTTGAATGGCCTCATTGTGAAAATAAAGCGACTGTTCGGGATTTTGAACGCCACGGTACTCTAAATGGGCACCTGCCAAGGCATAAATGGCATTCATGACAGGTGAGCTATTGTGGGAGAGTGGGAGAACCAGCTGTTGGAATGGATTGCCCGATTCCTCTCGGAAGACGATGAGATGCGACAACACATTACAGAAATGGTCGACTAAAGCACGTCGATTGGGGCGGCTTGAGAATTCGGAGAATGCTGGTATGCAGAACTCTAGTGTAGGAGATCCCACGGGACATGGTGCGATCATAGCAAGCTCCGGCCGTTGGGGCGACCGCGTAGAAGATAATACTCTGACACCATACGATTTCCTTCGAACAATTTGTTGATTCTCACATTGGCTGTCGTCGATTTCAGTTTCGTATGAAGGCGAGCTTAGGTCATCGTTTGTGCCAGTGATCATATGTGATACAGGAGACATGTCCAATTCAGACCCAAGCGGGCTGAGGTATTCAGATTCGCAGGGTGTCACCACCTGTCCCTCCCATTCGCAAATGTCTTCCAAAGAGATACATTCTAAAGGTGGATCTATGTTGAAGCTGGATTGTGAATCCCTCTTCCTCCGTTGGCGAGGTTTTACTGCCTCATAGGCACACTCCACGCCACGTTCATCGCACCGCGAACACTGAGGGCGTTTCTCGTCGCATTTCTTTTTCTTTATATCCATATGACTTGTCAGCATATAACCCCACATATTGGAGTTGGAGGACCAGATATTGGGGATGCTCGTACTTTTTCTTTGCTAGGGTTGCGTGTCAGTCCGTGCCTATGTCATCAGCGACTCGTGCAGATATCCAGAGTTCAACATACCAATAAGCGCAACCTATATGGAACCACGATGATTGGTCAGCCCTTGATTTAAAGAGAATGGGGACAGGCGGCAGACACGAAGTCAGGGTAACACTCTTGGAGCAAAATAGACAAATGCTAATGTATCTGGGTCGAACTGACCTGCTCTGGATCGTCTCTTCGGAACTTTAGGTGGCGCAAGTTTCGTGTACAATAGCATTTTGCCAACTGTCGCGACACAGTCCCACAAACATTTCAAGAATCCCAGCCTTAGACAGCAAGTACCACCTCAGCCAATTCCGAGTCCGAGTGTGAGCATGGATGTGGAATGGCGGAGATGTGTGGATGGTGAACTAGAACTATATCATGGGAATTCCAACATTGTCGGTGAATGAAAAGAGCAAAAGAAAAGGTGGACTGTGCGTAGGTAGAGGCGACAGACTATATCACGATCGTACCCTGTGGACGAGCACAACGTCCTAGTGGTCATTATTCCGTTTTGGGCGCCGTTCCGATCTGAGGAATGGGGAAGAAAGCAATATACTGCACGTGTAGGACGTATGAACTAGGTTAGCATGTAAGTGGGAGCCGGGTTATTGTACTGTTCAGTCGATCTTCGAGGTGGAGAAGTCAGGGGTTAGGTACTTATTTTTATGGTCATGAGAGGGGATCAACTTGCGGGGTTGAGCCCTTCTTTTTTGTTGGGGGAAAAGGGGGGAGGGGGGGAGGTGGTGAGAGGCGGTTGAGCCACTGTTAGACGCCTTGACAAATAAATAGATTCAACACGAAGACTCTTGCAAGATGAGCAATATTTAGTATGCCTGTGGGGTACGATATATAATTATCACATCGAAGAAGAGTGGAAAGCCTGGGATAGCGTCTGAACAGAGGGTGTATTATGGCACCTGACCGCCGACAGGAGGAATGCAAATAGTATGAAAAGGCCCGATAGGAGCTTCAATATCTTCTCGAGATGTTTAAAGTATACCTACTCTATCCATAGTAGGTGGTTAGTCAGCCTTCACCTGCGCCGAAGCCATCCCAGTTAAGCAATTCCAGGTCGAGGGCTCCGTCTAGCGGACATTACGCATACACCACCAAACGAAGAACAATACTTGGTGGTGCAGCCAATACGAACATGTTAGACTAGAGGAGCCGCACATTCGCCGATCTCATCTGGGCTTCGGAGAAGCTGTGCGTGATACACGCCCCTGAAGGCCTTGCGCGAATGCTCATTCGATGATTTGTTTGGATGAGCCCCCGTGGCTTCATGTCGTGTTAGGATGAGGATCAAGGTTCATTTGCTTCCGAGATACAGTTGGGGAGCAAGGCACTCGGCTATTCGGGTGGACGTGACGGCTACAATGCAGCAAACCGGCTTGTTCAACGACTTGGGCAGGTCTTTGGAGCCCGCGTATTTAAGGAGACATCGTATTGAGTCTTTACAGCTAAATATTTGCGTCATGCTCGGAGCCAAGACCAATAACCCCCAGATGAACCAGTCGACAAGACAGTCTAGATAGATCGCTTTGTTGCGAAACTAGCAACAATTGTAATACGAGTCCCAACAGAACGTCATCTGTGGGACGTCTGTATTCATTGTATAAATGCCTGGGTATACCTAGTCAGTGGCCACTATTCTTCTCGAAAAAGACCTTGGCGACAGGCTATATGATCTGCCGGGTAGGTTACCATATCATGCGGTCTTAGATCCCTACAAACGATTGGTGACTCGAACTTCATTGCCTCGCGCCCCAGATATGCATTTCCGTCCCTCGGAACCTCACCCGATGTGCCTTGACACGGCGTTGATTATTACGACTGCTCAGGTATGACAAGTACTCCAAAACCATACCGCAGTACAAGCCCGAAAACAGGTGCTTGACTATTCTTCTCGAAATGTCGCACAGAAACCCCAAACCCGGGGGTTTTTTTTTCGTCACTCTCTTTATACCAGATGTCTTGCAGCATGCGCGATGTCGCATCATACGTCGATAATCAGAAGCAGGCTACCTCAAATGTGTGTGGAAACCCCGACCGTCAAGCCAGTCAGCGCAGCCAACGATACGCACATACATGGTTACATGGGCAGTGATGGGTCTCAATACGACATGACCACGCCAACTCGCTCTCGCCGTCGATACTCTGCAGCCGTCGATTGCTCTTCTGCCCAATCGCTAGGCGCGAGATGCTGACCGCCCCCGCCTGGCCTCACTTGGGGTCCGAAAGCAGCGCCGCTAACTTGCATAGGCCTCAGCTTGGTATAAATATCGACAAGCACGATTGTGTGGCATTTCTGCTACTGGCTGGATGGTCTGCTGTGGCCGCCTAGATTGATACCGTGACTGTTCTCTTTGCCTCCCCATAGGTCAAGAACACTATTCTCAGATTCCCCTCTAGTCTAAGTAGAAACCGCCATCGTAAGACCCCCATCCCTCCGCACCCTTGTTCGCGCGGCGTGGAGGCCCCATGTTGGAGATACTAAAGATCCATTCTCTCGGTCCCATAGGCACCCAGCCTGACACATAGTTAGAGGATGCGCCGCCTCGATCATTTTCGTCTAGAACAGAGAGGTTCTTCTTCTCTGCCGTATCGTGGGCATCTAGCTATGAGCTTTTCTCCGTCGTGCCTCATATCTAGACAGAGTATACCCAATGCGACAGCGCTCTAGTGACTTTCACGGATAGTTCTTGGCATCGTGATATGCGCACTGGAGATCTTGACAATCAGCTTGGTGATCATACCTAAGCATACCACTACGCTCTAAACCTAGGCGGAAGAGCGATCTTCGAACACGACATAAATACCAATCGCGCGTCCGCTCATACCAGTTCTCGGTGTCGACCGCCCTTCGCATCAGCTACCTTCATGTTGCGCGCGGCGCCGACTTGCGGTATCAAGATCACACAATGCGGGGTGTTTGGCGAGGCTTGGGAAGCGTGGGGTTACTAGTTTCGGCGATGTTAACACAAGCGGCCTCAGCAAACCGAGAGGGCGATGGCGAAGATGAGCTTCACTGGGTTGACAAGAACCCGAATATTTTCCAGCATGTGAAGAGGAAGGCTGTCTGCGTAGTGGATGGCTGGATGTTATGCCCTTCTTCGGTCGGCGGTGGAGTAAGTGGTCCAAGAATACAGAGGCACATATTTGGGTTAGAAATATGCGACGGAGACTTCGAGAGTGCTTAATATGGGCAATAACTGACTGAAGATTATAGTGCTGCCCGCCCAATTACGAGTGCGATACGGCATCGTGCTACGCTACCACGGCTGGCCCGACCTCATGTGATGGGACAACTGGATACTACGCCTGTGCATTGACCCTTGGTCCGGGTAAGTTGATACAGCGAAAACATCCAGGCGGCAGTTGGATTGCATACAAGATAGGGGCTGCTGTCACCAATTGATTGAGCGTTGCAGCTTTGGTGGTTGACTTTGTAGTCTGCTCATACTGTTTGTTTTTGTCTAAGCCGACCTTGCAGGGGACAGAATGAGCCAACATCGCTGATATCCTCCTACAGGTTCATGCTGCCCGGTTGGCATGGCGTGCAACGACAGCGGCGGATGCGACCCCCCTCATGGCGTCACTGTTCTCCCGTCGTGCCCAGCAAGCTGGATCGGCTGCGCCGTTGAGCTTGGAGGTGGCTGCTGTCGCAGTGGCCAGGTATGCGGCTCGGGCGTCTGTTACAACACTACCCCAAAGACTTTCCCCGTCTCCGAAACCAAGACGACGACGGACTCGAGAGGCCAGACGACAATCACCGTTGTTACGAGCATGACCGTCATCACAGACGGGCCAATGACGTCCTCCGGGTCCCCAACAGCCGTTGGAGTTCCGCAGCTCGTTCCGAGCACCGTCGCAAAGCTACCAGACGCTCTTCAATCCAGCGATAGCGGGGGAGGAGGGCACAGCGGACTCTCCTCCGGGGCGCTTGGCGGGATAGTCACCGGCGTTATTGTCGTGTTCGTTGCCGTTGTTGTCGCGGCTACCTTTATAGTAATGCGACTCAAGAAGGCCGAGAGGGCTGCAAGAGACGCCGAGAAGGCCGCAGAATCCAAACACGGGTCCTCAAATAGCCCGACCCGTTCTCATAAGTCTGGCTGTGGACAAACAACGTTCTCCGAGATCGACTCCACCACGGACGCAGACCCCTCGCAATTCTCCATTATGGTACCCTCGCCAAATCTGCGGTCTCGGTCGGCGACAATTGGGACCTTTGATGGTTCGCCTTCTCGCACACCCAACTTCACCCACTCTGATACCTCATCGCCTCCCTTGCGGAGCATGCCGTTCAACTACCCGCCGTCTGAAGCGTCGGACGACAACGCCCCTGTACGCAGGTCGCGGGGAGTGAGCGTAGACTCCCAAGGAACTTATAATAGTCATACCCGAAAGCCTAGCGACTTGAGCGAGCTGGAAGAGTTCCATGGCAAATCAGAACTCGGGGTGCCCGAAAACAACGAGGCGGGGCCACAACGACGATCGGACAGCGTCACGCAGCCTGCGAAAGCTCAAGGGAGGAGAAACAGCGACCTGTCCGGCCAGAATCGTGCCCGCGGAGACAGCAACGCTGGCGCGCTAGGGACCGTGAATGAAATACCCGACTTGCACGGACACTACGGGCCCGCGCATACGGCAGCTGGACAAACCGCTGCAAGTTTGACTCGAGGCCCTTCATCCATCAATCCAACCCCTCCTCATCAAGACGCGTAAAGCGGTCTTTTCGGCCACGACGTCATGAAACTTTCTTGTCTATATTTTGAACGGGCATTGGTTTGCGCTCACGAGCCGGCTTTTAATCACCCTGCATGTGTCTCGCGGCACAACTAGGAGTCAGGGTGGCTGCATTCATTACTCGGTATAATACCGGAGGTTCCCTCATCTTGCTGGAATATTCATCGAAGACATCTTTAGAAATGGCACGGTAACATTTTTCGGCTTAGGATATACGGAAGCAAGCTCCGGGTACAGATGGCGGGGAAAACCCGGTCTTGATAGAAACCTGACTTGGGATATGTAGGATATCTCGCCTTTATTGATATGATTATCCATCTTACGCGTATGACGAGCTGTGCATCTCATCCTCTCCAAGTTATGGGGCGTAATTATGCGTGGTGCTTGTCATCGCGCCACGAACGGTTGGTGTTCCACGAAAGTCGAGCCCCTGTCCTCTTTTGAAGCTCCTTGATGGTGTGATGTTCAAGAGCCTGCATATTTACTTCGTCCCCGTCCTCTTCCTCCTCGTCGACCTTCTTGCAACGAACTTGGTCGAACCGCCACCAAACGCCGATGAAGAATATCGTCAGAGGAACCATAAGCACGAAATAGAGCCACAGGTTACTCGATGCTGAATTCCTCAGATCTATACACATATTAGCTTGAGATTGACGTTATCGGGGTGTATAGGACCTAGTGTCCTTCAGTTGTTCCACTAACCCTTGCTGAAGTCGAAGAAGGACATGCTGAATATTGACGAAATAAACGTCCCTGGTAGGAAGAGAGAGCCAAGAAAGGTCAGAGTCTTCATAGACGTGCTGTCTCGCTTACTGGCATCAGCTAAGCGATGCTGTTGCGCAGCTATTCTGAGGCTAAGTCGCGACTCTCTTTGATCAAGAATGCTGAGCATCTATCAAGAATTAGAATCTTTCGCATTATGTTCTTTACATAATAGTAGTAGTAGATCAATGGAAATGATATACTTACTACTTCTCGCTGACTCTTCAACCTTTCTAGAGATACGTGGGCATAGCTCTCAAGGCCATCAAGCTTGCCAGCTAAGAAGTCCAAACGACGCAGCAGACTCTGGTGAAGCGTCTGTAGCTGATGATCAGGCTCGCTTTCTCGGGTCTGGGCCTGTAAGGCTTCTGAGAACGCGTGCATCGCCTTTCCTACTCTATCAAGCGCATTGCGCCAAGCCTGAGGTTTCTTCTGTAGAACTCTGCATTGACACTCGGTCAATTGCTGATTCAACGAGTCAATATCGATTTCTCTCTCGGGGCCGTAACTGAAAGCAGAATATTTTTGGTACCGCTGACTCAATGCGCCCTCAAGTTCACGAATCTTGCCACGCACTGCTCGCTGATCTTGGTCATTTTTTGCGGAAATGTCGTGAATGAGGAGAATAGGGAGTAGGAGAGGGTGTACTGCTGGCCTGCAACAGGCGGCTAGGTGTTGAAGCTGCCGGTTGATCTCCGTTGATCTAGTCCCTTTGACGTAGCCAGAGGTAATCTTGCTTTTGAAGCAGTAAGTCAACATCATCTCCCATCCTCTAGTCGTTCCTTTCCACTGTGCATCCGCTTTCCGAAATATGAACTCTGTACCGAAATGGTGTAAGCAATACACAACAAATTTAGGATCAGAGAAACATATAAATTTTCTCGTTAATTCAAACGCAACGCCTATGTCTCGGCGAATGAGGGGCCCCCCTGTCCAGAGTATAAAGTGTGCTTACGTAGCTTCGGGTTCTCGGACTCCATATCCAAGGACCACCAGAAGAACGGACCAACAGCAGTAGAGGCCTCGAGGCCTTGGAATGGCAATTGCATTTTACGGATGAGAGACTCATACTGGCTCACCTCCAGAGACACTACATCTGGTGCGAACGTCTCTGGCTTGTGAACCTCGGACTGGACACTGTGAATTCCGACATGATGTGTGAGTAAGAGCGTGAAGCGGATCAATGATTATCTGTCAGACATACACAAGTCGGATACCATTCAGGAATGATACGTTCGTATTCTCACTTGCTGGCAAAAAAGGTCCCTGTCGTCACATTATAAGATTACGAGCTCTACTATGGAGGGGGCTGTAAAGCTTTGAGAAATTTATTTATTACCTTTTGCTCGAGGAAGTTCTCAAAGTTTTCGCTATTTAAAGTACGCGTCTTTACAGATGAGTACCGATCATCCTGTTAAACAGCTCAGTCAGTCCCATTGGTGCAATAATCTCGGGTGCGACATACCGAATAGTTGAGTATCTCGAGATAACTCGTTGGCTCAGGGAGAGCCCTCAACCTAGCTAGATGCTCGGAAAACAAATATTCGTCCATTTTTGAGTCGTCTCTGTGATAGACCACAACAATTTGCGAGAACCGGGAAATGTGACACATCAATCAATCTTTGATATACCGATCCCTGGTTTCCATTGATCCCATGCTCCGAGGGTTTCTGCCCCACGGCATCCACTTGCTCCTTTTTCACCGAAAGGCCATGCATGCAGTAATTGGTCATGCCGTCTAGTTTATGCGTAGTTTGCTGCAGAACGAGTTAGTGGCAAGGTTGAAATCGGCTGCTAGATAAGTATGGCATGAATGAGAGTCTGTCAGAGGCGCAGCTCCTCGTTGATGAACCAGGGTCTTGAGTCTGGCACAGCGATGACCTTGTTCGAACTAGACCTACAATAGGTTACTTTTCCTTGCTTGCTCTCATATGGTGCAATCTTTGAGATCTAGATCTTGAGTTTAGACCAGGGTGCCGTTGAAGTAGGCACATTCGCCCAGTTCTCAGGCAAGCCGTCTTGTCATTGCGTTTACTTTGTACCTCGGAAGAGTAACCGAGCGATTACCTACTATGTTGAAGCTGTGACTAGCGTAGCAGCTTGGACCTAGAGGATAAGTAGGATCGGGCTATATGTATGATACTGTATCAAGGTAATGCCTCTTCGCGTACCTACACGCAATACTGGAGTCTTCGCATATGTGGAGAGGTTTACATGGTTGCTTAACTCGTTGAAGGACTCTGCCGTTCGCTGACAGTATTTGTCTGTCTTCACAATCTCATTACTGTAGGTTAGGAAAGACGATATGAAAACAGTAACGAAGGAGACATCAAATGTAACGCTATCTAAGTGGAATAACATTGCAGATGATCATCTCCAGGCACCACCTGCTGCATGTACTATCTAGTGTATCCCGTAGTTAGATGAACCACCCCAATCCGGATAGCTTTTCTGAACTAAGCATCACTTGAAGCTCCTGGTTGGCTGTATCTTTCAACACAGCCACATACGTATGTATGCACATAGCCACAGAGCCTAGCGGCTAGTGTCCGCGGATCGCAGAGCGTGTTTTGCATTTTGAGTCGTTCCCTGGTGACATGAAGTGCTGTTGGATTTGGCCCATAGCTAGTAGCTGTGAAGAGAACTAATTAAGCATAGATGGCAGGATCACTTAGTTACATAAGCGTTATGGCTTAACAACGTAGCTTAGTAAGTATGGCTTAGCCACACTTACTAGCAAGCTTATAAATAAATATTTTACAAAAGAAAAATAGGACCTATAAAAAACAATAACAAACAAAGCAATCTAAACATATATATGCGGTACGCTCTATAACACTAAATCTAACAATTAAAAATCTTATTAATTCTTATACTTTATTATAAACGATTTTTAGCCGGAAATATACAAAGATCGCCACTATATCTAAATAATATATTATTATATTTAATTTTCTAAAAGACTTCCTGCTATAGGAAGAAGACTTTACTACTAGTGCTTGCAACTACAATTTTTAGAAATATATAGTTCTAAAGAAAAAGCAAGCTCTATAGCCTTAGCTACTAAACATGCTACTAATTAGCGATTTCTTTTTTATTAGAGCTGCCAATCTTAATACTACAATATATATAAAGCTAATAGTTACTAGAAAAACGTTGTACTAAAATATTAAACAGCGCTACAAAACTGCTTTTAAGCACTATACTAACTACTAAACTAAATTTACTAAGCTTACTAAATAAATATATAAAATAGTTTATTTAAACTACTGCTTAATATAAATAAAAGCTAACCAAACAATTAATAAGTAGTACAATAATTTTAGAAAGCTTAGAAATATAACCTAATATGCTTTAAAGTTTAGATATAAGTTAGAATACAAAGCTTTTATTAATTCTATAGTTAGAAAACCTATTAAAAACTTAATTAAATAGGCAGATAAATAGTTTAACAAAGTTTTTAAAGCTTATTTAAAGAGCGCTAGAACAATAGATTTGTTTAAACTTATTATTAATCTAAAAAGAGTTTTACGGAATATTTATCTAGCCTGGGTTATTTTTTTTTAAAATATTTATTATAATACTATTATAAATAATACCTTATAATACTAGACTATTATTACTGAACTATACTAAAAGGCTATAATTTTAAATATAACTTATATTTTTGGAAAGATTATTAAAAAAAGTACTTTTAATACTTTTAAACTTTCTAACAATTAAAACAATTTAGATAATCCTATAAACAATTAAAAGAAAGATTACTTTAAATAAAATTATTAAAATTATAAAAGTTATTAATAATGCCAAATTAATAATAGTTATAAAAGCTACTAAAATGATTAGGGAAGGAGCTTTAAAAATATTTCTACTAAGTACCCTTATATTAATATAAGGACTAAAGCTAAAAAAAAAAACCTAAACATAAAGGACTATATTATATATTATAGTTATTATTATATATTGAACTACTAGCTTATATTTATAAAGCTTTAATTAAAAAGCTAAAAACTTAATTAAAGTATTGATAGAGTAGCTAAAATATATATAGCAAATAAAAAAAGCGTTAAACAAGCGGTAGAAAAAGCGCAGAAGTAATAAAAAAAAAAAAAAAAAAATTCAAGGTTCTAAAAGATAACCTTTAGAATAATTGATTTCTAAAGCCCTTTATAGCAAAAGTAGCAAGCTTGTTTACTACTAACTAAAAGCTTGCTAAAATATATAAACTATATAACTTAGCTATAGTAAACTCTGGATTAACTATTTATATATTTAATTAGGTATATTATTTTATATATTTAAAGAACACTAACTTAAACAATATAGTATTAGTAAAAAATAGCGCGATTTATATATATAGCTATAGCAAAATTAATATTAAAGCTTAGGGCCCAAAAGGTATAATTATATATTAGCTATATAATGTTGCCTTTTGCCTAGACATAACTATTAACTTAGTCTTTCTGTAAGTCCTAAACCAAACAGGCATATACTGGAATAATAAACCTAAGTCCGATCTTTTAAAATATTAATAGGGAAAGCCCCTATATTTTTTAACCCAAATATATAGCTAATATATTATAGAATATTTTTTAGAACGCTTAACTAAGCAAGTGTTCTATATATATAAAAATTTGCTAAACTTTTATATAGGGCGTTCTAGATCTTAAGCTAGCTTTTATAAGTAGTACTAATGTTTAGAATATATAGGTACTAAACTTTTAAAACGGTTGTTTAACTATATAAAAAGAGCAGCAATTATTTTATATTTTGATAATAAGATCTGAACTATGGATTATATAGTATGTGGTAAATTTAAAGCTTGCTGTAGAATAGTACGAAACGTTTGCTTAAAAGTTATAAAAGCTGGTGCCTAATTAGCTATTAATTTTTATAAATTTAATGCTTCTAATAAGGATAAGCGCCTATAGCGTGTTATACTAGTTATTGATTAATATTTAGGCTATATCTAGGACTATTATATTAATAATAAGTGTACTAGCACTATTTAAAAAGTTTTTAAATATTATATTTAATATATTTAGATATATTATAATAGTAAAGTAAAAGTTATAAAATATAATAATAAAATTGCTAGTAGTAATTAAAAGATTATATATTTAATAATAGTTATAAAACAAGCTTATAAAATAAACTTTAAAATTTTATTACTATATACTCAAAATTTTAATAGGGCAGCTAAAAAAATAAGAAGTACTATTAAGTATTGGGCGAGCTTGATACGTAACAATTATAAGCTTTTTGCTTTTTTTTAGCTTAAAATAGTTCGAATAGCGGTATATTTATATAACTAGATACCTAAGCAAATCAATTATTGGCAAGCTTTATATAAAAAATTCTATTTATATTTTGATTATTTATAAAGGTTTATTAGCTATAATCAAATATTTTATATATTTTATTTAAAAATATTTAAGTATATAATATTTGTTATAATTACTAAAGCTAAGCTTAAGAAATAAAAGTGTAGAAAGTTTAACCCTAACGCTTAAATAGGCTATTTAATAAGCTACTAATCTATTAATACTTACTGTATCTAGTTCTTTTAGAAAAACAAGATTATAGTAATAAAAAATATGGTTTTTAATAAAGATAAATTCTTTAGTAGTAATAAAAATAAATTTAAAAACAATCTCTTTAAAATAATTCTAAAAATATATAAAATATTAATAAATAGTATTAGTTACTAAAATATTTTTAATTTTGAAAAAAACGTAGCTAACAAACAAAAAAATAATAAGCTTGCTAGCTAATTTTTAGAAAGCAATACTAAGGATACTAATAAATCTAAATCTAAAAAAAATTCTAATAAAGACAAGCTTATAAAAAAAAAGGCAAAAACTCCCTATTAGAACTTTTATTTTTATACTAATTTATAGTTCGCTTTTGGATTACTAATACTACTACGGAGTCCAAAAGTTATTTTGTTATATTTAGCAATACTACAAGCTAAATTACTAGATTTAAGCCTAAACGGAGAGCTGCTTAATAATTAATATTAAGCTCCTATTAAATTAACCTTTAGTGTTCTAACTATAGCTTATTAGATAACTAGCTTTAATATAGCCAGATTATAAAAAGCAATAATTATTAATAGCAAATTAGTAACTAAAAGCAAAAAAGCTAAATTATTAAAGAGCTCCTTAAAAATTTACTATAATTAATTATAGCTACTAAATTCTATTAAAAGCTTTATTAATAAAAAAAGAAAGGCTTTTAGAAGAGCTTATTAATTATTATATAATTAATTATAGCTATTAAATCCTATTAAAGGCTTTACTAATAAAAAAAAAAAGGCTTTTAAAAAAGCCTATTATTTATTATATATCTGATTATAGCTGCTAAATCTTATTAAAGGCTTTATTAATAAAAAGGAAAAAGCCCTTAAAAGAGCTTATTAGTTATTATATAACTAATTATAACTAATAAATTTTATTAAAAGCTCTGCTAATAAAAAAAAAAAAGCTTTTAAGCTAGATACTAGCTATTTAAAAGCTTAATTATAAACTTTTCTAAACCAAAAAAAAAAAATATACTAATAAGATCTACTATAACTACTAAAGTAATATAAAAATCTTATAAACTATTTATTAAAAGATTACTTTAAGCAAGTAGAACTTACCTATTTACAAAGCTATAAAAAAATAAACACCTAGGAGGAAGTACCCAAAAGCTCCTTATAAAAAAAGATCATTCTGGATTATATATAGGTTTATATTTATAAGTTTGATAAATATAGGTATTATAAAAAATGTAAAGCTTGTCTAATAGTATAGAAAAATTAGCAGCCAAACAATAACCAAAAGGACATCTATACTAGTACACTAGCAGAAAAATCCTTTAAAATATTAATAGTTATTATTACTAAGTTTAATTTAGAACTTAAACAATATAATGCTATAAATACCTTTATAAACACTAAATTAGATAAAGAGATTTATATATGTATATTTCCAGGCTACCAAAAGCCAAATACTATAGTTAAGCTACTGCAAACCTTATATAAGCTCTAAAAATTTCTTTTGTTATAGCAAAAAGAGCTTACCAAGTTACTATAGAAAATAAGCTTTAAGCTAATACCTTATAAACCCTATTGCTACTCCTTAAAAAGTATACTTTTGTTTATATATATTAATAATATAGTTATAGTATATAAACAAAAAAGCTAAAGAACTACAAATAAAGCAATTGCTATATTTAAAATATGCTATAACCTTACTAGGGGTAAAGACCTATAATAGTTCTTAGGTATTAAAATAATTAGAAATAGAAAAAAAAGCTTTTTTTAGCTTTTATAAGCTTTTTATATTAAAAAGATCGCTAAGCTACAAAATACTATAGCTATAGCTTATATAACTACTTTAATAAAAACTTAAAAGCTTTTTTTATATAAAAAATTTTTTATATTTATTAGTATTAAGCACTACTAGCAAAAAATAAAGTTGATTTTATATATTGTAGTAATAATATGCCTAAATATAACGTTTAAAATCTTTAAGCTTATATAATTTAACTATAATCTTTTTTTTAAATACTACTAGGCTACTAATAAGCTCTTATTATATCTATTTTTTATATAGTACTATATATTATAATTTAGAAATAGAAATAACTTTATAGTAGCTAGCGATATGTTTTTTATAAATAATACTTTTAACTAAAAGAGCTCTTAAGTTTATATTATAAAGCTTTTTAGAGGAATAATCTATTAGTAAACTAATAAATAGGATATAGTTATTATATCTATAACTAAAGCAGAGCTTCTGGCTTTAGCCCAAGCAGTTAAAAAAATAATATTTATTAACTAGCTTATTAATAAGCTTGGGGTAGTACTATAGAATCAGCAAATATAAATATAATATAATAATTAATAAACTATAAAGCTTGTTACAAAAGAAGTAGCCCTGTTATATATTAAACTATAGTATATTAATATTTATAACTACTAGCTATACTAAGAGGTTAAAAATAGAACTATTATAATAAAATATATATTTACTAATAATATGATTACTAATAGACTTATAAAAGCTTTACTTATGCTAAAATAAATAATTTTTTTAAAATAGCTCAGATTATATAAGCTTTCCAAATATAACTAAAGAGCTTAGTAGAGCATATTAGTTTTTTAAAAAAAAATTAAGGATTTACTACTTAAAAAAAAGTCTATAAAATAAAACATTTAAATACTATTTAAACATAGGTTATAAACTTATAATATATTAATAAAAAGATTATAAAGTATTTTTATATGCTTAAAAGGCCCTAGAACTAATAATACAAAAACTTAACCACTTTAGAGGGCACCAATCCTGCTATAAAGTGGCAAAAAGCTTATAAAAAAAAAAAAACATTTATTTTTTCTTTTTTTTTTTTAAGCAATAAAAAGATAGTATAATATAAACCATAGTCTATAAAGCTTAAATAGTAGTATTACTAGCGCTTTTTATAAAAGCGTCCCAAAAATAACAAATATAAAGCTTAATATTAATAAAACTATTTATAATTAGTACTTATTATTAATTACTAAAAAGCTTATTTATAAAAGCTTATATATATGCTTAAAAATATACTATAAGTATTATAACCTATTACTAAACGTTTTAATATAGTTATTATCTAAGCAACCCCAAAAAGTACTATAGGTATACTATAAATATAATATTTTTTAAAAAATTTCTAAAAATACTAGCTATAAACAAAAACCGGTTTGCTATAAAAATAAAGCATAGCTATAACTACAAAAAGCAATAGTAGCAGGCATAGCATTCCAGCTAACAAAAGCTTAACTGGGTAGAACTAGTAGTAGTATAGGCATAACTAGAATAACCCGGCCAAAGGCCAAACAATAAGTGCTAGGCAAGGCTAGCAAAAAACTAGCTATCCTAAGGGTAGTGGTAGTAATAGGGGGAGCTTGGCAGGAAGGCATTAAAAAAGCAGTAGTAGCAGTAGCAGTAGTAAGGATATAATATACTAGGAGCTTTATAATAAACAAAAAACAAAGCAGAAAATATATAAAAATATTATTACTATTTAATAATAATAACTTTAAACTAATAATAAGCCTATTAATTACTAACTTAAAAAGTAGTTATATATTATATTTATAAGTTCTAACCTAGTTAAAAACGCTAGCTATTATAATTTAAGCAAAAAAAAAACAAAAAAAATATTATAATAGTTTTTTTTATATATATTAGCAAGCTTTTTATTAAACAACTTAGAGCTTTTTTAAAGCTTATAGCAAAAATACCCCTTTTTTTTAATAGTTAGTAATATATTAGCAAAAAATAATTTTATAATTAAAACTAAAAAAAAAATTAGTATAGATTTTATTATAAAAAAATAAAGTGTTTAATACTTTAGTTCTAAGAACTTATTATAAAAATTTTGTAAAAGCCAAAAAAAAAAAAGAAACAAAAAAGAAAGCTCTAGTAATACTAGAAGTAAGCTTATATATACTGCACTTATAAGCGCACTTTTTTATAAACGTTTTTGCTTACTAAATTAAAAGCGTATTTTCTTATAAACGTTCTTGCCTACTAAGCTTGCTATGCTATATTTTAAATAGTTATATAGTAATATATATAATATTTAGAACTAGCTTATACAGTTACTTGTATGCTATGCCAATTACTTATATACTATTTATACCTTAATACTTACTTATAACTACCTTTATAGCTATAGTAATACATATATAAAAAAATTACTAAAGTAACTCTTTTTAAAAAAGTATGTTAGATTTGGCCTATAGCTAGTAGCTATAAAAAAAGCTAATTAGGCATAGATAGTAGGATCACTTAGTTATATAAGCGTTATGGCTTAACAACGTGGCTTAGTGAGTATGGCCTAGCCACACTTACTAGCGAGCTTATAGATAAATACTTTACAAAGGAAAAATAGGACCTACAAGAAACAATAACAGACAAGGCGATCTAAACACATATATGCGGTACGCTCTATAACACTAAATCCGACAAGTGCGTCTACCTAGTCGCGAAGACTTCAGCTCCAAGTCAAAAAACATAGGAGTATGGACGGGCCATGCCGATAGTAGTATTAGGTTAACCGAACTTACAGCACAGTTATGCTACGTTGGCTACCTTATCTCACACATGGGCACATCGTCATGGAAGAACAACATACCTTGGATGTGCGCAACTAGATACACATTCATTTCACTTACTTCTGTCTATTGATACCTGGCGCCCCGTGAACTGATGGCGGTGTTCTAGCTTTCACCTTGACCTCGAAACCCCGAGGCTTCACGAACCAGTAGTTTTGGGTAGACCATAAATCCCCCACATGTAATGGGCTACAATCAGTGTATTGTAGCGTGTAGTACGTGCTGGCCACGTATTACACAAAAAAGAACAATCTAAACAGAACCTAGATATGACTTACTAAAAGAAAAGATCTCTATTCTAACTTTTGTAGGCAAAGGTCAAGCTATAATATAAAATAAGTAGGGCTAAGTTATATAACACTAACCTAGTTATATAACGTAACAATTCTTTTTTCTAAATTAAGATTATGTTTTTATAATATGTAATTATTTTCTGTTTTATTTATTAAGTATTTTTTGTTTTATTTATTAAATATTTTTTGTTTTATTTATTAAATATTTTCTATTTTATTTATTAAATCTGTTTATGTTAGATATATTGTTTTTAGGGTTTTTTATTTTGTTATCTGAATTATAGCTAATAGTATTATCTGTCATATTAAAGTAGCTATTAATTATAGTTGCTATATCTTTATTAGTAAAAGCTACGTTATACTAAACTATATCTTTATTAATAATTATAAATCCAAATTAAGTAATAAAAGTCTAAGCGTTAAATATTGGAACTTTGTTTTATATTATATAGGTTATTTTATAATATATTATATAAAGAATATATTTAATAATCTTAATATGTTTAGCAATTAATTCCTATTTATTAGTATTTATATTAAACTAATATGCTACGTTTTAGATAAAGTTAATAAAAACAATATATTGCTATATTTTATACAAAAATATGCGCTAGTTATTAAATAAAAAAATAATAAACTATTTTTTTATATCTATCTATTGTTAAATAATATAGGTAGCAATTTTTTAAGCCACAAATAGGAATTTTTTTTATAAAAGGTTTGCTGTAGTAATCTTAGGTATATAGGTTTTATGTTTGGCTATATTAAGCGTTGGCATAAGATTTTAATTAGCATAACTAGGCTGAAGCTTTGCAATTAAAGTTTTAATATATTCGGACTTATTTTTTTTAGCCTACTGCTTGTCCTTGCAAATTTTTGCTTCTTTTTTAAAAAGTACCGCTTTAAAATGTGCAGTATTTTTGTTAAGCTTAGCTTGGTTAATAGTATCTATAAGTGTTTTTTTACGTAAGGCAGCATTATTAGACTAGCTTTTAAACTTGTTAATAATCCTATATTTTTTAGTTTAGTAGGAATAGGACGTAAATATATTTTTTTCTTTTTTAATATATTTAGGCCAGCCAGTAAGCTTAGTAGCTATAGCAGCGTTAACTATAGTTTTAAGGAAATAAGCAATAAAACGTAAGCAATATTAAATATAATGTTTATTATTATAATTAATATAAATTAATTTATTGCAGTTGGGCTGGGACTTGTAGTAAGTTCGGTAGCAAAGTTTGTATTTTGATTTTTATATATTTTTAAAAAAAGATGTAATAGTAGTACGGTTTAAATAGTAGTTTTTGCAATGCATTAACTATTTATTGCTAGGGTTAGTGCAGCTAGATCTAGCCTATATAATAGTATTGCTAATAGTAAACCAGCTATAATAAGCCTATAATATTATAACTAAACCAAAATTTTATTATTTAATAAATTTAAGCTGCTTAATATATATTAGATTAATAATAATAATATTATATTTATTGCTTTATATATTTTAAGCAATATATATAGTAATTATTTTAGAAATAATCTTAGTAGTTATAAGTATAAATAGTTTTTTATTAATTTTATTGATTTAGATATTATAAGAAGTAATAATACCAATATTTAAGCATTGCTTATTAGGCTAGCATAAATTAGCTTTAAAAATTAGAATAATAAAATTATAGATATATTTAGTATTAGCCTAATTAATAAAGCTATTTTTATTAGCAAGTTTATTATTGTTTTTTTTAATATTTAAAAAAAAAGCTGATCTATTAGCGGCTTTATAAATAATACTTTTAACAAACGTTTAGAATTAAATAATTGTTAAATTGTTATAGTTATAAGGATTTTTAAACATAAAACTATTATAAAACTCTATAAATATAAACTATAAAATGCTGCTTTTAATATAATAGTTAATCTTAAAATAGTAGGGGTAAATAGTGCTTGATTGTTTTATATAAATATCTATTAGAAGCTCAAACTACAATATAAATAGGTTAAAAAAATAAGTGGGCTGATCTGGCTTGCTATAATAGTTGCTTACTAAAAAAAAAAGCAGGCAAATTTGCTTATTATTTCTAGCAAGAATACAGACTGCTATATTAACTTATATAAAGGCAATAAGTATACTAGCTTTAGTTAT
The DNA here is from genome assembly GCA_023159155.1 of Ustulina deusta. Lineage (NCBI taxonomy): Eukaryota > Fungi > Ascomycota > Sordariomycetes > Xylariales > Xylariaceae > Ustulina > Ustulina deusta. The sequence continues at coordinate 268,960 of JAJNNX010000066.1, forward strand.
TTTTTGTTTTTTATTAATAATTAAGACTTATATATTAAGAATAAAACTAATAATAAATAGAACAAAAAAAATATAAATAATAATATTAGCTTTTTTATATATATGTTTAATAAGTTGTTTATAAAGCTGTTTATATGTTTTTTTGCTTTTTTTTTTTTAAAGGTCAGAATTAAACTTATAGATCTTAAAATTAAAAAAAATATGCTAAACAAAAAAGTTTATTTTTTGTTATATTATATATTTATTTATAACCGATTTAATTAATTTAGAGCTTTTTTAAATAGCAGCTCTTTTATTTTTTATATTAATAGCATTTTATATAAGCTATATAAAAAAATGTTTAAGCTTAAGCAAGTTTATAAAATTTTTAGGCATATATTGCTTGTTTGCTTTATAAAATATATGCTTTATTGCAGTAGTAATAATTATAGCTTAAATAACTTTAAGTTTAATATTTAGATTATATTTTATTTAGTTTTAATAAATAGTACGTGCTATATTGTTTAATTAATAATTATTATTATTAATAATAATAACTTAAATATATTAAAAAGCGGATTAACTATATATAAGTAGGGTATTTATAGGTTATATTATAAATGCTATCTATTTAATATAAATATTAAATGGGCTATATACGATATATCGTACGTAAAACAAATAACGCACATGGACAGAATACAATATATTATACTATATTATCTATAAAAAAAAAAAAAAAAAAAGAATGTTCGTACAAAGCATAAATCTCTCACATTTATATAAAAACTTATATTATCGTACGAGCTAACATAACAAAAAAAAAATAAAGTCCCTTTTGTCCAGCCAAAGTCCAGCTAGCATTTGTACAACAGCCGAGCATAAACTTGCACTCTATACAAATTGCATAATAAGGTTATAACTAATGCCAGTTATTCTAATACTAGCTATTTTTTTTTTTAGTTATAACTGCTTATTATATAAAAAAAATAAAAAAAGCAACTATATAACTACTTAGATATATATATAAAAGTTTAACTACTAGAGAAGCAACTAGGTTAGCAATCTAGTTTATATATATAGCTGCTAGGTTAGTAAATTTTTTTTTTTTAATAAAATCGTGCAATAATATTGCGAAGCTATTGCTTTAGCTATATAGTTAGTCAAAAACTATAAACTAAACATTACTTAGTAACTATTTAAATTAAAGCTAAATATTTACTCCTGCCCTGTGCAACAGTAAAGTTTATAATTAGCTAGCTTGTCCGGTTAATAGGCCTTATATAGGCAATTACTAGTTAAAAGCTTTTAAGGTTGCTTATGTTTAATTAACTAAGCAGGTTATTTATATAAAAAAAAATCAACTAATTAAAAGTCAGGTTAGCTTATATATAAAAAAACTTGCATATAAAAAAGTATTCAAGTTTTTTGTTGTTTTCTGTTTTTTTATTATTTTCCAAAATCTTTTGCTTTATATATCTACCTATCCTTATATATTATATATATATATATATATATATATATATATATATATATATTTGTATAATAAACGCTATTTAGCTTTTTAGTAATAATAATTGTACGCTAAAAATTATTAGCTAGAATAGTAACTATTATATAATATTACTACTAATAAACAATCCTAACAATTATTGGCTTATTATAGTGCTATATATTAATATATATATTTATTTTTTTGTTATATATATATTTATTTTAGTATATTACTAATATTTTTTGCTTTTTATATATAAACTAATAAAACTTAAATTGCTACTATACTATTAGTTAATATATAGATCCGGGTGCTTACTAATATGTTTTTTACATATTTAATTATACTTATTCTCTACTAAAAAGGTTATTTTTATATAGTTTTTATCTAGTTGCGCAGTACTACTATTGTTACATATATAAAAAATGCTTGTATAGTACGTAATAGTTACTTGTTTTATAGCTATTGCTAGATTGTCAGGTTCTAAAGTAATATTTATGTAGTATATGTTTGGCGTTTATATAGCGCTTAGTATAATTCTTATATTTAAAAAAAAAAAAATAAATTAGTTATATAATAAAAAAAAAAAAAAAAAAAAAAAAAAAAAAAAAAAAAAAAAAAAAAAAAAAAAGTAATGTTTATGTTTGTTTTTTTTTTAAAGTTAATTTATTATATATTGCTTTTATACTTCTAACTTTTTTTTTTTTATAAATACTATAGTTATATATAATTTCTTATGTTTTATTAATAAATATTTTTATTTATATAGTTAATTTGTTTATTAATATAAAAGTTTTTAAAGTTTAGTTTAGTATCTTTTTTATAAATATATTAATTAGATTATTTTTATTATTAATTTATTATACTTTAGAGATTTTTTATTTTTTATATAATTTTTTTAATAATATAATATTAATTATTAAGCGTTTTTTTTATATAATACCAAGCTTAATAAAATAATTATATAATAATTTCGAATTAGAACATAAAATAGCTAAAATTAAAAGTAGTTATAATATAATTATAATTTTTAAAAATATTATATAAAAAGTAATTGTACTATTAAAACTATTAATTATGCTATATAATTTACTTATAAATATGTTCTTTATTACTTTTTTATATTTATTTAAATTTTAATATATAATATTTTTTTTAATTTTAAAGTTTAAATTTTTTTTTATATAATGTTTAGTCCTTAATATAATTATAAATCTAAATTAAAAAGTTATATTTATATTATTTATAAATAACCTGTTTATAAAAATAAATAGTTTTATATAATATAGGTTTATTAATACAAAAGTTAGGCCGTAATTCTTATTATCTGTTTGCTACTAGATTTTTTAGTTCAAATTCTTAATATTATATAGTTCAAAATATATAACTTGGGCAGCTATATATAAGTTGTACGCTACTTCGGGCTAGCAAATACTACTAATATATGTATTTTTTGCTTATTATAAAACATATTATTATATAAAATTAGTTATATAAAAGTTAATCTAGTCTAGTTAGTTTGTTTAGCTTTTTTAAATTAAAATAATATTCCTTTTGAACAAAAATATAATTTATCCGCTATTAAACTTTATAAAGTAACCTAATTAAAATATTTTTTTTAGTTTTGTATAAAACTTAGCTTGCTATAATTTATATTTTTTTTTTTTTAAAAAGCCTAGTAATACAAAACTAAACATATTATTTATTTATAATCTAATAATACTAAAATTATCTAAAAGTTCTTTAATAAAAAATAAATATAGATTATATATAAAAATAATTATACTAAACTTTTTGTAGTAATATTAATAATATATTTTAAACTAGTATAAACCTAATTTAGCAAGTCTATATAATAGTTATATAATTTATAAAATTATTCCGTTAAAATATTTTAATTTTAGTTCGGATAGCAGTTATACAAGGATTTTTTTAGCTAATTTATTTTTTAATTGTATATATGCTTATATAATATTTTAAAGTTCGCTTAAAATATTAAAGTTATAAATTAAAAAAAGTCCTAGTATAAATAATAATCTTTAGCTTATTTGCTAGATTATTAGTAATTAAATAAATATTATTTCTTTTTTAGTATTGTTATAGCTTTATATAATAAGTTAGAACTTTTTGTATAGTTTAGTTATTTTTTTTTTGATTTTTTATATAAGCTAAGATTTAAAAATATAAATATTGCTATGTTTTATTAGATTATATTTTATAAATTAAAATATGTTTTATATAATAAAATTATTAATTTTAATAGCGTTAAATTTTTTAAATAAAACTTTAGATATATTAATAATACTATTTTTATATAGCTTAACAGCTAGGGTATAGTTCTATTTTTTTTTTAAAATTAAAAATAATTAATTAATTTATTATACAAAAGTTATATAAAATATTATAGCTTTTAAGGGTTGTCCATGTTTTTTTTATATAATAAAAGCTTAAAAAAGTTATATTTTGTCTTTTTTTTTAGTATATTTATCTAAAATATCTTTTTTAGCTATATAGTAATAAAGCTTAATTTATATTTAATAAAAATATATTAAGCTGTTTATTAAATTAATAACTATATTAAAATCTTTAATTAACTTAATCTTATACGGTCTATTCCAGCCTTTTTTCTTTTGCTATACTATTACTTCGCTATATAAAAGCAATAAAAATATATTATATAAAGCTAGCCCGTTACACTAATTAATCGCATAATTAATTTTAACTTTTGCTTTCTTATTATATAATATTTTTATAGCTTTTTTAATTGCCTTAGCTTTTTATATAATATTAAATAAAAAAAGTAAATCTTAATTAATTCTAAAATAAGTTCTAAAAACAAAAAAAGTTAATATAAGGCTATTTAGCCTAGCAATATTATTTAAAGCTTTAACTACTATTTAAAAGATTAACTTGTTTTTTATACAATTATTAATTTTAGTTTTTAGTATATTATATATATAGTAAAAAGGGCCATATATTTTTTTAATCTTGCTAATTACCTAGTACGTTTTAATAAGTATTGCATAGCACTAAATACTTATAATCCTTGCTTAATTCTAAAATTTTTTAAACAAAAAGTTTATACTTAGGTTATATATAATATAATTAAAAAGTTTTTAATATATATTAATCTAGCACTTATATAGCGCCTCCCAAGCATTTTATATAAATATTAATTTAAAAAAAGTTACTGCTTAAAAAAATATAGCAGTATTAATAATATAAAAAACTTACTTATTATCTATTTATATAGTATTAATTATAACTTTATAATTAAAATTATAATTATTTTTAATTAAAAACTTAAATTATTAAAGTGCTAGGTTATATAATTAATAATAATAATAAAATTTCTAAATTTTTTCTAAAATTAAATAATTAATATTATATTTTATATAACTAAACATTATATATAGTCTTTCTATATAAAAATATCCGAATTAATAATATAATTATTATAACTCTGTTTTAGTAAAGTATAGTCCGGCTTTATAAAAGCTTATATTAAAAAATAAATATTCCTATTTATATATAATAAGAACAATCTTTCTGTTTTTTCGTATAATAATATTTTTTATATTATTAAAATAAACTTATAAACAATTAGCGTTCTTTAGCAAAAATAAAAATAGTATTAAGCTATCTAAAATATAATATATTATTATACTAAAAAAATTATCTATTTGTATAGTACCTATAGCAGTAATTATATTACTACTGCCAAACTTAATATTTATGCTACCCGGGGTCTAGTTTACTTTTATATAAAAATAAAATCTAAAATAGGCTTCTAATTATACTTTTGTTATTATTAAATAATTTAAAACGCCTATATCCTAGAGTTTGCTTTAATACTCTATATAATACTAGTTATTAAAAATAAACTAGTTAAATAGTACGTCTGTTTTATAGTTCTAAATATTTTTTCTAGTTATATAATAAATAAAAATATTATTTATTAAAAATTAAATAAATTAGCTACTAAATTCCTTATTAAATTTTTTATTATTTTTATCTAATTTTAAATATCTTTTATATTTTATAAAATATACTAAGAACTCTTTAGATATAAGTTCTACTTTATTAATTATTTTATATAAATTAAAATATTAATTCTTTATATAAGCCTATTTTTAAAAAATATATTTAGTTAATTAACAACTTTTTTTATAATATATAAAGCATTTCTTGTTTATATAGTAGTTCTAGCCTTTCTAGTCTTTTTAGTAGTCCTACTATACGCCTAACCTGCTTAATAATCTAAAAAATCTATACTATTAGCCTTTTATATAATAGCCTTAATTATACCTCTTATTAATAAAGTAAGTATTATTATCTTTTTATATAAAACTTTTTAGTATATTATCTAACGCTATCCAAATATATATTTAAAAATCCAAAAAAAAACTTTTATTTGTTAGCTTTTAAAATATAAAGGCTATAGCTAGTTCTAGAACTTTTTAGTATATTTATATAATTATTATATTTAGTTAGATTTTTTTTTAGTAACTTGCGCCAAGTGCTTATTATATTTTTAAAAGCTTATTAATTATAAAATCTAATATTTTATGCAATACTAAATCTAAATATTTTTTATTTATTTATATAAATATAATTATAGTCTAATTAGCCTAATACTAACTATAGTTTATATTAGTATTAAAATAAGCATTTATTATATAATAGATTTTATGCCAGGTTTTTTTAGATCCAATCTAATATATAAAATAATTTTTTATATAACTTTTAAGAATTATTAAAAATATTATATAGTATTAGTTCTTTATAATTCCAAATTATTAGTATATATCTATAAATAAGCATATTTTGTTATATAAAAAGTTATATAGCTTACTTATATAGTTCTTTTTCTTTTTTTATATCTTTTAAAAAATTACATACTTTTTAAAAAAGATTATTTTGTTTTATATAATCTTTATAAAAAATAAATCTAAGAATAGATTGCTTGCTATAAAGTCTAGTATTATATAAAAGTATACCTATTGCAATAAAGTCTAAAAAAAATTATAAACAATAAAGTATTTATATATAAATTAAAAGTTCGGTTTATAACCTACCTTTATTATATGTTTATATATATATTTAAAAATATTTTAAAATTTAATAATAAATTATATAAATAAATAGGAGGTCTAATCTTTAAAAGTTTGGAATTATATATTCTTTAGAAATCTAGGCTATATAAGTTCTAGTTATCTAATCTCTAGTTCTGTTTCTATTTATATAATAAGTATAAAAGCTAAAGTATACTAAAGTATAAAAATAAGTTAAAAAGTAGGCCAAAATTCTTAACTTAATATAAAAAAAACTAAAAGTTATTGTATAATAAGAATAAAAATAAGTTAAACAACTAATAGTTCTAAAAAATCTTTAATAAGTTCAAATTCTTTTTGTATAATTTAAGCAAAGTTTTTTATATATATACCTAGGTTGCTTTGTAGCTATATTTTTTTATATATAATAGCTTTAAAAAGTTTTATATAAATATTTATATAAAATTATATAAAATGTTTAAGTTCCTATCTTATAAAATTTTTTTTATACATTTTTTAAAATATTTGTTTATTATTAATTATATAGTTATATTCTTTGATTTAAAAAACTATATATATATTAAAAATTATTTTTAATATTATATCTAAATTAATTAATTAGCCCTAATATTAAAAATTAAATATATTTTTTATATTTTTAGGGTTAATATTAAGTTTTAAAGCAAGCTTATTATATATAAATTAAAAGTATGCCTTAGCAGCTTTTATAGTTTTATATAATAAGTATAATATTATAATAAAAAATTAAAAAAAAAATATTATTTAGCTATTATATAATAATATAGTTAGAAATAATATAATTATATATTATTTTTGTTTTTTTTATATAATATTTTTAATACTCCTTACGAAAGGTTAATACTTATATATTAAAAATTAAATCTTTTTTACTTTTTTTATAACAAATAAATATATTTAATAACCTATAATATAAAATATTTATTTTATTTTATATAATATTACTATTGCTACTTTATAAAAAAGTAATAGTTATATAATAAAGATTTTAAAGTATAATATAAAAACCTATTTAAATAGGTTTAACTCTATTTTTACTTTTGCTAATCTATAATATATTTCTGTAATTCTTTTTAAAATGCTTTTATAACTACTAATTAGTATTAAATGGGTTATATATAATATATTATATATAAAATAAATAATACGTATAAATAAAATATAATATATTATATTATATTATTTATAAAAAAAAAAAAAAAAAAAATGTTTATACAAAACATAAGTCTTTTATATTTATATAAAAACTTACGCTATTGTATGAGCTAATATAACAAAAGGAAAATAAAGTCCCCTTTGTCCGGCCGAAGTCCGGCTAGCATCTATACAACAACCAAGCGTAAACTCGCACTCCGTGCAAGTTACACAATAAGGTTGTAACCAATGCCAGTTATTCCAATAATAAGGGTTAATAGTAGCTCGCTTAATAATAGTATTAAGGTATATAACTCCTATATTAGTATTGTTTTAACCGGCCTATATATTAGTATGTATAGTAGTATTGTTCTAACTAGAAACTTGGGTAGCGCCTATATCCCAAGTAGTAGCTTAGGCAGCGTTATTATTGCTTATAAAATTATTGCCCTAGCTGCTATTATTAAATAACTATGTTAATATTTTTATATTTTAAATAAAAGCTTGAGCAGCGTTATTATTAGCGTTGTTATTATTTGTAAAACTATTGCTCTAGCTACTATTATTAGAAAGCTATATTAGTACTTTTATAATATTTAATACTATATTTAATATTAGGTCCTAAGCAAAAAGCTTTTTAAAAAAAACTATAGTAAAAGTCTTGCTGCTTCTAGAATATCTATATATAAGTTTAATACTAAAAAAGCATTTTTTAATATTATATATAATAATTTTATATTATTTATTATTAAGTTTGGTATAAGCGGCAAAAAAGCAATTAGATTGCTTTTTAGTAATACTATAGGGTTAATAATAAGTAATTATTTTATATTAAGTAGTAGTTTGGAATAATAATAAGTTTAATTATTAAGCTTTATTTTTATTAATTTTTTTTTGATTTTTTCAAAATGTAGGAGTTGTGGAATCTGCAAAAAAAAGGGCAACTATAGCTGCCTTATAAGGTAGGGCTATAAAGTAGCAGTATTTGCTTGCTAGTAAACTTAAAATACAATCTATAAAATAAGCTATAGTAAAAAAGACTTTAAAGTTGTAGTAGTAAATATATTTCTGATTAAAATCTATAGCCCAAAAGTAGAAAAGTAAAAAATAGTTATTATTATTTTTATTAATAGTTATATTAATAATAATTTTTATTTCTGTTTTTGTAATATTTTTATAAATTGTAGTATTAAAAATGATTAAAATGTTAGGGTATAATATGGCTTTTGCAACCTAAGCGAGATATTTCTTGCTACTAAACTATTTAGAAATATTAGGATTAGGGACTTTAAATAGAACAGGCTTCCTTAAACTTTAGGCAGTGTTTTAAAAAGGATATAAAAAAGCAAAAATAATAAAAGCAACTAGTGCAATATTGTTTTATTTTTTGTTTAGTTAACAATAAATAGCTGTATATTAAAGTTTATGTTTAACTACTTTAGTAAAAACAGCAAATAGTTTAAAATACTACTATTACGTAACTATATTTTTAATATATTGTTTATGTTTGTTCTATAGTTTTTAGTATTAAAAGAGAAACTATAGCGTTAAGTTCTTAAGCTATTTATTATAGGCTTTTTTAAGGCCCTTTAAAACAATTATTAAAATAAACTTAAAGTATTGCTTTATATAACTAAGCATGCAGGATTGTCTGCTTTTATTAATATTATAAGTTATAATATAGGCCTTTAAAATCTTTTTAATAATTATATTAATAGCTTTAGCTTTGCTAACTTTAGTTTTAGGTAAGTTGTAAAGCTTGTAAGACATATTTACAAATTTAATTTTATAAAAACTATTAAGCTAAAGAGCATTAGCTAAGCGGTAGAAATATAACAAAAGAAAAAGCTAGGCAGTAGAATAGCTATAATCTATTATATTATAAAAAAGTATTGCTAAAGCAGGCATAAGCTGTTATAAAGTAAGTTTTAAAAAGCTGTTCTAATAATAATATTTGTAAGCAATAGTATAAAACAAAAGGATTAATTTTTTTTGTAAAGTTATAAATATTTAAAAATATTTTTAATGTTTAAAAGCAGCATTTTTATAAAGGACAAGTTTGTTAAATGTGCTAAACTTGCCATTTTTAGCATTTTGTATAAATAGCTTATATAAAAATATATCTTGTTTTTTATAGCTTTTTATAAAAATACTAATTATTTTTTTATTTTTTTTATTATAATATAGAATATTAATTTTAAATTTATATAATAAGTCTAAATTTGCTATAAGTTTGCTAAAAAAGTTAAGTTATTAAATAAAGTTATTAAAAAATATATTAGTAAGCTGGGCTATATAGTCCAAGTGTAATATGTAATAAATACTATTTATAGCAGCTAAAATGTTTATTATAAACTTAATAAGCAGTATATTATATTTTAGGGCTTTTAGTAAGTCTTTATAGCTTTGTTTTGCTAGCTAATTATATACTAAGCCCTTGCCTACTTTAGTAATAGTAAGCTTTTAAATAAGGGCTATATAAAAAAAATAAATATTTATAAATATTTTGTATATTTTTATAAACTTTATCTAATATTTATAATAAATATAAATATTTTATGTTCTAAATCGGGCGTTATTAACTTTGATTGTATTATAGTAAGCTAGCATACAACTTGATTTAAAAAATAATATATAGTTAGGATAATAAAAAAGTATAAGCTAAAGGTTTGTCTACCTAAGTTTTTTTTGGCCTATTTTACTTTTTAAAGTGCTATAGGTCATAAAATATGCTATAGTAGCTAAAATATATTTGCTTTTATATTTGCTATGCTTATTAATATAAAGTACTTATTAAAGTTGTTTTGCAAAATCTATATTATTATTTAGCGCAGGTATAATATTTAAAGTAGGGTTAATAGCTTTAATAAATAGTGTATTGTTGTATAAAGCGGATTGCTATAAAAGCTCCGGATTGTTTAGGGCATTTACGGGCGAAATAAAAAGATAAGAACATTTAGAACAAAAATAATTATTTTTTATATAACAAATAGTATAAATAATACTTTTTATAAGTTTATATTAGGATTTGTAATAGCTAAAGTAACTATAATAAAAGCAGGGACTATTATTATAGTAATTAGAGCAGATTATATAATTATGTTCTATGCTACTACATTTGTTATATAAAAAATTCTAATATACCGGATTAATATAGACCTATTTAAAGATATTATTACTAAAAGCTAGTTAAACAAGTGTACTATTATATATAAATCAAGTATAATATGCTTTTTTAATATTAATACAAATAAGAACATATTTAATTGGCTTGCGTTTATTATATTAAGTTTTCTAATACTTAAGCAATTTGGAAATAGTCTCCTGGTTATCTAAAATAAAAATTTTGGCTATAATAATATTAAAAGCAATAGTATTAATCTTGCTAAGGTTAAGGAAAAGCTAGCAGGTTTTATTTTTTTATAAAAAAAAAAATATAAGCTATCTAGCAAAGTAATTAATATATTTATATTTACTTTAAGCGTAACCTAGTATATATAGAACTTATTATTAGGTTTAATATTAAAATAAATAGCTAAAGCAGTTTAATATATTGCTTTATTGCTAAAGAAATAGTAGCTAGGTTTAATAAAACAAATTATATATATATTATTAGTAAGAAATATAATAATTTATGGCTATTAATAAGCAGGTATATCTAGTAGAATAGGCTAAGTAGTTAGGTTATATATAATATAATTATATATTAGAAAAGTAGTGCTAAAACTATCTATTTTAATAGTATCTAAGGCAAGTTTAAGGAAAGGTATTATAAATATGCAATTTATAATATTATAAAAGCTATATATAGAAGATATAGCTATAATTACAAAGTTAGGTAAGTATAAAAAAAGTAAAAAAGTAAAAAAGTAGTTAGTATAGATAAATATAAAGTATTTAGGCACTTAGGTACTTATATATTTTTATTTTATTAATATATATATAAAGTAATAAAAGGTACTATAGCAAATTAAATATAGTAAATTTAAAGAAAATGCCTAAGTAGGCGTCCAAAAAAGCAGTTAAAATACTAAAGTACTTGTATAGTTATAAAATATATTTAATTAAAACTTTTTTATAAACAAGCTTCTTTGTTTATATAAATAAATATTATATATATTAATATTTTTTTGCTTTAGCTTTTTAACTAGCTTTAAATTTTTTAATATCTTATTTAAAACAATTAAATAAGTAGAGCTAATAAAATATTAATATTATAGAAGCATAACTTAACTATAAATATTGCTATTTTTATTTTGTTATAATATAATTTTAATAGTTTAGAAATATTAGACTAAAATATGCTAACTAGTTCTTATATATATATATTATATTTTATCTATTTAATTTTATAGCATGGCTAGATAGCTGCAGTAAAAGAATTAGTTAGGCATATATATATGTAAGCTAAAATCTTTTTAATTATTTATTTTTTAATACTACTACTTTTAATACTGCTAAGCTTTAGCTATAGCTTATTAAATATGTTTTTTTTTGCTAGCTCAAAATGTTTAATAGAAATGTTTTATTGCTAGCGTAGCTAGCTAGATAGTTTAATATAATACTTAAGATTACTAAGGTATTTCTTTATAAAAAATAGATTAACTTTATAAAAACTAAGCTTAATTTAGTTATTTAAATAATATTCCGACTTGTTTAGTTTTATAAGCTTAATATATATAAAATTATCTTTGGAAATAAAAGAAAGCTTAATATACTACTAATTATAATAAATTTTTATTTTTGTTTATGTTAATACTATAGTATTAAAAACTTTCTATTAGAATATTTGCTAAGTTTATATATAATTACTACTTAAAAAAAAGTTTATAAGCAAGAAAGTTTTAAGCTTTTAACTATATAATAGCTTATAAAACGTTTTAGTTATAATAGCTAATATAAATATGTTTAAAACATATGCTATATAACTAATATAATCTTTTTAAACGCTTATATCTAGTTAGGCCCCAAGTATAGATATTAGCAAAGTCTAAAAGACTTAGATTATTTTTTTGATTTAACTATTAGCTTATTAGTAATATAGTATAAATAACTATATAGTAATGCTGCTTGCTTTATATAATACTATTTATAGTCTACTAAAAAATTTAAAATCTGTGTTAGATATAAATAAATTAGGTAGCCCCTAGTTTAGATAGACTTATTAAATATATAATTAAGCCTAGTTTTTTATATTATATATTAATTTATTAATAATATACTTTGTGAATTTTGTGGTTTTATATATAATTATAAATATTGCGTTATTCTTGTTCGGAAATATAAAAAAACCAAAAATAAAATTAAAACATAAGATGCAGATTAGAATTATAAGCGTATAAATAGGTTGTATATTACTATAGGGTAGCTTTTTCTCTTTGCCTAGCAGCTAATAAATCAGATATATATCTATATACTTAATAATATGCCTTTTAATTTTAGGGAAATAAGTAAAGGCGCAAATAAAATTTATAGTCCGTGTTATTTTTGCGTAAGCTTTATAATTATAAGCTAGTTATATAACCTTTATTTATATAATAGCTAGAATAATAAGCTAGTTGCCAAAAAGATTTAAATAATATAATAGTTATATAGTTAGATTATAACAAAATATATATAGGGTAATATTAAAGCTTTTAGTATTATTTTTTGTTATATTATATTATTTTTATAGCTGCTTATATATTATTTTAAAAATACGATTTGCTTATAATATTCTGACTATTTTTTATTATAGGTTTTTTAATATATAAATAAATATAATAGTTATATTTTTATGTAACTATAGTCTTAGTTCTATATTTAGTATAATAGGAAGGCTTGCTAATAGAATAACTATTTATAATATTAAAGCAGGCAAGTCCAACGTTACAAGCTATACAGTAATTATTTATAATACTAAAGCAGGCAAGTTTAATATTATAAGCTATGTTTTAACTAGCGTAGCGCTATTTAGGAATTAAACATGTTATACTATTAAAGGATGGACTAAGTTTAGAACTAGTATAAAAGCTAGTATTAATGTTAGATTTTAAACTTGTAGCTAGGCTAGATTTTAAATTAAGTTTAGATTTTAAAGCTAAAGCTGAGCCTATTAAGCAAGATTTTGAGCGTTGGCATTAGTACATATATAACTTTTTGTAATTATAAAGGTCTAAATTATAATATTAATAAAAGTTTTAATATTAGGCTTAGCTTTTCTAGGAAAATAAAATAAAATATTTGTGTTAACTAGTGTTTTTTTTAGTATATAGAATATTTTAATCCGGTTAGTATATTATAATAGGAATAAGTATTATAAAACTAATCGACTTATGCCCTTGGGTTGTTTAGTAGTAGCTTGGAAAGCTTAGGTAATAGTATTATAGTTAGTATAAATATAAATATTACTATAATTAAAATATTAGGTAAGTTTTTTTAATATTTATACTAATTTATATGTTTTTATTTTATATAAACTATACTTTTTCTTTATATTTATAAGAGTATAGAAAAAGAAAAAGATAAAGTATAGTTTGTTATTTTTTTATACTTGGTAAAGAGCTAAACTAATATTATTTAACCGATTAGAGTTAATTTAGAAAACAAATAGTTTTTTATAGTTAGGAAAGGCAAGTATAACTATATTACAAATATAAGTTTTAAGAATTTTTTATGCTTGGATAGCTTACTTTTATATTTTGTTTTTATATTTAAGTATTGTTTTGTATTACTTTTAAGCTTTTTTTGATATAATATTAGTTTTTTTATTTAGTTAGGGAGGCAATATTTCTAAAAGCAGCTTATAGGTCCTAGCTTATTATGCCTGCTTAAGATTAGCTATTTTAAGATAATTTTTAAAACTAAACGTTTTGATCTAGTTTAAAAGTGTTATAATATTAGCGAATTAATAGATATAATAGCGCTAATACCCTATAAAGCTGATTTTTTGCTTTAAGTTTTGCAAATTATATAGTATATCGAGCTGTTTAATTATTTTGTATTTTTTTTTGTTTGTAAAAAGCCCTAAATAGGAAATATGCTAGCTAAAAGCTTTAAGACTATATTAAGCGAAATAATATTTTTTTAAAGCTATAATATAACCTAATATAGCTAGAATACCAAAAATAGTATTAAAATATTTAATATATTCTTTTATAGTCCGGGAAAAAATAATAATATTATTAATATAAATAAGCATAAATATTTATAAATATAAGCGTAGGAGTTCTTTTATATAATATTAAAAAAAACTAGGAAAAGTTTTAAGTCCTATTGTTATAACTATAAGTTGTTTATAGCTGTAGTGTAACGTAATAAAAGCTGTTTTATATTTGTTGTAATCCTTGATTTCTTATTAAAAAAAACTTTTTATAATATTAATAATAATAAAAACTATAAATCTATATAAGGCGTTAAATATTTTATCCTACTGGGGCAGCGGGTAAGCGTTACTAATAACCTTAGTATTAACTTTCTATAGATTAACCACTACGTAAGGTTTGCCTTTATACCAAATAACAAACGTAAGTAATATAATAGAATAAAGTTGTCCTAGAAATATGGGTTTAATAATTCTAATATTAACAAGCAGCTTAAAAATAGTATTTATTACGTTATAGTCTTTATAAGATTAAAGGTAGAAATATTAGTAAAAATTATTAATAAAAACACTTTTTTTAAATTTAATAAGTATTTTGATTCTATTATTAAAACAGCCAAGCTTAAAACAAAATAAATAAAAATATTTATAAAAAATAGATTTGATTTAAAATATAACTTTAGGTCCCTAGTCCAATAGTATACTTATTTTTAACTTATTAAATAGTGTTTAAAGCTTAAGCGGATTAGGCAGGTTAAAAAAATAGCTATATTTATACTTGTTGTTATTTTTATTATTTTTGTTTTTCTGTTTACTTATATTAAAGATCTTAAAAAAAATATTATATAAGTATTTTTAGTTTTAAACTTTAGAAATATAAAATAGGTCTGGACAAAATTAAAAATATAAATATTTTTATAAAAACTAAACAAATCGCTTTTATAAATAAAAATAAAAAATCTGCTAAGATTTACAAAATATTAAGCTATATTTTAATTATTTTAAATTAATACTATAATAAAACTATATATATTAAATAAAAAGTCCGTAATAGCTTAAAAGTAAACAAAATAACCTATAGCTATAATAAGCATATCTAAATAGTTAATAGGTATAGCAATACTTTTGCTTGCTTTAACCTCAAAATTAATCGCTACTTAAATTAGTACCTACTTGTAATAAAGTTTTGGTTAAGCGCTAAGCACTATAAATATATATATATAGCGTTTAGTATCTATAATATAAAGTTTATTATTTTATAATTTGCTGCCCTATCTAATATATAGCAAATATATTTTAAAAAAGTTTATACTAAAAATTATATTATATAAAAACTTATTAATAATATAAATTTATTATATTTAGAACTATATTAACTTTTTAGTATTAAAAAATATAATATTAATATTAGCGTAATTTATAATATAGGGCTTTTTACTAATACCTTTAATATCAAAGCTTTATATAAATATTTAAATAGGTATATCTAGGTATATTTATACTAAAAACTTTCTAAATATAAAAAATAGAAGTAAGGCAGTATTTATATATACTTTTGTTTTATAACCTTAATTATAAATAATAATTTTAAAATAAGCAAAGCTTTTTTATTTGTAAGACTTACTATTTATAATATAAAAAAAAGTTATTTTAGCCCTTTTAATATATTTAAATATATTATAATTAAGTAATATCTTTTATATTTTAATATATTTGATTGCTTTATCTAATATAATAGTAGTAGCTAGGTCAAATGATTTAATAATATTATATATAAAAAATTAATTTTAATTATTATTAATAATAATTATTTAATTATTTAAAGTTAAAAATAATAAATCTTTAGATTTGCTAGATTTATTAAATAATAGCTAAATAAAGATCTTAGTAATATTATATATTATATTTATAGCTTTAAGTAGTAATAAAAATAGCAATAAAGCTATATTATATAGATCTAACATAATATCGGCTAAAAAAAAAATTACAAAAGCTCCTTTAAAGCTAGCAAAATATCCCCCCGAAGCACCTGTTTTAATTATTTTTTGGTCTAACAGTATTACTAGCGCTATTAGGTTTATTTCTATTAGAATTAAGGTTATAATCTGGCTAAAATATGTTAATCTAATTTATAATACGTAGTAAAGCATAGAAGCTTTTTTTATTTATATTATAATAAACTGTTTAACTTTTAATTATATAAATCTAAGCAACTTTTATTTAAAAAGTATTATTAAATATATTATTTCTGTTTTGCTAGTTATTACAAAATTAATTATTGTTTTATTATTAATTATAAAAACAATTATTTTTAAAAAAAGCTTTGGGCTGCTGCTTTACTAGTTTTACGTTTGTCCCTTTAGCCTTAGCTTTATTTTATAAAAGAAGGGCTGGCAGTTTATCAACTTAGGGATAAAAAAAGTTTATTATACTTTTAAAAAAACTAGCTTTAATAAGAATAGCTTTAAATAGTAATAAAAAAAAGTTAATATATAGATTAGTTATATTAAACTTTATAGTATTACGGTTAGAATTAGTATTTTTTTTGATTAAAACTTTTAAATTATTAATATATTTTTTTTAGGCTTAGCAGGCCTTAGTAGATTTATACTAGTTTTCTAACGCTATATATTTCTAATTATTAATTTAATTTTAAATATCTTAAATAGTATTATTATTAATCTATAGCTTAATAAATAGCTTAAAACTACTATTAAAGTACTTAAATATTTATTTAATAATATAGTCTTTATTTATATAGCTTATTTTATAATAATATTTTATTTTGGAGTTAATATAAATTTTAATAGGTTTTTTTTTTTTGTTAGCAAAATTATATCGTTTTTTGTTTGCTTACTATATAATTTTAAGCTAGTTTTTTTAAAAATATTGTTTTAAATAGTGTTTAGTTTAAATAAAACTTTAAATAACTTATTGCTTAATATTTTATATAAAGCTTTTAAACTAGCGTGCCCTAAATAAATTAAGGTTAAATATAATACTAACGCTAAAATTTTGGAGGACTGCAGCTTTGCCCTATTTTTATTTAAAGTGCTTAAGCTTATTAATATATTAAATAATTAGAATAAAATTATAATATTTAAATAAAAAAAGCTTTATTATATTATATAGCTACTAAAGGCTATAGTACTAATTGTCAGAGTATTAGCTAGAATGCTAATTTATTTGCGGATTTTGCTACAATATAGCTAGGGCAATCAGGGGAGCAGCGCTATTTGTACTATTATTGCTAATTTTATTAAGCGCTAAATTTTGCTATAATAAAAGCTGATTAAGAACTCTAGCCAAAGGCAACGTTCCAAATTAGCTGTTTATATTAGCGTTAAAATAAACATTTTAAAAAGGGAATCTATTAAAAATAGTAACTATGTTTAGGTAAGCTTATAGTTGTATTAAAATAACTTAAGCTTGGAGCAAATATAGCTAAGCTTATAATAAATATAGCTAAGCTTATAGTAAATATGGCTAAATTTATAATAAATATAGCTAAGTCTGCAATAAATATGGCTAAGTTTATAGCAGATATAGCTAAGTTTGCAGCAGATATAGCTAAGTTTGCAGCAAATATAGCTAAATCTATAATAAATATAATTAAATCTGCAGCAGATATAGCTAAGTTTGCAGCAGATATAGCTAAGTTTATAACAGATATAGCTAAGTTTGCAATAGGTATAACTAAATCTGCAGCAAATATAACTAAGCTTATAGCAAATATAATTATTTTTATAGCTAAACAGAAGTTTAATACTATAAGAATTTTATTAATGCTTGCTGTATTAAAGATATATAAAGCGTGTGCGGAGGGGTACTTAGTAATATTTGTATAAATAAAAAAAGAACAGAAGCCTAAAGAACGCTTGTTATTATAAGTATAGTAAATATTTAAAATTTATTAAAAGCTTGCGGAGCGCTAGTTATTATAAAAGCAAGCTATAAAACAAAGCCTAGCGTCTAGACTATGCTTGCTAAATAAAGTAAAAAAAACTAAGTAGTAATAAAAAAGGTAAATTATTAAATAAAAGCAATTAGTTAAGTAGCAGATTTTATAATTAAAGATAAATACTACTAATTTTATAATAAACAAGTTTTTTGTTTTTTATTAGAAATTCTTGCTAGTACTATATAAGCTTATAGCTAAACTTTATTTATAATATGCTACTATAGTTTTAGATATTTTCTAATAAATATATTATTAATTAATTTATATATTAGTGCTACATTTTGGATTTTATCTGTATAGTTATACTAATTAGCAGGGCTATATTTATTAGTATATATAGTATTATAAATTGCTAGCTATAATATAGGAGCAGCGAACTCCTACTATAAACTAGTACTTAAGTAGCAAATATTACTACTAAAGTTTATAGTAAGGTTTGCTCGAGCTTTTCCTAATACTATAGCTAATGGCCTAGAGCTACTTTTATTATTATTTGTTTTTATATTATTAATAAAAAAAAGATCTAAAAAAAAAAAATTTAAAACTATAACTTTTTTTTATTTTATATACTATAAGCCAAAAAGTATATTAGTAAAAAAGCTATACTAAAGTTTAATAAATATAGCTTTAAATAGTTTATATAAAAAAAATATATAACTATTAATTTTAGCTGCGGAAGCGCTAGCTTTAATAGTGCTACTAATATTTGCAGTTCTATTTATATCTAATAAAATATTTATAGCAGACCTAGCTAACCTAAACCATACATAAAACTAATAAATAGATTTATAAAATTGTTTTGATCTATATAAAACGTACCTAAGCATACTAGCATAGTAAATATTAGAATGTTTACTGTTTTAGGCGAAGCAAGATATACTAAGGTAAGGCAAGCAGAGGTTTAAATTAAAAAAGTAATCTAAAAAATAGTAATATATTTAGCAAAACTTTTAAAAATTTTGTTTATTAGAAATAAATAAACAATAAAATCTAAAACTAAAAAATATAAAGCAAAAAATAAAGTTTAAATAAAATATTTTTGCTTTTTTAAAAAATATAACTTATTTATAAGTTTAATAATTCTTAATACTTTTATTATATTTAATAAAGTTTTAATAAATCGGCTATAAATATTATAAAGTTATTTTTTGCTAAGTTTTTTTTTAGAAAACATAAATAAAAAAATATAGTAAAATATATATTAAAATTTTAAGTAATGCTATTTAAAAGTCCTTAATATAATTTAGTAAATATATTTAAACTATTCTTATAGTTAGAATAAATAACTTTAGTTATTTATAACTTAGTAATAAAGTAGCAATTTAATTTATTAATTATTAACTTAATTAATTTTTTAATTTTAAATATAAATTTTACTAATCTTAACGTTTTAGCATTTTAGAAATTATCTAATTAGTAGTAACTAAAATAATAATAAGATCTAGGAACAAAATCTAAAAAATTAATTAAACTATATAAATTATTTTTTAACCGTTCTAACAAGCAAAAATATTAGAACAATCGCTAGCTACTATATAATAGGCTATAATTAGTATATTATAGCGTATAGTATATGCTAGCTATATATTACACAAAAAAAAACAATCTAAATAAAACCTAAATATGACTTACTAAAGGAAAAGATCTTTGTTCTAATTTCTATAGGCAAAGGTCAAGCTACAGTATAGGATAAGTGGGGCTAAGTCATGTGACACTGACCCAGTCGTATGACGTAACACCACATTCCCAGCAGTGAGCTCAAAGTCAAAGTCATGAACAACGTGCGGGATCAGCTTGCTTATCTCCAGCGTCGATATATGGCGGCCGATACAAGTCCTAGATCCCATGCCGAACTGTGGGAGAAATATGTCAGCTGCATCCAGATGAGATTTCTGCAAGAGGAGGGCTAACAGGAATCCATTGACGATTCATCGCTGCAAGCGTATCCGCGTCGCTTGTCAGCCATCTCTCGGGGCGGAACTCGTCGGCATCTGGACCAAAGACTTCTGTGTTTCTATGTGCAACCCAGGAGTTGATGCCAACAATCGTCTGTAGGGCACTCAGCTATCGCCATTTAACTCTGAGACTAAAGATTGACGCCACTTACACCCGCCGGGAAGAAGCAACCACAAATAGTCGCGCCGCCTTCCGGGACGATTCGCTCCATAGGTAGACCTGTTGCTGGGTGCATTCGCAACCCTTCCTTGATGACAGCCTGGAGATAAGGCATCTGCTGCGTATCCTTAAAGCTGAATGAATCCGACAACAATCCCCGGGCCCGAACGCCTCGATCTCGTCACGCAGTGTTTGCAGGCACTTCGGATGTCTAAGCAGATAGTAGAGAATGGCCGAGAGGGTGACACTGGTAGTGTCAGACCCAGCGGCCATATTCGCCGTGCAGCCCGCCAAGACGTGCTGCATAGAGAAGGTCTCGGGGTCCCGTTCATACTTGGCCAAGAACTTCGAGACGAAAGGCTCGGCGTCGATGCTTCGTTCTTCACCGCCCGCACGCGCTGCCCGGCGTTTCTCCTGCTCATCCGCGATCCTAGACTGCGTGAGCCTCACGACGAATTCTCTCCCCGCGCCCTTCCTGCCGGCGAGGAAGTTCACCACCGCAAACGCTAGGCGATGGAAACGAGCATAGATCCCGACCAACGTCCCGTATGCTAATTGATTCTCAATCGCGCGCATGATGCCCTGTATATCAGCGCCGCTGTCCAGAAAGCCGATGCGCGCCCCGTACGTGATCTGCCCGATGACGTCGAACGCATAGCACTGCATCCAATGCCCTAGGTCGACGGCCACGCGCGCCTCGCTCATCTCCGAAAGCCGTTGCGTGAATATTTCGGCGCACTGGTCGACGTAAGGCTCGTACGAAACCAGCGACGTCATCGAGTACGCGCTCTGCAGCTGTCTGCGCGTGTTCGCGTGGCGCTGGATAGAGCGATCGGCGAAGAGATTCCAGCCGTCGGGCGGCATCCAGGCATTGTACCAAGAGGACTTGGCAAAGCGCGTGCCGTGGCCGTAGATAATTCCCAGGGCCTCGGGATCCGCGAAGCTGTAGCGATTAGGACCGTACCGAACGATCCCGCCTGTTATGCGCCGATGATGAGTCCAGTATCGCTTCCGACACGGGGTTGGGGACTACATGCCATGTTTACGGTGGAGAAGTATATTCTGCGTCTCCCAATCTCCTTTCCTCACCTGCCATAGATACCAGGCGTCGCCGCACCGCGCGAGGAACGGTCCCGGCACAGACCACAGCGGCGATAGCACGGAGAGGAGAAGCCGTTGGACAACATAGCCGAGAACCAGAGCGCCGGCTATGCGAAGCAGCATACCGAAATCGGGCATGATGATGGCTTCGTCTTATGCGATATGAACTATATAGCCTACCTACTTGGCTGTGACATTTCATCGACCGTATAACAGTCCCAGCTCACTTAACGTAAGCCAAAGCTATATCCCCGCTTGGTTCTTTGCCATCCCCGCACGCTAGGTCTCACTGCTCGGCACTTGAGCGGGTAAGATGGTCAGCAGTCAGCGTTTTATCGCCAAACCACTTGCTACGGGTTATCTGTTCACTGGTTAAGGTGAGCAAGAAAAATGTTAGTTGTAGGGAAGATAGTTGATTAATATAAAAGTTATTAAAGAATTGTTTTCCTGATTTTCTGGACAGTGATGTATGGGTGGCTGTTGCGTATGGTTATATTAGTGGAATTTAGTCTTGGCCACTCCAATTAGTTATCTTTTTTCTATATACTCTAGATCTTCTGCGAGGAAAAGTGCAGCTGCGGCAAAAGGCGACAAACGGTACTCTATATACTGTTCTAATGTCGACGATCTAAGGACCTCCGGAACTAGGAACTAGGCCGTATACTAGGACGACAAAACTTCCGGGCAGTCTTGAATAAGCGTAAAACAGCCATCAAGGCCAGACGCAGGAAGAGGTTTAAGGACGAAAAGGCGGAACCTGGGGCCAGCTGGTTGTGCTTTGAGTTTTCAAAAGCATAGCGAAGTGCTCGAGTCGAAGTTCAACTGCTCAAACTCGCTGTAGCGCTCCCTGATCTTACCCAGTCTCCGAGTCCCGGTGCGTAACAGGCTGGCTATGGACGTCGATTTTTCGGGGCGGGGCCCGTATCTGGCCTTTATGGATTGGGCCTCCTTGTCGAGGAACTGCTCGGCGCTAGTATTGGACATACTCGTGACTCCGTCGGTTTGGACCGATTTCCAGAGCTCTTCCTGACGTAGGAAACGAACGCCTTGCGCAGCCCAAAGTGGCATGCTTCTCTCGGTCTCTGCAAAGGTCTCCGAGATAGCCCAATGCAATACGTCTTTTACTTCTATGGCGGCGCCTGATGGCCTGGCGGTGACTCGCTGAATTTTGTCTCTGATTTCAGCGCTTACGCAGAAGACAACCGACTGCCCCCTTCCGAGCTTTCTCAATCTCATGCATGCTAAAAGAGGTCAGCACTCGTACTAAGCACTACAAACATCACCAAGATGTTTCCATTGGCTGCTCCCCACCAAGCTTCTGCATCGGGCGGTAGCATGGAATCCTCATCCTCAAGAAACCCGAGTTTGAACAAAACCCAGGAAGAAACCCACATTCTTGTAGACACCACTACAGCTATTTCCTCCATGATAGACAAAATTTCCGGGCTTCCTTCTATGCCGCCTTCGATTTATATCGACCTTGAAGGTGTTAATCTATCTCGCCAGGGAATTATCTCAGTTTTGCAGATTCATGTTCGCCCTGCCAGCCAGAACTACCTCGTCGATATAAAGACGCTCGGGAAGGCAGCATTCCTGACACAAGGACTAAGGACATCTCCTTTATTAGCTTGGCAAGATTGTAAGGCGGTGGTGGCATTATCTGCTTGCCAATAGAAGGGGCATCGAGGTTTGAAGTCGATCACCTTTTAGGACTTGACCCGGACATTATAATCCTTTAAGGCTTAGTTCATGGCATGGAGCCTTGTACAAGTGGCAGGGCTGACCCTAGAAACCTCGCGGAGTATAGTTAAGCATATCGCTAAGCGTGATATACAATGTATCATTAAAGATCTCATATAATTACTACTAGTTAGTCTCCTCAGCGTCCTACTTCTTCAACGTAGCGGGTACAACTAAATAATTGTTAGTAGCAGCTTTATCTAGGCACAATCCTTGCATAACGCATTCTTTGTCTCGTGGTTTCGGCTAGCTAAGCGCCAGGCTGCAACGAATAGCAGCAGGACATTGAGGACCCTCTCTCCTTCTGGGCTGCCTTTAACTCTAAGTCGCTATCTATATATACCTTGTTGGTTTTTCCTGATCTACTAGTGTTACTGACCCAGTCCTTCGAAATCAACTCGGAGCTTATAATTGCAACTAGCCGACTCCTAGTTAATGTTGCAAAACTGCGGCTATAAGGCATCCAACGCCTGCTGCTAGTGTTGGGCTGCGAGGAGAGCTTCGGCAAGATACGCAGGGTCGGTACAGCGAGCAGCAGTGTTAGCCAGGCGAGCTAGCTGGCATAGAGTCTCCTCGGCGGACAGGTCGGTGTTGTTGTGTGCCGCAGTAGCTATACCATAGGCTCTATTCCTGTTCTTTTATTGTTTGACGTGTGCCTCGGTAAGCAGGGGCAAGCCAAACGTCTGTAATATAGTCGCAATATGTAGCGGCGGCTGGGTGCACAGAGAACAGAAGGCGTTTTGCACATAGTAGGCTTGGATTCTAGGGCAGACAAGAGTTAGTATAAGTTCAAAAGTAGTTCTTTATAAGGCGTTTAACGTACTAGGTAGCTTCAACAAGAATATTTTCCTAGAGCTTCTCGAGGTCGGGGCAGGGCACCCAAGCTCGTGCGGCCTTGTTGCGAGACACGTATTCTTTACCGCAGCAACCATATTTTACAACAGCAGCGACTTGGGTAGTGGCTGGTTGCCAATAGCTATTATGGCGCATTGGGCTGCTCATCTTTTGCAGGGCGGTTACCTACCCTGTGACCGGCTTGGTGCGGGCTTGCTTATATTTCGCCGGAGTGGCATAAGCGTGAGCCTTGGATCGGAAGGCGTCTTATTCGGCGGTAAGTATCGAGGATCGCGATAGCAGACAGGGTTGGGAAGGTTTTGAGCGCATCTGGCTGGGCGTAGGTTAGTAAAACAGGCCGAGAACAGAACAATGGGCGCAACAAGAACTAACCGACCTTTAAAACGAGTAGCTAGGGGTAAATTGGAAAGTAGATGGCAATGCTTGTGGTAGATAATATAGTACTTGACGGCATTCTGCTCCTTAGGTCAGGATGGCACCACACTCGGTACAGGTTGATCTAGCAGAAGCTGTAAAGGCAAAGTCGGCGGAGATCACGGCACCTAAGCGCAGCACGGACTACAATTAAATCAACGCAGGGCAGCTTTAGCGTTCTACACTACTTACCTACTACCTTCCCCCCTCTTAACAAGGATCGATCGGATAAGGATCTATAACTAAGGCTACCTACATAAGGTTCCTCCCCATTAATTACATCCACTTTCCACACCGCTTTAAGGTTTTTTGTAGTTCTATTTTATATATTTATTATGTTAAACTGCTATTCTGTTACTGCTACTACGATTTTATAAGCACGAATACTATTAACCGTTACTGCTGCGGTCAGTTCTATATTATACATTACATCCAGTGCCATCCACGCTGTTACAGGGTCTAGGCCTATCGGACCTGACACCTCGAACCGAATGGAGCATGGCCCGTCATCGGTCCACGTTCACCGACTACGTCAACGCTACCACAATCGGATGCTGCCTACAAGCTACGTTTACATACGGCCACATAGGAACCTAGGAGGAGGCAATACAATATTTTGGTTATAACACAAAACAAAACCACAGCACAAAAAACTTCACAGAACAAATCAGCCATCATGGTCACTACACTTATTGAACAGAATCAATATTAGGGCATTTCGGGATAAGAGCATATAGACAGCCTCTTTCTAAGGGGGGACTAAAGGTATTACAGATTGCAAAATAGAAGCATCGGCCTCAAAGAGCCTTTTATTCTTGTACATTAGTATATTTTTGGATTAGAAGGCGGAAGCTGCGGCGAGCTGGTCATTTTCTTAGGAATATGGCGAAGTAGGGTGGCCGGACTCATGTCTGGGTTGGGTCGGCTGGTTAAGCGGCTACATCAACCGGGCAGAGCTGCGGATGAAAGATCGGCTGGAACCGAGTAGGGATTAATCAATCAACAAGCAGGCGAAGCCTAGCACTGGAGCCCCCGAACAGAAGGGAGCTTGAAAAGCGAGTATGAAATCCCTGAAATTCCACATAATTCAGCACTAAAACGCATTCTCCAAAGGTCAATGGAATAGCCTGGAGTCTGGTGCATTGCCCAGTGCGACCGGAACACCATGGCGACCTCGTGGCCCCAAGTAGGAGCCTGGCCAACAGAACCCGTGAGCACGCCGCATACCTAAGCGAGTACCTTTAAGACGCGCTCCGATGTGTAGAACGATCGTAAGATCGACCTATACCAGCCAGCCTAGTCAAGCCCATGATCTTAGAGATAATGTCCTTAGCACGAAGACCCAGCACATGCCCGATGTCCGATCCATACAAGATACTCTGAACATTATTCAAAACAAAGCCAAATAGTCGGCAAACATCATAGCACTTGCATTAGACGAGATAAGCGATGAAATGGAACACACCAACGCTACGCTGCATAAGGACGCCTAAGAGAGCGTAGGAAAACGCGAACGAAGCCAAAATAGCCGTGAGAGAGGCGACCGAAGTAGGCAGGACAGTTACGGCCATAGCGAGAGAGATCAAGAGCAAGAAGATCCGGAACCGCTATACCCTCGTATGCTGCAATGTGATCACCTTGGCGCGGTACGGACCGCGATTAGACCAATGCGGGGCAGGTTGAGCGCTGTACCTCTCACCAATTTACTAGTGTCTAAACGTTAGGACCAACTGTTATATTGATTGAGCGGTATCTTACAATGAAGTACCCGTCCATTTGTACCAAAGGACCGGTACATCATTACTACTAGGCTGGCCGTGATCAAGGAGAAAGTAACAGCGACGACTTTCGTAGGCAAAATCACGATTCCAGAGGTGTTGGCAAAGGAGGTTCTTCATATTCTTGCATCGTTCCTGATAATCGCTGCCCGGGACTTGGTTTGTCTTTGTCTGCAACACAATCCGCTTAGGCGCATCTGAGTTTTCGTCTCTGGTCATGTTGACAGCTTCAATCTATCATGAATCGGGAAAGTGGGAAAGTCCCAGGGGTCATACCTATCCCGATCACAATGATCAATGACTACGGGCCAAGCATTCACTGGATATGGCGCTGTAAGCTACCTAGCACAAGAACAGCCACTCTCCACACACTTAATGGGGCTGACCACATGTGGCCGCGGGGTCAGCTAGCGATTAGTTAGTTAGGTAGTTACCTGAAGGCCCCAGCTTTACCCTACAACACGTGTATAACAATAAAGCATTAACTTTATCTCGCAGAACAATGCGGCCCTTACATTTATGGTTGATGAATTCTGTTGGATTTCTTGTTTCAAGCAACGTGAGCAGCAACGATTGCAGGTACCTACCCACAGTGCCCAGTGTCCGCCTGTTGTCTGGAACTAGCGCATTTTAACTAGACATACATCCCCGGACACCCCACTCACAGACACACCAGTTGTTGGAGTACCCTCTAAGTTAGATCTTAGCCAATTAGGAACATTGCCGAAACATAATATTTACCTACCTGGCTCTCAATCAGCATCCGCACGATACTCGGGTATCAACTCTTCAATCCGATCACAACTAGGTGCCACAGCTACTTGGAACTTGTCTAATAATGACCGATATTTCTGACTGGCTTCGCGACTGTCAACAACACGATTACGACCTTTCCACGAAACACGGTCGCAAGCGACCGAATCCTGACTACCAGCAATTGTTGACACCAGAGCTGTCCGGCGCATCCATGGACTCGGAAGATCGCGAGATAACCACTCCGCGAAAAAAGCGACAGAAGCGAAGCGAAACAAACGACATCTCTGATCCGGATCGTACCCCCCTTGCTGCGCCATTGCTTCCTTCTGACAGCCATAGCATCACTTCAAGCGATGCCTCAACAACATCTAGACAATCCTCGCCTTCGAAGCGCATGCTTCAGCTCGAGATCTCGACCTATAATCCATTAAGTGTTGTACAGATGAACAAACGCGACCCTCGAATGCCCCGCCCTCTCAAAACAATGCTCGCCCAGCTTTCGACTTTCCAGCGCGGTATTGAAGTCGTACCGAAACAATTGGCCCTTGACATACAAGCAAGGCAGAGAAGCTCAGAGGACAACGTTGCTCATGCTCAACCCGATTCTGAAGATGCCGAGTTTGATGATTTCGGTCCTGCTGTTTTCTGTCCCGACGACGACGCCCCATTCTGGCACCCGATCAAATTGGATGCCATCTTCGATATACTTTCCGCCAATCAGTTATGCACTAATGATCTACACCCCGAGTCCTCTTGGAATATGCTCGTGCATTGGCCTATTTTCAAACTAGCCCTTGGCACTGCGGGCACAGACATACCAGTGCCTCCAATAACAGCTCCCCCTCGGACTACGTCAATGCCATCAGCTGGATTAGATACGCCTGCGACAGGGACAGCATCACCAACTCTCCCTCGGACTACGTCTGTACGTGCTTCGTGTGTCCCATGCACTACCGCCCGTATAACAGGTCGAAGTCGGGGAAGCAAGATGGTGGACTTCTGCATTGCTCTACAGCCAGACGATTCATATTCAACAAGTATACGAGAGTTGAGAAGACGTACAAATGGGTCAACCGCCAACCATACTGACTTTTACCCGCTGCGAGACAAGCCAATCATTATCAGTGCCGAGTCTAAGAAACTTGGCGAAGGGTTGCTTGAGGCATCAGTTCAGGTCGGTGTGTGGCAATCTGCGCAGTGGAGTTTATTAAATTCGCAATGCCAGTCGGTTTCCAAAAGGTCTGATGGCAAAGGCAAAGGCAAAGGCAACACGAGCGATCTCCCCTTCCTACCTGCGCTATTCATCCAAGGATCACAATGGTCTTTCGCTGCAACGACTAAGCAAGACGATCAGACGGTGAGTCAACCATTCATTGGTATCAAGGCTTTCTGTGACTATCAAGCTAACTATACACAGCTTCTGTGGTCACAGCAGAGTATAGGTACAAGCGACACAGCACTTGGTATGTTTCAGATCATCCGCACATTAAGGTATCTAGCCGAGTGGTCGGCAACAGTTTACTGGCCATGGTATGAATTAGAAATACTAAGTAGCAATAAGTGATGCCCAAGTAGATATTCCCATAGCTAATGAAATTTAATTTGACACCGCGTGATAAGGCGGCTATGGCAGATACCGCGGATGCCGCCCTGGTGCACAAGGCTTTCGATACCAACGTAGAGGTGCTAATACCTATAGATAGAGATGTTCTCAAGGTTTCAGAGGATCTGACCGAGGTTTCCAAGTACCTCGGCGCAAAGAAAGCAGATATAACTATATCTTCTTGCCTCTCGGGTTAGGCTTACTACTATATGCCTTTGTTTTAATGAATAGTAATAAGTGGAACGAAAGGCTTTTTTATAAAATTTTTTCTTTTTTTTTTTCTTGTAGGCCTAATTAAAATTTTTTTAATTATATATTAATTTATAAATAGCTAGTCTATTTTAATATTTTTAGCATAAAAAATACTACTAGTTATATTTATTAAAAATTTGCTTTATAAATAAAATTTATATTTTTGTTATAATTAGTTAAGTAAAGCTTTTATAGCTAGTTTATTAATATTATAAACGAAAACTTTAAGCTAAAAAAAAAAGAAAAAAAGAAAAAAAGATAAAGTTTATAAGATAGATAAATATAGATTTTGTGTGTATAGCTATAAAGTTATAGGTTAGTTTATATATAGATTTTTTATTTTATTGCTATATAAGTTTAGAGTTTTTATAAGTTTTACTAAAACTATACTAATTATTATACTACTTTTTTTTAAAACTAAAAGTTTAAATATAGTTTTAATTTAAAATTACTAATAATATTAAATTTATATAATTTTTTTATAGCATATTGCTTTATTATTATTTTTATAATTATTTATAAATTTATTAGCTATTATTATATATATTTATTTTTATAGTTTTATAAAAAATTTAAAAGCTTTTTTATAAGTTTTATAAAATTAATTAAGCTTAATTAGTATGTTTTTAAAATTTTAAGCTATATATTAAATATTATTAAAATTATAATTTTTTTAAATAATTTAGTATTGTAGTTTTTTGTTTTTTTTATATATTTTTAATTATTTAATTTATTTAATTTTAAATTTTGCTTTGTTATTAATATTTATTATTAAAAAGTTTTATATATTAATTATTATTATTATTTTTAGTAATAATATATTAATTAATAAATATTATAAAAAATTATATATAAAATTTAAAATAAAAAAATAAATATTTTAGTTGTTTTAATATTTATTAATATAAAAATAAAAATATTAATTTAGTTCTTAATTAATTAATTTTATTGCTTTTTAAGTTTAAAAATAATAAGCGCTATTAAAGCAGTACTTAATATTTATAAAATTATTAATTATTATTATAAACTTAAAAATAAATAGTTTTATATTATTTAATATTTATATATTTAATATATTAAAAAATTTTTATAAATTTTTATAATATTATATAATTAGTAGTTTAATAATATTTATTTTTTTATTAAATAAAATTATAATTAAATAGCTAAACTTGTTTATAAATACTTATATATAATTATAATTTTATTAGTTAAATAATATATTTTTACTATTTATTATTATATATTGCTATATTATAGCTAATATAAATAATAAATAAAAAAAGCTTAAAGTTTTATTTTATAATATTTTGTTTTTTTTATAATTATATTTTAAATAAAACTAATAATATTTTTATTTTAATATTTTAATTGTTTTATATTAATTTTAATATATAGTAATTAAAAAAAAATAGAAGCTTTTTAAATTAAAGCTATATAAAAAAAATAGTTCTATTTAAAATAATTTTAAATATATATAGCTTTTTATTTTTATTTTTTAGTTTTTATAGCTAGTTTTTTTGTTTAATTAGGTTTATTAAGTTAGCTTTTTAAAAAGTATTAAATAAAAAGTCTATAATTAATATAAAACTTAGTATTTTATTAAAAAAAATTAATATTATTATTATTTTTTTTAGTTTTTATTATGAAAAGTTTTATTATTATTTTTTAATAAAATATTAATTATTATTTTTTTTTGTTTTAATTAGTACTAAAAAATAATATTAAAATTTAATAAAAAGTTAGCTTAATAAACTTATTATATTAATAAGATTTATTTATTTAAAAAATATAATAAAGTTTAATAATTAGTTATTATAAAAAATTTAGTTTTAAAAAGTTCTAAGTAATAATATTTTAAAGTTTATATTATTACTAAAAGTTTATAGTTTTAAATTAAATAAGTTTTGTTTAATTAATATTATTATTTTAAAAAATATTTTATAAGTTTTTAGGTTATATTTTTTTATTATTACTAAATAATTTTTATTATTATATTATATAAAATATTTATTTTTATTTATATTAATTCGCTAGGTTTAAAAAAAACAAAAACTAGCGTTTTATATACTAATAGTTTTATATATTTAAAAGCTTATTTTTGTTTTAATCTAATTATGAATAGCTTATTTTTTTTAATAGTTAATTTAAAAAAATAGCTATTTTATTAATATAATAAATAAATATATAAATATAATTATAAAACTTAAAAAATATCTAAATTAATTTAATACATCTAAAATTGCTTAAATTTTAATAAAGTTAATTTTAATTTTAATTTTAGTTTTTATAATTATTTTTAAATAATTAATAATAAATATATTAAAATAAGATTTTTTAATATTTTTTTAATATTGAGTTTAATATAAGCAAGAAATTATTTTTTTATAATAAGTTTAGTACTATTTTTTAGTTTTGAAATAAATTAAAATATTATTTATATAAATATTTATAAATTTATTTCAAAATTTTTAGATTTATATATTAATAAAAATTTATTATTAAGCAGGTTTTATTTTTAAACTAAATAATAAAACTTTTTATTAAAATATTTTTTTATAAGTTTAAAAATTTTTTTTTTTTTAAAATTAATAATAATTAATAAAAAGTTTTAATAATATTTAATATTATAAAATAAATAATATTATAATAATTAAATATAATATTACTAATATTTAGAACTAATATAATTTTATTTTTTAAATATATTTCTTTTATTTATAATTAATTACAAATTTATATTTAATTAATTTAAGTTTAAATATAAATAAAATAAACTATATAAATATTTAATATTAGTAAAACTTTAAAATATATCTTTTATTATTAAGTTTTAATACTATATTAAATTTTAGATTTTTTTTTTAAAAAGAACTTTTTGAAATATAATAATTAAAACAGTAAAAAGTTTTGTATTAACTTTATATATTTAAAGGTTTTTTTTTAAAAAAAATAAAATTAGTTTATTATTAAAAGTTTTTTATAGTATTATTTAATTAATTTAAGGTTTTTTTTTTATAAAATATTAATTATTTTTAGTTATTATAAACTTAATTATAATAAGTTTTTTTTTAAGTTTTTTTAGCTAGTTATTTTTATTTATTTTAATAAAAATAATTTTAAAAATTTTATATAATTTATTTAATAATAGCTTATTTTTTTTTCTTTTTAAAAATTATTATATAAACCTTTTTTATTTTTAATTTAAAAATTTTAAGTTTTTTTTACATTTTTTTAGTTTTAATTATACTTAAAATAATTATTTTAATATTTAATAATATTTTTTTATATTTTTAAGTTTATATTTTGTTATTTATAGCTAAAAAGTTTAATAATAATTATTAATAAAAATTAAATTAATAAAAATAAATCATTTAATTAGATTAGTTATTATTTTTAAGTTTTTATTAATTATTTTATTTTAGTAGTTATAAAATTTTTAAAATTTAATTAAATAAACTATTTTTATTTTTAATTATTGTTTAATTTATTATATAAATTTATAACTAATTATGAAAAAAATATAAGTTTTAATATTATATAAAACTAAAGTTTTTATTTTAATATTATTAATTTATTATTAAATAAATATTTTAAAAATAATTAATTTGTTTTAATTATATATTTTAATTAAAATGAATAAAAAAACTAATAAAAAATCTTTTCTTAGTTTTATTTATTTTTTAAGTTAAATACACTATTAAAACTATTTTTATTATAAATCTTTTTTATTAGTTAAATATTTAAAATTTTAAGTTTTTAATTAAAATAATTAATTAATATATATATTTTTTTATTATGAATAAAATGAGTTTTATTATTTTAATAAGTTTTCTTTTTTTATAATTAAAGTTTATTTTAATTATTTTAAAATAAATATTTTAACGTTTTTAAAGTTTATTAAAAATTAATAGTTAGGTTTACTTAAAATTTAATTATTTAAATTAGATTTTTATTTAATTAAATCTATAAGTTTAATTTATTACTAGTTTTTATAAATTTATTTAGTATTATATATTAATTTAATAATTTTATTAATAAACAATTTATAAAAAATATTTAAATTTATTAAAACTTTATATAAATTTTTTTTTAAATTTATATAAAAATAGTTTTATAATTTATATTTTTATTATAATTTAGCTAGTTAATATTTTTATTAATTTTATATATATGAGCTTAAAATATTTTATAAGTAATAATTATTTAATTAAAATTACAAACTTAAATAGCTTTAATATTTTTTAACATATTTTTAAATATATTATTTATTTTAAGTTGTTTTAATTTTAGTTTAGATTTTATTTTTTTAAGTTTTAATTTTTTGTTTTTTTTAGATTTTTCTTTTATAAAAAAAAAGATTTTAAAATTATTTAAAAGTAATAAACTAGTTATATTTAGAAGCTAAAGTTATTTTAATTATTTAAAACCTAAAAATAAAAATAAAATATTTAAAGTTAAAATTTTTATAAATTATTAATTTTTAAATAATATAAAAATTAAAAGTTTTTTTAAAATTATTTTAAAGTTAAGTTTATATTATAAAATATATAATTTTTTATATTAAATATATAATTAAAAAAAAGTTTATTTATATTTTACTAATTATAATAACATAAAATAAATATATTTATTAAATATTCATTAATAAATAATTAATAAATTTAAAGTAATGTTTTAATTAATTAAGTATAGTTTTTATGGCTAGTTTATTAATATTATAAATAAAGATTTTAAGCTAAAAAAAAAAAAAAAAATTAGAGTTTATAACATAAATAAATATAGATTTTATATATATAGCTACAAAGTTATAGGTTGGTTTATATATAAATTTTCTATTTTATTGCTATATAGGTCTGGAGTTCTTATAAGTTTTGCTAAGACTATATTAACCGTTATAATTTTTATATAAAGCAATATTAAAAAAAATTATTTTTATTTAATTAAAGTTTTATTATTTATATATATTATTATAATTACTTTAATAATAAATAATTATTTTATATATTATTAAAAGTTAGCTATTTATATTTTAAAATATATATGAATATATTAAAGTAAATTATATTAAATCTTTTTTTATTTTTATAAATTATAGGTTATTCAATTATTTTAAATCTTAGTACTAAATAAAAAAACTTTTTTTTTTTTTAATTATTTAAAAATTTAAACAAATATTTATATTTTGTTTAAAACTATACTTATTGTTTTATAATATATTTTGATCTAGTTATTTAATTAATAATAGTGTTAGTATAATGACTGCTATATAAAAGCTATAACTTTATTATTAACCGTATAATAGTTATAACTTTATTATAACTATACTTGTTTTATATATTGAAATGGAGCAGGGCTCCTGATCGGCGTATCGCACACTCAAACCAACTAAACCTACCTGATTATTCCGTATCGGACTACGTTTTCTGGCTCGCAGATCTTTGTACGTATTAGGTCAAGATCTAATTTATAATTATAAATAAAAACGTAATAATTAATTAATAAAAACAAATTTTTAATTTCTATTTAGTATTTTATAATAATTATTTGTTGTTTGCTATATAAAAAAAAAGTTTTTTATAGCTTTAAATAAAAACATGCATTTTTTATATTTTTTGTTTTGTAATTTCTAAAGTTTTAAAAAATATGTTCTATTTTATAACTAAGGACTTATTTCTTATATATACATATTAGCCTTACTGCAAACTTCCTAAATTATTAGGTTTTTGTTCTTAGACTATAATAACTAACTTAAATTATAACTAATTAGTTATTTATTTTTTTTGGATTTTTGTTGCTAGGTTTTTTTAGTTTTTATGTTTATTTCTAATAATTTAACTTTTTGTTTTTTTTGTATACTTAGTGCTTTTCGAGCAGTTTTTTAATTTTTAGGTTTTTTAGTATTTGCTTAATCAACTGTATATATTTATAAATTATACTTTTTTTAGAACTCCCACCTAGTAAGGAAGTTTAGCATAGAACAACTTTTTATACTATTATATGTATTATTTTTCTAAAACATAAAAAAAATCTATTAGTAAATAAGTTTTTTATAAATTATAGCTTAAGCTTTTTTGTTACTAAAGAAAAGTTAGTATTACTTACTAAAATTAAATATATTAGAATATTTGCGTTTTTAACTAGGTTTTTTAAACTTAGGCATAGCTACTAAAGTATTTTTTAATTAGCTTTACGTTAACTTTTTAAATAATCTAACAATTATTGTTTTTTTATAAGTGGACTAGGGGGCAAAAATATTTATTATAAAAAAATCTAACTTAATTCAAAAAAAAGATCTATAAAATATATTTTATATATTTATATTATTACTTATTAACTAATTAGCTTTATAAAATAAAGTAATTACTAATTGTTTTTTTGTTTTAAGTAGTATTAACTAAAAAAAAAGGCTTTATTTTAGTAATTATAATCCTAATATATAATTTTATTTTTTTAATAATATTTAAGCAATTTTTTATAATTTTAATGCTTATTACTGGGTTATTAAGTGTTAATTTTTAGTTATTAGGTTATAGATCTTTAAAAAAAATACCTAAGTATTTAAAAAATAATATTATATAAATAATACATATTAAACTATAGCTTTACTAATTATTCTAAGTATATATAAAAAAGCTATATATATAAAACAAAAAAAATATATTAAAAAGTAGCTTTAAAGTCTATTAATTAATAATATTTTTAAAAGCTTATATTTAATAATTATAAACAAATTTTTAATATTTTTTATTTTGTTTAAAAACTAAGTTAATAAAGTAAATAGTTTATTTTTGTTTATTAATAACTATAATAAAAAAATAATTTAATTAGTTGCTACTTGTTTTAAAAAGTTTAAGCTTACTAAATATTACTTATCTAACTTTAAGGATTAATATAATTATAACTACTTTTTTATTAAGTTTTGTAAATTAGGCAACAGAATAATTAAGTAATTTAAATAATTGTTTGTAAACTATTTTTATGTTTAGTTTATAGAACTAAATAATAAATTATGCTTTAATATTTATAGTATTAGCTTAGACATATTGTTTTTATCTAATTATTATATTAATAATCTAAGCACTAAAGCTATTAATTATCTAAATATTTTTAAAAAAATAAAATAAAATTAGTTATTTTTTAAAAAATTTATTATTTATATATTAGTAATTATTATAAAAAGGCGTATTAATAGGAATTCTAATTCTATTAGCTACTAAGTACTAAAATAATAAAAAAATACTTTTATATTTTAGGTTATACTAACTATATATTTTTATAATTAAATCTTATAAGTACTTATAATGCTTTAGGTAAAGTTTTATAAGTTAGAAATTAGTAAATAGAATAATTAGCTAAAAAATTAACTAATTTTATTAAAAAATTAGCTAAAACAGCTAAATAAATTAAGTTTGTAACTGGAAATCTAGAACTAGCTTTTTTATATAGACTATAATATAATTTTTGTAATATTTTAATAAATTGTTTTATATATTTTTGTTTAAATTATAGGGTTTTTTATTTATAGTATTTTTTTTTTTTTTTAAAGTTTTAGCTTATAAAAAACTAAAAGCATATAAGTTCTATAGAAATAATTATAATGCTAGCTATTATTTTGTTAGATACTAAGGATTAATATTGTAAGCTTAAGTCCGGGCGGGTAACTATTAAATAATAATTCCTAAATATAGTTAAAAATAATAAAAACTTTTTAGTAAGCATTAATTATTATACTATTATTAATAAAATCTATAATATATAGTATTTTTTGTTTAATATTATAAATTATAATAAATTAATAATTAGAAGTATGCCTAGCTTTGGTTGTTTTAATTGTTTTAAATATTACAAAACTAGTAAATCTATTTTATTTTTTAAAAAATTAAAAAGTAAGGTAGTTCTTATTAAAGCTTTTGTTTTAAGCTTAAAAGAATATTTATATAAAAATACTTTTAAATACTACTTATAGTTTAAAATAACCAATTATTATAATAATTAGTATACTAATTTTTAATATGTTTAGCTATTAATATTATTATGTTTTTTAAAGTATATTAATTAGTCCAGGTTTAAACAAGTTATAAAAAGCTTAAGTTGTAATACTTAGGGAAGTTTTATAGTTATATAGGGCATTTTTATATTCTTAGCAAAAATAAAGTAGTAGTTTTTTATTATAGTAACTTATATATAATAGTTTATTTAGTAATATATATTATACTAGCTTAGATAGTATAATAGTAATAATATTATTAAAAAAAAAAATATATATTTTTTAGATCTTTTTAGTAATAATTTAAGTAAGTTAATTAAAATATTTTAGGTATAATAATTTAAAGTAATAACGCTAGGATAGGCTGATTATATAATAGTTTTAATGTTAGGGCAAAATATTAGTTCTATTTATTAATAATTAGAAATATAAATAAAATATAATAAATATATAGTTTATATATTAATAGGTAAGGTCTAAGGACTAGTAGTATAAGGTATATTAGCTGGAGGGTAAGTAGTTAAGGGCTAAATGTAAGGTCTGCTAAGCTAGTGTAAATCTGGTTGGTTTATATTATTTTTTTGTAAAGATTTTATTAATTTTTTCTTAATATAAGTTATTATTAAAGGAAAGTGCTAATTAAGGCTCCTCTACTTATATTACTTTATAAAAAGTAATATTTGTTAGTTTTATATAGATTAGCTATTTTTTTCTAACTTACCTCTTTATTTTTTTATATAAACTATATTTATACTTATACTTTTTTATATTCCTAACTTTATTTATTCGATCTATAGTAATTGGTCCGTATATAGTATATTATAATATATATTTTTATTTTTTGTTATTTTTTATAATGTTTAATAATTAGTTGTTTTAAGGCAAAAAATATATATTAGCTTTTTTTAGTTATTTTTGTCTGCTATATAATTATTATTTTTATATTAGCTATACTAAGTACTATATAAATATATCTATGTTTGGTTAGATTGCTAACAAACAGTTAGAGCTTTAAGCTTTAATTGCTTTATAGGTTAATCTAAAGGTTTAAGCAATTTAAAAAAAAGTAAGTATTACTAATTGGAATATATTTAAAGCTTTTATACTAACTAATTTGCTGCTATATATATTAAATTTTATATATTATTTTTAGTTATGCCACTTTATTACTAGTAAATCTAATATTTAATTATTTTTTTTTTAATTATAAAAATTTTTTGTTTTGAGCTAGCTTATATAATCTTGATTTTTTATTACGATTAATTAAAAAAAAGCTAAGTTATAAAAAAAGCTTTAATAATTAGATGCTAATTAAAATAATATATATTAGAACTAATAAATATTTCGATTAAGCTAATTAATATATAAGTTATATTTTTAAAATAACTGCTATATTATTTTTATTATTATTTAGTGCTAAATTGTAATATATTATATATTTTTAGTTAAGATCTAGTATAGCTTTAATAATTTTAACTATGTTTTTTTTAAGCGTATATCTTTTTAGAACTATAGTTCTAAAATATATAGTATTACTAAAGGATTTTAGTAAGCTAATAAAGCTATATACTATTTAAAAAAAAGCTTTTAAATATAGTTAAAATAAGTATTATAGCTTTTTTAATTAATATAAGCAAATAAGCTTTATATTTTTTTTTTAATTTTTATATATAGCTAATAGAAATATTTAATAGTAATTACTAGATTTTTTGTTATTTTATTATTAAAGCTTTAAATAGCTATACTACTAGTTAATATATATATTAGAATATTTATTTTTAATTTTTTATAATATTTAATAATAAAGCTATATTTAAAGCAGTTATAATATTTACTAGTAAACTTATGCTTTTTTATATTAAGCTATATTATAGTGGTTTATTTAGCAAATATCTTTTTATAATACTTAATTATCTAGTATAAGTAATAATACTTATTGTTTAGTTAACTAGGATTTTTAATTTTATTTTTTACTAATTATATATTTATTGATTTTAAGAGTTTAAAAACAATAGTTGTTTTAGAATATAGCTATTTTTTAAGTATAGGTTAATAAATCTTTTGTAGTTTAATACTCGTAGTAATTATATTTATTTAGTTAGCTAGCTAGACTATAAATATTATATAAGTAATATTAAGTATGCCTATTTATATATAGTAATAACTTAAAAAAATAAGAATAAAGATCTAAATAAGCGGAATAGCTTAAAAAAGTTTTTAATTTAGGCTAATTAAATAAAAGTTATTATATATTATTTTATATATTTTTTAATTGATCTGTTTATAGGGCAGTAGTAAGGTTGCTGTTTTAGAGCAGGTTTTTAAAGGTAGGAAAGTAGCGCAGGAATAATAAAAAGAAACAAAAGTACAAATAATAAATATTACTTTATAATAGATTTAAACTAATTAAAATAATATTATTGTAGTATATAGTACTAGATTTATGGATTTGGTTATGTTTGTTTTTTTAGTTTTTGAATTTAAAAAAATATTGCTTGCTAATTAATAGAATTTTTTTTAATTATAAATTATTAAAGCTTAAATATTTAGTTTTTAAACTTATTTTAATCAGGATTCTAATTTAATATAATAAAGCTTTATTACTAATAATTTTTTAATTTTTTTAATTGTTTTGTTTATATTTTAGTATTTTTAGCTTGTTTAAGTTATATTATAGTTTATTTAAGCTATGTTCTAGCTATATTTAGTTATATTTTAAGTTATATTTAAATATATTTAAGCTTATTTTTAGCTATGTTTTAGTTATGTTTAACTATGTTTTAAGCTTTATTTAACTTTTGTTTAGTTATATTATAGCTTTAATTAGGGCTGTTCTAGCTATA